>CP136874.1:5562448-5712448 GCA_033000465.1 Sciaenops ocellatus | reverse complement strand
GGTCGACTGACAGCCTTCAAGTGGTACAACACCAGACGGATCTGAACTGCTGAGCGAATCGGAGACGTGGACGGTTGATTCGGAGGTCTGGATCCGGGCTATGTTGCGAAGAGGACGGATCATTCTGGATTCTATTTCTGGGTCTTATTGGAGTGTTTTCAGAACCAACAGCAGGATATTCTCAGTGACAGACTTTGTTTGGAATCAATTACAAACCCAGCAGAACAAATCCCAGGAGCAACAACACATTCTTTGAAATGACCGCCTCAGTTTTTTTGGGGGGTCCGCAAAGCGTTGTTAGAACCAGACTTTCATAAAGAACCGTGACAGCTGATGAGACGTTCCAGGATGTGATACAAAATCCTGCAATTTAAACTCAGTTGATGAGAATCAAAAGAGATGGAGACTACGAAAAAACAAGATTTCTCCCACAGATGCAGAACATAATCAATAAATGTATATTTTACTGATCAGAGATCCATACTGCAGCTCATCTGCACGTCCTGTTTGTTTCTGTTTACAGTGTTTCATCCAGACTGATGATCTGTCTCTGAAACGCATCATACTAATCCACTGTGTGTGTGTGTGTGTGTGTAATATCATGGCCTTTTCACATCTCTTTTCCGGGGAAATTGAGTAGGCTCTTCTCATCGCACACACACACACACACACACACACACACACACACACACACACACACACACACAAACACACACAGGATGATTTCAGTGATGGGGGAATATGGAGGCTCATAGTGAACATAATGTGGCTTTATAATGTCCCCCCTGACACAGGAAATAGCCAGAGGTCTGGGACTGAGGGTGTGTGTGTGTGTGTGTGTGTGTGTGTGTGAGAGAGAGAGAGAGAGAGAGAGAGAGAGAGAGAGAGAGAGAGAGAGGGGAGAGAAATACCCATCAGAGGAAGGAAATAACGAATCGCACTGCGGCTTTTCAGAGCACTGAGGGTTCCATAACTGCACACACACACACACACACACACACACAGTATCTCATCAGGGTTTCACTTACTTTAATATCAAATTCAGCCTGATCTGACATGTCTGCTACATTTTTTTATGATTTCAAGATTTTCATATTGATGTAACCAACGAACACACACACACACCAAAAACAACCGCAAAGAGTCAGCATGAAACAGTTTGAATTCTAATTTCAAGCGTTAAAAGTAAGAATAAGATCGTATATGAAAGGAAAAATCAAATAAATAGAAAATAAAATGTAGGAAAAGTGGAGAAATCAAAAATAGAATTTATACTTTTCAAACTTTTAACTGCATTTTCTGCTGCTGTATTATTAATACTAACAACAACAACATGTGCCCGTATTGATTTGAAAACCTGTCTTTCTTCTAAATTTATACGTGTGTGCGTGTGTGTGTGTTTATGCAGACTTCCACCTCTATATATGTGTGTGTGTGTGTGTGTGTGTGTGTGTCTGCATGCTTTCCCATCTGTGCAACTGAATAACGAGGCGGTTTGTGCACGTCTGTCGGCACACGTGAGAACCTTCACGTGTGTGTGTGTGTGTGTGTGTGTGTGTGTGTGTGTGTGTGTGTGTGTGAGATTGTGTGCAGGTTTTCAGGCTGGAGAACAAAAACATTTCTCCACAGGTGACGGCTCTTTACGAGTCTCTTCCACACTCGTTTTATTAGCCTCCTATTTTCCTTTCAACCACCAGGACTTTTTTTTTGGCAAAGTCACCACACAGACGTTTTTTTTCTCTCTCTCTCTCTTTCACCAATTTCCTTTGATTTAATTACTGCCACATGCTGCCGACTGCCAGCGATCGTTAGTGAGAGAACCGCCTCGGCCGACGCAGTCCTGACAGGCCGAATGGGGAAGACGCAGAAAACACACGGAAATAAGAAAAACACACTTCGGCACACAGATGTGGAGGCCTGCTCATGAACACACAGATATAAAAAGGAGGCAGACGCACAAACAGCTCCGTATTACAATACTTCTGAGGACCCTCACAGACTATGTTCTTTTTCAATTTAAAGTGAATCTTCAAACCACACGCTGCTCCACACTAACTGCTGCTAAAACATTCATTTTCATAGACTTCATTGTGCTAAGCTAGGCTAAACATGTCCAGGGCATGGACAAACATGAGGACGTGTTGGACTGTTCCTTTGACTGTTTCCTGACTGGAGGAAAATGGCAATGGATGGACACACACAATGTCTTACCAACAATGAAACACACACACACTGACAAAGTCTGGATTCCCACTGAGAGAACGAGGAAATTCAAAACCTGATCCCGTAATAATCTAAGTCACATCTCCATCAAACATGTCTGTTCCTGTTTGGCCTGAAAGAGATGAGGACACACGAAAAGAGTGTGTGTGCATGTGTGTGTGTGTGTAAGAGAGTGAGAGTCCTTTTTGTGGCTGATTCCCACTTTTTCTTCCTGACACTTTCCCTGGGAGGTCAGAGGTCAAAGGTCAAACACCTTGCAGCTGATACGGATTCTCTCGCTCAAGGGCACTTTTGGCAGCGCACATACAGGGTTAATAGGGAATTTGAACCCAAACCCTGCTTCTTTATCAGCTTTTAATCTGTTTGTGACGAAAGAAAGAAAGAAAGAAAGAAAGAAAGAAAGCATCCTCTCCTCTTTGTTGCAGGAGGCAGCAGGAAGGTAGACAAGTGGCAGAGAGACAGGAACAAAAAAAACACACACACACCACAGAGGTAAAGAGTTGGTGTTGAGCCAGTTGGCTGTCTGACAGCTCATTAAGTGGTTTTATAAATAATCAATTGATGAAGTAATTAACTACAATCTAAGTTTCAGAGGGAGAACATTTTATAGGATGTTACTGACCGTCATCGATTCACACACACACACAAACACAGAAGGTGTGAAAGTGAAGCTGTAAATGTTGAAGTGGGTCAATCCTCGGACCGTGGGGGGAGGTGGAGAAAGTAAAAGAGCGACTAAATAGTGAATAGACAGCATTTATATATCGCATCATTTGTTCACACACACACACACAGACACACGGCAGCAGGCTACCACGAAAGGATCCCGGCCTAACCATCAGCGTCTTGCCCAAGGACGTTTTGACACGTGAGGACTGAACTGCCAACCCCTGCAATTAATAGACAGCCCAGCTCTGACAGACCTCCCGAGCCACGGCCGCCTCGACCTCATCAACTGCGACTGAGATGCCCTTGAGCAAGGCCTTTAACCCCCAACAGTTGCTACGGTGCCAACACGTTACCTCGAGGGACCGTCCTCACAGGACGGAAAAAAAGCAACAGATATCAGTCTTTAGGGAAACGTTTGCAACCTCCTTCAAACACAACCACGATCATTCCTAAACCTTTGACCGCGTGTATTATTGTAACCATGACAACCTTAAAGTAGTAGCAATTTGAACCCAAACCACAATGTTTCTCTAATCTTAACAAGGGTAGCAGTTTTAATCCGAACCATAATCTTTCCTTGAACCATAGCCAAGTAGTGTTTGTACCCAATCCACCCTTAACTACAGTGTTGTCACATCATAAAACTGACTCATGTTTCAACTGTGATTTGTAAAGGTTTCTGAAGACACAGACAAATGATGTCCTGCTGCTGATGGGGGCCTCAAATTGGGTGTAGTTCTAGAGGGCCTGGATAAATAATGTAATTTTAAAATGTGCAGGACTGTGTCCAAAGTCAGGTAAAAATAATCCAGCTCCACCTGCAAGAATTCAGACCAAGACAGTAAACTGACCCCGATCTGTTTACTTCTCATCTTCCATATTGATTGCTGAGTAAATCCAAACAACTCATGAACCAGCACGTGGAGTGGACTTTTCTTTCCACTGTACTGAAGAACTCTGATTAGAAATCCAGCTCTAGCCCATGCACCCATTCATTAAAAACAGCGGTTCACCACCTTATTGGCTCGTGACTCGTAACTCCTCGTGATTTGTATGAACACGTCATGCACTCTTCAGATTATTGACACATTTTTGACAGAAATTTAAGAGTAGTCAGGAAAAAATAAATACATTTTTGTGTGGCAGAGGTTTCTTTTCTTTCTTATGAAGAAGATCTAAAAATATAAACAAAGCTAAAAAAATTTAAGAAGAGAAGAAGAAACAAATACAAAGAGCAGCGAGCGTTTTGATTGGTTGTTCGCCGCCACCGTGACAAACCCACTCATCACACAACACGCGCAGACACGCACATAGAAACGTGTTCTCTCAGCTGGCATGGTGGCAGCCAGCCCGACAGCCAATCAAAACGCCCGTTGCAGGGCACGCAGCCAATGAGACCTCTGCTCTCTGCGGCAGCCAAGCTGTCAGGGTGAGAACAAGAGCGTAGGAGGCAGAGTGTGTCCGTGTGTGTGTGTGTGACTACACACATCTAGTAAGTTTGAGTAAGTTCAATGAATATTTATGGTTTTATTTTTCTTTAGAGTAAGAGGGTGATATTTTTCTAATATGATTTAATGTCATTCACAGTTCTCCGTCTGCTGTTTATAATTTTGTTTTATTATTTATCGTTTCTTCCATCATTCACATCAGCAGGGGGTTCATTTATTGGTTCCGTTTCTGCATCATTTTCACGGAGGTCATCCACACTGAACCTGTTCTCCCAAATAAAGCTTCATAAATAATAAATAATCAGCGTGTAAATAAATGAAGCTGATGACACCTACAGTCATGAAGGTCACATGTGCGTCACCTTGGATACACATGGACGTCCGGCCTGCTGAGTTGCTGTAAATAACAACCTCTGCTGTAAAATGACAGATGTAGAAAAACGGAACACAGATCAGCTCATGAAAGTTCATATTTTTTAAAAACTAAACCTGTTTTGTGATCTGATGTTATCTAAACGGTGTGTGTGGGCGTGTGTGTGTGTCTTCACCGTCTCCATCACCTTCTCTAAGATGGCTGCCGTGGCATTTGAATCAGATTAATGGATTCCAACTCAGAAAGTTGGAGTGTCACAAGACGGCCGACGTCACCGGAGCGCTGGGTTGCAGGGACCCCGTTGCCGAGGCAACGCGCCGGCAGGCACCTAAAAACCGAGCCAAAAAACTAAGATGGCTGCCGTGGCATGTTAATTATTGAAGAGGGTGCAGACGGAGAGTGGGGAGCAGCGAGCACGGCTGCCGGTGGGGTGCTGGGTCACAGTTATCCACGGTTGCCACGGTGATGCAAGCTGGCGACAGGCGCCCGGGTCTCATTCGCCGTAGCAACGTTTAACATGGCAACCGGAGCATCCGGCACACGCGCCAACCCAAAACAAACCGAACGCTAAGATGGCTGCCGCAGGAAGTGAGTGACGAACAGAGACGGCGTGATTCAAGTTAAATATGAGACAATAAACAAATATTATCCTACAACACGTAAGAATTTATGAGCTCAAACTAAAGCAGAATTTACAAAATGAAACTAAACTTTAGTTTATCAGTTTAAACTCAACAGAATAATGTAAATTAACTATGTTACACTGATATAATCTATAATTATGGAATTATAATATAAAGTCTGGTAACACAAACACAAGTTTAACTGAAAGTGTTGTTTTAATGTTCTTATTTTACAGTTTTCAGGTGTTGATGTTAGTCAGAACCATTTTCAGTATGAGTCATACAAATAAAAACACAACACACACACACACACACACACACACACACACACACTAAAACTACACCTGCTCTCGAGTTTTTCTGCCCACAGCGTGCAGCAACAGTTAGAGAGAGCGAGTGAGAGCACTAAAGCACTAAACACACTGACATACATTAACACACTTAATCCTTCATCTTCGTCATTTTGGATTGCAGGGATTTTAACCCTTGACCCTCTTCATGTCGAGAGAGAGGCCGTGCAGCCATTAGACAATCCGGCTGCTGCATTACATCACCGGATCTCTTTAGGTCCGTCTTCATAGAACGTCAGAGTGAGCTGAAATGTATTCCAGCTCGGTGTCAACAGAGCAAAACGCTTGAATAAAGCTGAGAATGAGTAGGGGAGAGCAGGAAAAAGGAAAATGTGCACGTGTATGAAGTTATTTTGAAAGATTTTGGAAGGGGATCAAGGTCAGAAACCTGCTTCAGAGGGACTTGAATGATTCCTCATGATCACCAAATCTTGAAGAATGAGCTACGATATGACGGCAGGTTCTGGCTGAATAAATCATGGAAGATGAGTCTGTTTTTCTGCACAGAAATTTATTTTGCATGTCACTCTCCAGCTATAACCAACAAAATACTCAAGTAACTTTAAAATGTAATTACTGGTTGCTAAAAACAAGAGAAGGAGAGGACACAAAGAAATTACGTGAGATGGAGTTACAATCCAAAAGCAAACAGAGACCTCAGTGTCCCACAGATGGATCAGTGACTCGGTGGAAGTTGTTTATATCATCTGATCTAAATTTGTGCATCCTTTCCATCACAATCCACCAGTTTCGAACCTTACTTCTGTTTGATATTAATTCAAATTCACAAAGAATAAAATTCAAGCTGATGTAGAAAATATTTGTGAGAAAGGAGTGACATAAAATCAGCAAATAGAAGCCAGAGGATGCAGAGAGCTCGATGCTCTTATTTCTCCAGAGATGTTACGGCTTCAGAGGTTGTTCCAAGAGCCTGACAGCTTAAATCAAGCCCACCTTAACTGGTTCAAACGGGGCGGACGGTTCCTCTGAACATCTGATTCTGATCCAGTTCAGCCTGGTGATCCATAAAAATGTTAATAAGGATTAGAGTATCGGCCTCCTGTGTGGACTGACTCACTGCACTCTGGTCCTGTTTCCACTGGGCCTGAAAACTGCCTGTCTGCCTCTCCGGTCATCTTTCTCATCTGTCTGTCTGTGGCTTAAAAAATAATCAGTGGGTGAAAAGAGAAAAAATACAGCCACGATACTGAAGTGTTGCAGAGAACCTACTGATGATTTAGCTATTCTTAAAGGTCTACTGTGTAGGATTTAGTGGGGAGGTTTCAGATTGTAATCAACTGAATACTCCCTCACCTCATGCTCCCCTGTGGAAGAACTTATGGTGGCCATGAAACTAGAAAAAAAAGCAAAAGGCCCTCTCGAGAGCCAGTGTTTGTTCTACTGTATAAACACGGTTTCAACATGGCCGACTCCATGGAAGAGGAGGGGCGAGAGGGGGCGGCTCTGTGGACACAAAAGGGGTAACAGAAACGCAACGATTCTTATTTTCATGTGATTATACACCAATAAATACATATAATATTCGATTTCTGCCATGTTCTGCCAAAAAATCCCCCTAAATTTTACACATTGGAACTTTAATGTCTGACCTGCAGCAAAGCTGAACATGTCTGCCCAGTAGGTGGTGCTAGAGGGAAGGTTACAACCTAAGGGTTCATCCTCTGAGGAGCAGGACGATGATGAGTCAATTTTCACATCCAGGCTTTATTTTCAGGATAAATTGTTACAGTAATAATGATCACTTTAACCTGGTGTAGGATTGGAAGGAAAATCATATGGTTTGGATAATCAGGTTTGGATAATCAGGTATCATCCTCTGGAGAGAAGGAATAATCATTCAAAAGAAAAATGACCAATAAGTAAAATATCTCACTTGGACAAATTGTGCGATGGGCTAATAGACATTGTCGTCAGGCTCATTGCTAACAGAGGATTTATGTATTAAGGGATTATGGCTGTAGCTGGTGCGCTGCTCCTCAAATGTAACAGAGATGCCACGTGGAGACCGCAACAACTGTGACTGGTCATCTGTTTTTCTCTTACAAGTTTCTGATGGTTTTTTAGCAAGCTGAACAAATCAACCAAAAACCATGTCCACTGCAAACCTTCTGCTGCTCCCCGCCATCTGTTTGTCACACTGAATTACACTGCAGTCATTTGGCAGGTGCTTTTTGTCAAAGGTGACAAACAATAAGTGCATTAAAACTGAGTAGAACAAGAGCTAGATGTCATCAAAAAAAAGCTGGAAGTGAAGCCCGCGCAAACCCACAAGTAAAAGCAGTTAATGTAGCACGATCACACACAAGACGTTGATCTAGTGTGACGGCCATATAAATCCCTGCATCAAGTAGAAACCCACCTGAAGAAAAGGGGAAAGAAATCTGTCTTTTAGAACATAATCAAACGCTGACTTTGGCGAGACATTACAGAGAGCCGAACTCGACTTCCTCCAGTTGGCGTCTACGGTCAGATTTACAACTTCCAAACCAGTAGGGGGCGTCTAACTCCAGTCTGAAGTGTTGATCTGCTTCGACGACGTCATTCACACAGTTAATTAAATTTAAACTCAAAACGCATTTCCTCGTGTTTAAATTCCTCTTACCTACGCTTCCCCTGAAGTTAACGGCACTCTCTGGAGCAGAAAATACCGTCGATAATCAAATAAATGAACTGAAATATTTCCCCTGTCTCAACCTGAACCTGTGACCCACAAAAAGCAGCGCAGAAGAAGCAGTTTTCAGCAGCAGTGTGGAGACGCAGCCGGTAAGAGCCTCTAATAGCCAACATATGGAAGCTCGCTGGTTGCCAGCAACACAATCAGGACTGCATTATTTGGCGCACACTGGAATAATAAAGGAGCTAGATCAAAGAGCTGATTACTTCAGCACTCCAGATCTGCACAATTCTTTTCTGTTTGTTCTTTCTTTATGTTGTCCGTTAATTCTCTTTGTTGTCTTTGACTCATTCTTCCTCTTTCATTCCTCTTTTTTTCCCCCTTCATTTCTTTCTTTTCGTCTGCGAGCAGGTAGAGCCCCCTTTTTTTTTGGAAGTTCCCCCGTACAAGAGCTGGGCAGCATCTATCACCATCGTTACTGATAGATATGTGTGTGTGTGTGTTTGTGTGTGAGTGTGTGTGTGAGCAGTGATGCTGTTGGCTGGAGATGCATGAGTACTAACAGCAGCACAAAACAAATCTAGATAGATGGAGAGTGAGAACAGACATCGTCATGCCGACCAGATGTTTGATTTGATATCACATGTACAACCTTTACAGATAGATAGATAGATAGATAGACCTTTAAAAGCTTCCTTTTGTTCAGAGGATGCAGAGTCAAGCAAGACTATGTGTGTATTTGTGTGTGTGTGTGTGCGTGTGTGCATGTGTGTGTGTGTGTGTGTGTGTGACCTATTTGCATGCAGCCTGCCAATGCCAGCACGGGGCAAAGTGGGCTTCAAACCAACGGCCCTCTCAGCGGGCCACACCGACGATCGCTACAATGTCCCAGTGTGTGTGTGTCTGTGTGTGTTTATACACAAATATTAGCCCACTTCAGCATAACGTGTCATTAGAGCTTATAAAAAATTACAAATATATCATATTACTCTTTGTTTCATTCAGAAGCAGCCAGTCAGAACAGAGAGAGACATTTTCCTTCAACATGATACACAAAACCATCCCAGTGAAAGCAGCTCACACCGTCATTTATATATTTCAAAACCAAATATGAAAATGAATGACTTATACGTGGACAAAGGGCGTTTTTAGGATTGTGAGGATGACAAAATCTTTCATTTGGATTCATAAAATTATGAAACAAACAGCAGAGTAAGATTCAGCAGTGTCAAACAAATCCAAACATGCTCGTATAGTACAAACATTTACACAGATAATAATTTCTGAAGGAAAAAAAAACGAGGTCAATTTGAAACCCACAGTCAGTTAGGTTTATCAAAAAAATTGTTAAATATGAAAGACATCAACACTCATACTCAGATCGTTGCCTCCAAAGAAACTGCTTAGATGAGTACATAAATGCTTTATGTTTTCTAAAGGCAATAATAATCTATGCTGCCTTTTTCCATTTTTACAAATGATTATGTGTTTTGCATGTCAGTGTCAGAAAGTTTAATAAAATAATAAATAAGCAGTAAAATCACGAACACTGCATCAGTGACTTCATAAACACAGTACACATATAACTGCGCCTGAAGGCACCGTGTGAGGGCCACCGGCATCGAACACACAAAAACACTCATCCACGTCTCCGGCTGGACGCTGAATCGTACGATCCTCACACATGAGCTGTCTCTGCCTCTCTCAGGATGTGTGTGTTAGCCGTCTGAACTCAAACACACCGCTAACTGCCATTCAGCCGCACTGCGCTGCATTGTGTTATACAGTTTTGTTGTCTTGTTGTTTAAAGTGTGACAGCTGTCCGGTGTTTATCAGCGAGTCCATGCAGCCTCCCTAACAGCTCACCACAGCATGACTGACCCACTAAAACACACACACACACACACACACACACACACACACACACACACACACACACACACACCACACACACACACAAACCACACACACACAGGCTGAACAAAACGACAGCCCTATTTTCCACTTTGATAATGAAGACTGGGTAGGTTTTATGTGTGTATGTGTGTGTGTGTCTGTGCGTGTGTGTGCGTGTGCAGGGGGGGGACTCTACTGTGAACAAGTGTGTCAGCCCTGGTTTAGAGTGGTGTCTTATGCACACACACAGGCACGCACACACACACAGAACACACAGCTTTTCTTTATTCTCTCGCCAAAAATGTTAACTTACTTAAGCTTGCCTTTTCCTGTGAAGCTTGTGCTTACATATGAGAATAGGCTTTAGCACACAGACACACACACATAACACATGAAAATCAGCCATTGAAAATCACTACTGTTCCGAGCTAACAGTAACAGGACTGAAAGGTCTGAGCGGCCACACCAGCAGACAAGCCGAGAGCTCCTGAACACAGAGGAACCACGTCGAGGCAGACAATCACTGCATAAAGAAATGAGAGCTGAAGTGATAATGTAGCGCAGACAGTGTTTTACAACAGTGCAGGACATAAAAACCCCAGCTGGGGTTTTTGTTATGTTTTATGAAATTGAAGCTGAGTGAGTAAAAAGTCAAACCAAAGCACTGAATAAATCCTGTGCTGCAAACACACCGTTACTCCTTCCAAGACGATCAAGAGTTTCCAAGAAGAAGTTCAGTTTTATGTTAAATAAACAACTTTCTCCAAATATTATTAGCCTACCAGCTAATGACATGTACACACAGTGGCCACCTTAGTATACTGTTTAATGACATAGAACGGACTGATGCTTTCTTTCAAACCTTTCAAAAAACCAAGATCATGCAGCACGACTGAAATGCAGTTCATTAGCACTCGGTGTCTCTCTGAATATTTATTTTCTGATATTAAAGCCCTTGCTTGCAGCGTTTTCTTTAAATACTACAATACCCATGAGCCTCGATTTAGCACAAGCAACTTTTGCTATGGAAAGTGTTTGGTCTCTATCATCAGGATCAAAAATACTGAACCACAGCTGCTGAACTGATACCGTATGCTTGATTTATCCGACAAGTTCTATCAAGTTGCCTACAAACGTTAGCCACATAGCAACAGCAACACTGACAAAATGTTTCCTCCATAACATAGGAAGCAATGGATGGATCTTTAGCACACTAGCTAATGTATCTTGTAGGCCAAATGAAGCTAGCGCTCGCTTCTGCTAGCCTCATGCAACGTGTCTAGTGGTGCACTTCCTGGCATACATCAATAAAAATTAGCATTAGCTTCAACTTGATCCATTGTCTAGCATGCTAATCCCATGTGCTAACTTGCTAACTCAACCAGTCGTGATGGATGCCACCCACCAATGAGCCGGGTTCTGCTTGCGGTTTCTGCCTGTTAAAAAGGACGTTTTTCCTTGCCACTGTCGCCAAGTGCTTGCTCATGGTGGGAATTGTTGTTATGGTCAGATGCTATATAAATGAAACTGAATTGAATTGAATATTAGAAACCATTTTTTCAATGATCAAATCATCAGTTCCAAATCAGAAACTGGCCTCATCACCAAAGGCAGACAGCCGATGAGCAGCTCACACACACACACACACACACTGAGGTCTGTACACCTTCAATATGGCTGCCAGAGGGCTTGTTGCTGATACATGAACTATCATCTACTGCTGCTGCCTGACCCCGTCTGCCAGCCGGCCGGGATGTTCAGAGGTTTGTTCAGGCTGGCAGACACTCTGTCAGACACCGGGAATCAAACCTGCGACACAGAGCTTCCCTTCCCATGGACAGGTCAGGGTGGAAACTTCCAGCTATCCAAAGAATTCTGCTCTGCTACAGTCCACCTTCCCTTATGGGAAGCACACACGGATGACTCACTGTTTGGCTATGTGTGTGTGTGTGTGTGTGTGTTGATATGCATGCAACATCAGTTTGGCAGCTGCGACCTTTAAAGACAGAGAGAGAAAAACTGACCAGAGCCTCTGTTACGCAACCTGCATATTATCAATGAAACACAGCAGATCCTGACTTTATTTTCAGGGTTTTTAACAAACTCCTGCAGGCGCACTGCCGCTGGTGTTCGAGGTGTCAGGAAATTAAACGCGAGACTTCATTAAAAAGCAAATGTAAATAAATGGAGCACAGTTTGGAACAGACAAGTCTAAGGGTCCGACTCTCAACATAAAGAGAGGCAGCAACAACACAATTCACTGGTGTGTTCAGAAAATCAGTAAAGTCCAGACCAACTTCAAATCCATCTTAATATTTAAACAAGCTGCAGTCCTGTGATGACAAGAGCTTTATTATTTGATTGAATTTTTGATCACATTGTGTATATTTATATGGTAGCCTCTTTTTCCAGCTTTCTAACTTGACCTTTTTTCAATGAAATTTGTATTTTTTGAATTATATTTTGTATTTTTAATCCTTATCCTTATTTTCTAAGGTCCACATGGGATCACAAATGTATTTTCTTTCATGAAGTTGTATACTGATTGTAAAATTCTGCATATATATTATATATTTGGCTCATATTGATCCAATTCTGAACTACATGTTTATTTTATGTTTGAAGGTTTGGGATATTTTACTGCATAATATGCATATGGATCTTGTAATACATATACATAATACGAACACATACGAGTCTTTGCACCTGTGATTTGTTCTCAACTTAGAGAAAATGATGTTAAAGATGCTGAAGTTGGATGATGTATGAGTTTCAGTCCCTTTAGAAAGGCGCATTTGTTAAATTCATACCAAAACTTCTGATTCTGCCGCTGAGGAATTTGACAAATTATTAAAAAAGGGAAAGAATTTGTGCAAATTCAATTTAACTTTTAAGATTCAGGCAGTTCTGCACATGTGCTTCACATTCATAATATAGAGTACAGTACACCTGAAAAACACAATATGTAACAACAGCACATGCCTTCTCTCAGCTCATCCTTCACTGCATGTCAATGTAAAGTGCCATAAAACATATCAAAAAAAAAAAAAAGAAAGAAAATGAACTTGACTCTGACAACCAACAACTTCATGGATCATTTAAATCTCACAGCCACATTTTAACACGACACAGAGTGAGGCTGCATTAACCCCGACCTAAAACCACACGTATAAAAAATACATGAAGAGGAAACAAACAGTAAAGATGAACCTCAGTTTAACACTGGAGCTCAATAACACACAGAGAGATCTGCAGCAGATGAACCAGAATCAACCAAACTACATTAGAGAAACACACAAAACAAACAGACAACGCAACCACATGCCAAGCACGTATATATGAATAAAAGTAACCTTACATCTTTATGCACCATTACACAGGAAACCTGTCATTATCACCAACGCATCAGCTCTTCATCAGCAGCCACTCTGACATTTATATTTCAAACATGTGACAGCGATGACATCACTAATGACCTGCTAATTACCCTTTCCCCTACATTAGTAATGAAGAGCAGAAACATGCGAGAATTAGTGAAAGAGAGAAATCTCATCATAATCCACACACACACACACACAAATAAAATATATGGACGTCTGTTCAATTTTATTTATAAAGCGCCAAATCATAACAGAAGTTATCTTATGACTCTTTCCATATAGAGCAGGTCTAGATCATACTCTTATAATATTATTTACAGAGATTAAAACAAATCATTATATATAATATTACATTTTTTATTTATCTATTCAAAGAGCAAACTATTACATGAAAATGTCTCAGCTCTTCATCAACAACGTGAAATTTTTAAAAATGTAAAAATTCTTTTCATTCTCCGTTAATCTGTTAGGTTATTTGTGTTGTTATAAATTAATAATTAGTGAAGGTTACCAGAGATTCAAATGATTTATCATTTATTACATAGCCTGAAAAAATGATTCAAAGAAAGAAGATATTATTGTTAACTTAACTTAAAATTATCACAACACAGAAAAGGCGATCAGTGAACGCATCACTGTTATTATTATTTTTTACTACTCGTTTATAAATAATAATAATAATAATAATAATAATAATAATAATAATAATAATAAAATAAATAAAAAAAACATGTGACTGCAGTGTGTGTGTGGGGGTGTGACTGTGTATCACCAGTGCTTTGTGTATCAGTGAGTGTGTGTGTGTGTGTGTGTGTGTGTGTGTGTGTGTGTGTGTGTGTATCAGCGGCATCAGTGTCAGATAATCTGATGCAGAAGGATTAAATTTAAGCCTGAATGGTGTGTCAGGCTTTAACCGGCCGGACAACACACACACACACACACACACACACAGAACAGACTTCACTGTCACTGGAGAAAAACACAGAATGACCCTACTGACAGGGCAGCACTCTGCACACACACACACACACACACACACACACATTTTTATGTGTGTCTATTGCCGTATACAAAAGAAGGTCCAGGAGGGTGAACGTACTCAGAAACACACAACAAACACACACTGATCGTCCAGTACAGAGAATACACAGAAAACACACAAACACACACACATTTTTTCATCCTTATATAAAAAAAGGTAACAGCATATTTAACGACACACATAAAAAAATGTACACACATTTTAGAATCATTTAGTTTCATTTAAACCTGACGTAACAAAACTACACACACACACACTGTTCAATGACACACACACATTTTCTGCATTCAGAAAAATTCGATTGAAAAAAAGTTGCACATTGAAACACACACACACACACACACACTGTAGCAATGGCTAACATATATAGCAAAACGTATGCTCGTACACAAATAGAGGACACGTGAACACACAAAAACACGCAATAGAATCAGCTTTTTTTGAGTTGTTCAAACAGAGTAACTCAAGCAGATGGAGATCGAGGCCTTCACACACACGCACGCACACACACACACACACAATGCGTCTATTTATAAAGTTATAATTGCATAACACGCTGTGCTCTAATTCCAGCCTACTGAGCACACAGGATGTCCACACACACTGGCTTCACAATGAAACACACACACACTGAAACTTTGCTGTGTATTCACTCATCATGGACCCTCACACACACACACGAACATGTGAAAAACGCACACTCATTTTATGCTCGTACGTACACACACACACACCTTCTGTCTGTTAAACAACAAAAACACGCTCATTTGCATATTTTCTGCTGCAGGCGTGGAAACGTTCACTCTGTAGTTTGAATATTTCCACGAGAAGAAAATTTAAAAATTTAAAATCTTTACATTTTTGTCTAATCGATCATTTTAATCATATTTGTTGTGTTAAAACGGTGAAAGTCGTGTTTTAAACATCATAACAGGTTTTGAATCTTTTACCTGTCGTGGTCAGATTTGATTCTCACGATGAAACCACATTCCATTAAAAAAAAAAAAAAAATACACAATTATAATATAATACACAACACAATTATAAAAACAATTATATTAGAAGATGAGATGAATATTCTTAATTAATACAGAGATTTCATCAGGAGAGTTCGGCCTTGACCTTTGACCTCCTCTCCACTGGCTGTGCTTTTAAACTGCTGTTTGACTCACATGTAAAATTAAAGCAAATGAATCATAAATAATATTTAATGCTTATTTGCAGTGACTGAAACTGGAAATTAATTTGAATACAAATATTTTAATTTTTACATTAATTTAAAAGGATAGAATGACCGATATTATTTTGTGTGCAGCTGTAATTGGAGTACATTAATGAAAAAAAAACTGGAGAAATTAATTGAAATCTTCTCACATTCTGAGCGTCGTTTGTCTCAGAAAAAGCAGCGAACGCAGAATAAATTGCAGACTAACAAAATCGTCTGTTCAAAGTGTTTAAAGTGTGTGTTTCCTGTAGCTGCACATTGAGAGAGGACTGCAGGATTTTGGCAGGCTGCTTCAGGACTCTCCTAATTAAAACTTACTGAATATTCAAATGCTGCGTTAGCATAACAATAGCCGGCTGGCCGGGCCGGCTTTAAATGAGGCCTTTTGTTTTAGCCGAGCTTTCTGCTGCCTCATTAAGCCGCTGGAGCTTAAGTTAGCGAGCCGACAGCCGCTAACCGAAGCTCGGGCCTCGGCCCTCAACCCTCCTCCTCCTCCTCCTCCTCTCTCTCTCTCTCTTTCTCCCCCTCAACGCCCTCCCCCGCACTCTCCCCAAACCAAAGCCCCAATTCAGCCTCTTCACTGTTTGGTCTCGCCGGGCCGCAGCTCTCTGCTGCTGCTTCAGATCGGTCCGAGTCTTTCTGTCTCTTCCCTCAAACCCCGACCACTCTGCCCCAGTTTCCACTCGTTCCACTTCTCTGTCTGCGTAACACATAGACCAGCCTGAATCTGTTTTCACCCAAACCAAATCGTCAAAGTTCCTCCAACCCAGCCGATTTAAGCCAGGACACAAGCAGACAAACATCACTTTATTGCGGCGATTCTCTTATTTGTGTGTTTTCTCTTTCTGCCAGCGGACGGTTGGGTGTAAACAAGCTGTGACACAGACAGACAGAGTGAGACAGGGGGGTAAAGTGAAGATGGAAAGGAGCTTGGCACCGGATCAAGACCGTCGGCACAATGTGCCATCCAGCAGCCAGCCGCCAAACAAAGCAGTGCCATGCCGAAAGCCCCGTGGCATCGCCGAACTAAAGAGCTCCGGCTCCGGAGCGAAGCTGCCGAGATACAAAGAAGGCCCTGAACTGCAGGGAGAGAGAGCGGGCACAAAAAAGCACAAGGCTCTGGAGCCGACAGGGCGAAAGTGCCTCGGCGGCCGGATGGAGGCCGGAGACCCGACGGGCTCCGGGAAGACAGAGGACGACTGTTGGCGCGGCAGCGTTGAAACAACAGAGGCTCTGTTTCCAGCTGCACAGGTCACATCGGCTACAAAACCATCCGAACACAGATCAGTGAAGAGTCCAAACATCAGGACATTTTCATATATTAATCAAAAATAAACATGCACAAACACGGCAGATTAAAAAACAAACAGGAAGAATTAGAAAATAGAAATTAAACCACAAGAATTCAATCAAATCAGGTTCATAAACTCAATAAAAATATGGTTATAGATTTGTAAAACATACACAAAGATGCAGCAAACATTTCTGAAAAAAAATGAATTTTCTCTACAAAATAAAAATTTTGTTCTTTTATTCTCTTATTCTTTTAATCTTTTTTAACATAAATATTTTTCTCAACTAATATTTGCAGCAATTCTTGTGTCTAACTGACAAATTGTCTCAGAAGGCCTGTGAGGTTTTCCTTCTGCTCAATATTACTTTTAAACTAACAAACAGCATTCTTGCTAATATGACAAGAAAGCTTTAAATTTTTTTTTTCATCTGATCGTCTTCCCTTCTTCTCTTTAAATTTGCGTAAAGCAGCAGCTTAGAGTCAAAGGTGAGACAAAGGCAGGCAGAGAAGAGGACAGACAGGTTCACTGACAGGTGGATCTGTAGGAAATCCCAGCCTTCCGTCTTCATTTACACCTGCGACTTGCAGACATTCCTGCTTTTACGCGCAAAAGGAAAAAAAAAAACCTGTGAAATTCATTCACCTTCGCTTCGCTTTACACCCCCCACCTCCTCTTTAAATCACTTCACCCTGTTACTGGTGTTTTACAGCTGGGGTGGGGGGGGGGTTACTGGAAGACAGACATACAGACGGACAGACAGACAGAAGGACAGACAGGTTCACAGGAGGTCAGACAGCTTCATACTTGCTGGATGACTTTCTCAGATGTATTTTTTCTTTTAGTACCCAAACAGCGTTTTATGATTTGTGAGAGCTCACAGTCCAAAACAACAATTTTATAACACTTTGTGTGTGTGTGTGTGTGTGTGTGTGTGTGTGTGCACAGAAAGTCAGACCTCCAACCTCCACATTTTTACAGTTTCCTGCATGTATATTATTTTTATTGTTTTGGCATGAATAGATAAAAAAAATAAAAAAAGGATGTCACTGATATTAATGTGCAATAAAACTCTAAGGGGAGGCATATTTTCCAGCTTTGCCTTATATGTATTTAGTAGTAAAAATAAGGAGTACTATGATGAGAAATCACAAACAATTTCAGGCCAAATTACAGCAGAGAAAAGCAACAATTTAGGTTTTGGAAGAAATTGAAAATATGAAAAGCCACAAATCCCTGAGAGAAACACAACCAAAAAACAAACAAGAAAAAGGCCACACGTGTGGCATTTCCCCTGAGAAAAAATGATTATTGACTTTTGTAGATTTGTGTCCATTTAAAGAAATTAGAGACACAGAGAGACAGAAATCAAACTGAGAGCGGATTATTTCAACGTCAATCTGGAAGCGTCAGCTGCGCAAAATCCAGGAGACAAACAGAAGAAACGTTCAGTTTGGAAGTGTTTGTTTATGAAACGTATTTTTTTCTATCAGCAGAGGTGTGAAACACACACACACACACACACACGCGCGCGCGCGCATTGATCACATTTCAGAAGAGTCTGTCCAAGCGCTACGGCACTCTACAGCAGCTACTGTCACTTTCCCCGCTCCACACACACACACACACACACACTGAACACACACACACACACACACGTACATTGATTTCCCCAGATAAACAACAACACTGCTGTTTCTTCCCAAAATAAACCCGGACAGTGAGAAAGAAGAGCTCACGGTCCGCTCGCACTTTGACGCGCGGCAGCGGCTAAACTGCTAAGTTGGTGCGTAAAAAAAAGCGACACTCTTCACCTTCACACCTCCTCTCTCTCTCACTCTCTCTTTTTTCTTTCCTCTCTCATTCTCTCTCTCTCACTCTCTCTCTCTCCCTCTCCTCTCTCACTCACACTCTATTTCTCCGTCTGACTCCCAAAGGGAAAAAAAGAAGAAACGGAAGAAGGGATGGAGATGGAGGGAGTGTGTCTTACCGCTTTGCCGTTGTAGTAGTACATCAGTGAGCTGCCTGTCATCCCGGGGATGGTGTACGCACAATACATCGTTCCTCTCCTCCGCAGAAAGAAGAAAAAAACTCTTATTTCTCCCCTCTTTTCTCTCTCCGCGTGTCTCTCCCTTCTCTCTCTCCCTCTCTCTCTGTTTTGGTTTATTACTCTCCCCCCGCCCCTTCTCTCTTCTTCTTCTCCACCTTTCTTCTTCTTCTTCTTTCCTCCCCTCTCGTGTCGGAACTTTTTCTCAGATTTGTTATGATCTCAAACTCTCGCCGCTCCGCTCGCGTGTTCCAGCCTGCGCGTTTTTTTCCCCGCCGACAATTCCTTCAGTTGCATTTTCCCATATGGCCGAGCCGAGGCACGCGGAATATGCAAAGTAGGCAGAGAGAGAGGGGGGGGGGGGGGGGGGGGGAGAGAGAGGAGTGCCCCTCCCCTTCTCTCTCTCTCTCTCTCTCTCTCTCTCTCTCTGATACACACACACACAAGCGCGCGCGCGGGGGAAATGTACGGAAAGGGAGAGGCTGAAACGTAGCCCGCACGCGCGCAGCACGAAACGCGCGCGCACGGACACGCTCGCGGTCGCCGACACTCTTTCAACTTTCCACAGTAAATCTGGAAGTCATCCCCCCCTCCACACCTCCTTCTCCCCCTCCATCCCTCCCTCCTTCCTCGCGCGCAGATCGCCGCCCGCCTTTGAACTGAGCCGAATATTCACTTTTTCCACCGCTTTCAGAGCGCGCGCTCCTCTCGACACGCTCTCCTTCTCCTCCTCTTTCCTCTCCTCCACTCTTCTCCTCTCTTCCTCCCTTGCCCCCCCCCCACACGTTTTCCCTCTTGTTTACTCCTCTCTCATTTCCTCCTTTCCAATTTACTCTTCCCCTCTTCCTCCCTCCTCGTTTCCTCCTCCCATCACCTTCTTCCTCCCTTGTTTCCTCCTTTCCTATTTACTCTTCTCTCTCTACCCCAGCCACCCACTCATCTCCTCCCCTGTTTTGTCCTCTCATCTTCTTTCTCCCTGATTTCCTCCCGCTTGTTACCTCTCTTGTCTACTCCTCTCCTCTCCTTACTCCCTTGTTTCCTCCTTCCCTATTTACCCTCCATGTACCCCCTTGTTTCCCCTCTTATCTTGTCTCCTTCTTCCTCTCTTGTTTCTTCCTTTCCTACCTACTCTTTTTCTACCCCTGCCACCCTGCATTTTCTCATCTCCTCCCTTGTTGTCCTCTTGTCTCCTTCTTCCTCCCTTGTTTCCTTCCCCCTTATGTACTCCTCTCCCCCTTTTTACACTTCTCCTCTCTTTCTTTCTCTTTCTTCACCTCCTCTCGTCTCCTGTCTTCCTCCCTTGTTTTCTCCTCTCCCTTTCTTGTTTCCTCCTTTGCTTTCTTTTTACTCTCCTCTCGTTATTCCCACCTTTTTCATCTCCCCCCTTGTTTCCTCCCCTCTTGTTTACTCCTCTCCTCTCCTTCCTCCTCTCATTTCCTCCCTTCCTCTCTTGGTTCCTCTTTTCCTATTTACTCTCCTTCTTTCTTCCCTTCTCCTCTCGTTTCCCCCACACCTTGTCACATTTTTCCCTTTTGTTTTTTCCCCTTCTATCTCATTTCCTTCTTTCCTTTTTCCTTTCCTCTCCTTCAGGTCTGTGATGTAGATCTTGAGGATGATTAAATATTTATTCTTTTTTCGAGTTCTTGAGTTATAGTTTGATTCCCCTGCAAAGGTTTGAAGTGAAATTCCCATGGCAGAAGGCAAACAAATTTCTCTTCCCGCATTGAGTTGATCTGTATGTTATGAAGTCCAGTGGATTTTCCTCCTCTATGACTGTAAAGACTTTATGTCCTTTTGTTAAATAAATATAAATAAAAAATATAACCAAGTGTTGGTTGCTATGGTGACCTGCTACCAGCAACCACCTGATGGTGGTGCTTTGACTGGTCATCAATTTCTAACTCACACACAAATGTGTGTGTGGCTCAGCCTCTGGATTTGTTATCAAGTTCATTAATTTGATTTTTGTTTCTTAAAAAAAGTTTTGTCCTCGCTGACATCACATCTGATACATGATACCTGATATGAGAGCGATCAGAGGTACGACGGCAGCGCAGATGCCATATCATACAATACAATACAATGTGCAAAGAAATCAATTGTTCAAACTCAATTTGGCCAACAGGAGGCGCCATAAATACCTCCAGTTTATTGATCTGAATGAATGTTTTTGTTACATAAATCATAGACAACTGGCTGTGATTGTTTAATGTGGCCTTTTATCTAAACACTGCGTTAAAACAATAATTTTGTGTGAGGAGCTGTTCGACTGTTTATTCTGCGACACGATCACAGTCTCATTCAAACTGGTCAGATGGTGCCTGGAAAATTAAAGGTAAACTTTAAAACACCGCAGAGCTTTTGTTGGAAGTCTGATTGACATGCAGGAACACCGACTCCCCACAGCACCACACAGGTGTGCCTGACGGATCGGGTTATTTGTAGTCCACAACAGGAGTGGTATACAGACAATAAAGATAAGTTTGGTTGCTCACACCCTCTAAAGCCTGAAATCAAATGTGAACAGTACATTTATTACCTAAACATCCATCACAGCTAACAGTCCAACTTTCTGCTTCAACGTTGGCCTCCTGTACACTCGAAGAAAAACTGGAGAACCTTTTTGTCCTGAAGAACCATTTTGTGATTTTCTGACTCAAACCTTTATTTTTAATAAAGGTTTTCCTGTGCCATTAGGGACTATTACTTTCAGTTTTACCTTTGGACATTTGAAAAATGTGGGTTCTTTGGTTAAAGGTGTACTCAAGCAATTTATTATTGCACTTCCGTAAAGTTGGGGGATTCACAAGAGACATATATTTAAAAGAATGGTACAAATCTAAGCATCAGAAGCAGAGATATCCTGACTTTTAGTCCCTGCAAGTTAAAAAAACAACAACAACACTGGATCCTACATGTCCCATAATGCAACTTTTCATTAGCCCATCCCTGGAAAATGCCAACTTGCCTCAAACTCCAGTGTAAGCTTTGTGTTCTGGTCTATTCGCCCATGGTCCAGGACCAAGATAACCCTGATGACATCACTATGACATCATCAGCCATCTCAGACTTTTGACCTCCACACCCACAGATGACACGTACAAAGCTGGTGGATTTCCCCGTTAAAAAAACATTAGATCACACCGACAGGAAGAGAGAGAGAGAGAGAAAAATAGACCGGAGGGGGGTGAGAGGAGGGGGGGTGATACAGGCAGTCACCAAAACAGTGAAACAGACAGACAGACAGACAGTGGTTCAGTCTTCCAAATTTCATATTAGCAGCGTCATCATTCATCCTATTCAAACAAATAATAGACTCCAAAACAAGCCAGCAGACGTCCCAAACCTCTCTCTCTCACTCTCTCCTTCACTCTCTCTATCTCTCTCTCCCTCTTTCTCTCTCTCTCCTCTTCTTTCGGCTTTAATTTGATTAAAAAGCGAGCGGCAGGAAGGGGAGGGAGGGCTGATGCACATCTAATAAGTGGACCATCTGTCTGCAGCGCTGGCTGGCTCCCAGCATTGTACCCAACCAGACTGCATGGGAAATGAAGGGAGAGATGGAGGGATGGAGGGAGGAAAGAAGTGCAGGGTGGAAAAAAAAAGAAAAACTACAGAACCCAAAAAGAGTGACCCGGTTGAGTAAAAAAAGCAGAGACAGCATTTTTAATTTTGTCTGACGCTTGCTTGGTCAACAAACCTGCAAGGGAGATGAAGAAGAATGAAGAGCGGAGGAGAGAGGGAGGAGGAGAGCAGAGGAAGAAAGAAAGAGTGCTCAAAGGAGAGCATTAGGAGGGGAGAGCAGGAGAGGAAAAATGTGAGGGGGATGAGGAAGAGGAAGGAGAGGAGAAAACGATGGAGGAGAGGAGGGAAGAGAATAAAATACTGGGGAAGAGGAGAGGAAGGAAGAAAGGCGGAAAAGGAAGTAAAAGGTAGGAAAGGTGATCAGAGTAAAAAAGGAGGGTGGAAATGAGAAAATGGAGAAGGGGATGAAGGGGGGAAGAAAAGAAGAAAGGAGAAAAGAAAACAATGGAGAAAAATAGTGAAGACTTGGAAAAAAGAGGGAGGTGAGGAGAAAAGAGAAACAGGAAAAAGAGAACGAGTGGGAGAAATTGAGGATTGGAGAGGAGGTGGGGAGAAAAAGAGGTATGAAAGAAGAAAGGGAGGGAGGAGAGGAGATGAAGAGTGGACAGAGGAGAAGAAGAAAAGAAGAGGAGGGAAGATTTGAAAAGAGGGGAGAAACATGTAGAATGAAAGAAAAGGAGGGATGACAAAAGAAAAACAAACAACAGGAGAGGAGGAATAGTGGGAGAAAGGGAGGGAAGAGTGGAGAAGAGAAATGAGAGAAAGAGAAGGTGGGGACAAGAACAGGTGGGATGAAATAAGAAAGGGAGGGAGGACACTAGGACGTGTGAGAGGAGGGGAGAGGAGACATTAAGGAGGGATGGAAAGTAAGGAGAAGTAAAAGGGAACAGGTGGGAAGAGAGGTGAGAGAAGGGAGGATATGAGGAAGCAAGGGAGGAGAAAAGAACAGAGGATGGTGGGGTGTGTTCCTTTTTGTTTTTAAAAACTCATTCAAACTAACCTTTGACCTTAAGGTGGTACAGTCTATTCCATGCACACAATCTGGAGCTTTACGTCTTCTGTCTATAACAGAAACAGAAATGGGACACTAACACGCTCTGTCCACTAAAGGTCACCACAGAAATAACCTCCTCCTCATCCTCTTGGCCTTCTTCCCCTTTCCTTTCTCCTTCCTTTCTTTCTTCACCCCTCCTTCTTCCTTCCTCTATCCTTTTTGCCCCCCCCCCCCCCCTTCCTCTCTTAAGTCTCCCTTCCTTTCTCCAATTCTCTTCTTCTTCCTCTTCTAAGCACCTCCTTTCCTCCTATTCTTCGCTTTCACCTAACACTCCCGTTTTCTCCCCCGTCGCTTTCTCTAACCTCATCCATCTCTTCCTCCTCTACACCCTCCTTTCCTCCCTATTTCTTTCGTCACAGTCACTTGTCCTTCCTACCTTCCTCCTCCATCCAACTTCCATCCTTCTCCTTATCCTCACCCCCTCAGCTTCTCTCTCCCATCTTTCCCCCTCCTCACACTTCATCCCTCACTCCTTTTATCCTGCTCCTTCCTCAAAATTCCATGCTCTAGCCACTTTTCCCTCCTCTTCCTCCTTTTGTCTCCCTTATAGTTCACTCCTTTTCTTCCTCCTCTCCTCCTCCTCCTCCGCCTCCTCCTCTCTTGTGCTGATGACAGTTAATCCCTGGTTGAATTATAATCTCACATTTCATCCTGATTTCACGCTGACAGGATTTTCCTTCACATTACGATGCCCAGTTGTCAATCAACTCTCTCTCTCTCTCTCTTTCTCTCTTTCTGCTGTTTGTCTATCTCAGTGTCTCTCGCCCTTTCTCTACATCTCTCTTTTTGTCTCTCCAGTCGTCTGTTTACATATTTCCCCGTTTTCTTTCTTCCTCCTGCACTATTTCCTCCTTGCTTCCTAGCTTTCCTTTTTTCTTCGCTCCTCATTTATTTTGTTCTAATATCCTCCTTTCTTTCCTTTCTTTCTTTCTATTTTTACAATCCCTTTGTTTCTCTCTCTCTCTCTCTCTCTCACACACAAACACACAAACACACACACACTCAGCACGACTGCACTTTGTTCTCTTCGTACAGCCACTTGGTTCACATTGTGAGTCTTTGATTTGAGTCTTTTTATGTTGCAGGTCTGAGTTTGCAAACAATGGAGTTATCGACAGGATTGAAGAGTCGAGAGCGGGTGGCTCGACACACTCACTCACTCACACACACACACACACACACACACACACACACGGGGGAACATAAAGGCACACACACTTTGGTTTGAAACCGAGCTAAGTGCTGCGAGGCAGATTGTGAATGAGTATGAAGCAGGAGGAGATCAGTTTATGTTTCCAACCAACTGTTGCACAAAGACACTGAATCTAAGAGGTGTCAAAAAATGAAGTCACCCTTTGAACTGTTAGTCAGCGGCACTACTTCCTGATAAATATTATGTTGTCTTAAAATAGTCCAAAGTTTCTTTTAACTTCTTTCCTTGTAATCATCAAACATACGTTGTATTCAGGATCATTAAGTGGTACATGCAATTACTGTCTGTATCCATGGTTACAGCGTGAACACAAACTGCTAGTAGCTAATGTAATGTGCAAATTCACCAGAAGAACAACATTAAGTGAAAATAAACAGGGCTCAGGTGTAGCTCACATCTGGCTCACTGACATGACAACATTACATCACCCAAAGCATGATGGGAAGCCCAATGGCAAAAGCTCCAAACGTATTCAGAGAAAACACAAATAAGTCACAAAAACCTCTTTATACTTTTCCACTATGAATAAACTTTTTGCTGTCAGGCTCATCTTATGTCTGTGCTGCTGAAAACCTGTGCCCCTTCAGACGAGTGTGCTCCATGAATGTTTAAAGGTTCAAAAAATAAATTGAAGAACATGAAGAGATGACTAATTATTGATGAAAGCAGCTGTGATTAATGAAAGCAGTATGCTAACCAGCTAGCTTCGGCCCATGCTTTCTTGTAATACCACTTGTGCTCCCAGAGGCGACAGTGAGTCACTGTAGCATTCATTCTACGCTCTGTCCAACATGAGGAAGAAAACTGTGAGGCGTCTTGCCGGATTCTGCTCTGATACGGAGCCCCAAGTTTATTTTTTAAAGTTTTGAGATTAAAAGGGGATTTTATCTTCACTCCTGCTTCTTAACCTGTCTCCATCTGCAGTGACAGTGAAGTTAGCACAGCCCTAATCTATCCAAACTCCATTCAGAAAACAGGCATTTTAAAAGCTGTTTGCTCGTTGTCTTGCAGACAGCTCTGACAGACGTTTCAGACCTTCAGACTTTTCACGAATCGACATCATCCGACGTAGAACTTCGGCATCCTTTTGATCCATCCACTCAAATCACAGCTAAATCTGTCCACTAAAGGACATTAGTAAGTCTCGCTTGAATAAACACATATGATCCCGGCATCCGCAGTCATGTTGTTATAAGAGTCTGGAAAGTTCGCTGTACATTTTTGAGGACATTGCCAGATTTATTACCCGTGTCTAACTGTAAATGATCTTAAACAGCCTCACCGCGTAGCAGCCCCCCAATTATTTTGCATGTGTAGTGGCCAGAAATGACACTTTGCTCCTTTATAGTCATGTGATCACACTGTAGGATAATAGTTTGAAATTCAGTAATTACATTAGAGTTACTAATCCCAGTGACGCTCTGCTACCTTGACAATTTGGTGGCTGGCATGTTGGCTGTCTTACCAGAAGTTTGATGGAAGCTTGATTATACTGTAATTTTATTAATTTAACAGACAGACAGACAATACAGCAGACTAAAGGAATGAGTGAGAGAAGAAAGGCAGAGGCAGTTCTTCATTCTCTCTTCGGTGTAATCAGGATAAAAAACCTGACGTGGCCTCAATTCTGACGGAGAAAATCAGGCGCTAATTTTCCTCCAAAAAACAAACTGACACACACACACACACACACAGTACTGAAAGCGTTTGGAGAGGGTGTGTAAGTGTGTCTGTGATGTGAGTGTCTGAAGAAGTGTGTGTGTGTGTGTGTGTGTGTGTGTGTGTGTGTGTGTGTGTGTGTGTGTCTGGCATCCATCAGAACCACAGCTTGCCGAAAAAACAGTAAGCACAGTGCAGAGAGAGAGAGAGAGAGAGAGAGAGGGAGAGAGGCGAACGAACGAGCGCTGCTGCACGCTAATTATGTATGCATGATTTAATCTGCAACTCAATAATATGCAAATATATTCATATGTTAGTTTCTTAATTAAAAATGCAAAGCAGCCCTTATGGTGATTTTTCTGTGATTTTCTTTTCAGCCTAACAAACGGAACATTTTGAGAAATTCAACAAATTGGAGGGAAGCGCTGCGGTGGGGGCTCACAAAAAATAAAAAAAACAACTTCCTAATTCAACTTCCTGTAGTTTAAGAATAAAGGAGGAGCTCGAGGAGAGGGGAGGTGGTAACTTGTTGAATGAAGGCAGACTTTGGTTTGTCCATTCTGGGCTACTGTAGAAACATAACATTCAACATGGCGGACTCTGGAAGGAGACCTACAGCATCTGCAGATATCCAGGGTAACTTATTTTTAGAGGATTATACATCAATGAAACACAGTTATGAATATTATACTCCATTTCTGCCATATTCTGTAAATCCGACACACTTTATTGGATGGATGAAGCTAAATTGACGATACATAATATTACAATCAATCTACAATCGTAAACCTGATGTTTTACTGAGGACAAGACAAATGACTTTAACCAATACAATGTTTGCCATGTTCAGACTCATGAACTCAGGAATCCAAACTACAGAGAATGAGGAGATGCACGTCTGTCAGTGTTGTGCATGAACGTGCTAAAAGAGCTCCGTCCATTGAGCATGCTCATATTTTTGGTGAACAGAGACCTGAATGCATTTGTTTTCAACTAATGAACGAGGAGCGTGTTGTAAAGCAGCTCATTTAAAAACAAAAGAAAAGAACGTGAACTGCTCAGTTTGTGGCACTGTGTAAACCAAAATGTGTAAACTTGCACATCACTGACACCTGTACACGTGTGAAAGAATCTAGTAGCAGGTTTTGTACACAGCTTTCAACTGCAATGATTGTGATTGTGACTGCAGTCAGTCACTTAAATATCATTACAGCTATTGCATGGAGTGCCACTAAATACAATCCTCATGGTTCCCAGAAGATGAAGCCTCCTGACGTTTGGTGATCACCTGATCACTACTCCAATACCACCAGCAGATGTGCATTTTTGTTTTTTAGTGAAATATGTCAAAAACTTTTAGACGAATTGCCATGAACTTTGGTGAAGACATTCATATTCTCTACAGGATGAAGTACAGTAACTTTGTGACCCCTAAATTTTCATTTGTCAAACACTTTTATGACCAAATTCCTGCAAAACTGACATTCCCATCAGCCTCAGCTGTACTTTGTATTTAGTGCTAATTTGCAAATGTTAGCATGCTAACTCCCTTTACTGTAAGATAGTAAACACTACCTGTTAACACCACAAAGATGTCAGTGACGTAATAACACAAAGGTCTTACTGAGATAAGACTGTTGTGGAGGCTGACGGGGCAGTCTTGCCCAGCTAGCGTGTCCTCACATCTCCAAAAATGGTGGAACAAATTTTCAAGCAGATAATTTGATTAATTTAACAGATATTTTGCATCCAAGTGATAATTTTCTTGACTAAGATATGTCAAAATTTTATTTTTCAGACATGATTGTAGTTGTAGAGTTGTAGAATGAAAATATTGTGAGGAAACACTGAGGAGTCTGACACATCCTCCACCATCGCCACAGGCTGGGATGCTGGGATACCTGTCTAATAGGAGGAACATCTCAGGACGTTCTTGGCGGAGAGGCCCGCTCAGCACTTTGTGTTCAGGTATACTTTATAAGAGCGTGCTCAGAATGAAAACAGTGATTAAAGATGAAGCTAATCCACACCACCAGCACGCATTACAGCCGCACGACAGCGTGTGTGTGTGTGTGTGTTTTATGTGTGTGTTATGAGGCTGATATTCAGATCACTAAGATGCAGGCTTTGTTGAAGCTCTTGAACGCTCTCTTTAGAACAATGGTACAAAAACCAACCTGTTGTTTTATTGAAATGACTGCGCTTTCCTCTGTTTACATCTTCCTTGCTTTTTTCTTTCTTTTAGATTTATAGTCTTGAGTTCAGTTTTGGTCAATTAATTTTTTCTACTTTATCATTTTAGTTGTTTTTTTTTCTACTTTCTGTTCAGATATTTGTCTTCTTTTATTCTCTGGTAATCATCTTTTGTTCCTCATCCAGTGATTTCCAATGCAGAGTTCTCTAATGGAGAGTTTTTTAGTTATAATACATATAAAAGTGATGCCATATGCACTGACAACCTGCCACTGCACTGATCACTGGCGATGGAGCCTAAACTTGTTTAACCTTGTGAAAACTTTTGAAATAGTTGTTAAAGCTCAAAAAGTCATCACGTTCTGATAAATATCAGAACGTCACATTTTGCATTTTCTGTGATCCCAAATTAATTTGAGAAAATGTTTTTGACAGCTTGTCATGTTAAAAATCACACAGCAATTAGCTGTCAGCAGGCACCACTCTCAAAACAAGCTACTTTGGTGTTGCATTCAAGGAAGCTCTGACATCTAAGAGCTAATAATCAACTGTAAAAGTGTGTTTAGCTGTCAGAGGAACAGAAGAAACATGGTTGTTATAAAAATGATGCCGGAAATCTGGCAATCTTAGCAGTCTTTGAACGCGTCACAGAATCATTGTGGTGAAGAACTTCATTTTCACTTCCAGAATAAGTGATTTTTATGAAGCTGTAACAGCTCATAAGCAGAAGAAAATGACATTAGAAATGATTTCACTCCAAATATGAAACTGGAGGAGAAAAAAAATGAAGCAGCACTGAGTATGACATTTTAGCGCAGCCGAGAAGGACAACTGAGAAATATTTAACACATTATCAACAACTTAAAGCTATTTTGTCACCACAAGTTCAGTGTGATTTGCGTGTGTGTGCGCCAACGTGTCAGTTTATGTGTATGTGTGTGTGTATGTGATAACATGTGATATTCATCGTAGCCTTGGAGCAAATCAGAGCGCCGCTCTCTCTGCTGCCTGTTACTGCAGCCAAATATTTGGGCTCAGGAATGCACCAGAGAGCGTTCACATCTGCAGCAGGCATTCATATGTGTGTGTGTGTGTGTGTGTGTGTGTGTGTGTTTGTGTGTGTAAAAGAGAGTGAGAGGTCTTTGTAGAAGCCAAATGTCCTCACAAGGACAGAAAGGCAGCAAACATCTTCAAGCTGAGGTCATTTCATTGACAAGAAACCTTTAAAGCGCTGAAGCGGTTGTAGAAGAAAATCCTTTTCTAACGCGAAGGTCAGACGGTGGCACCGACAACTAATTGACCAACTTGGCAAGTGCCACGGTCATGTCCGGACCAGTTCATTGGTTGGGGTGGTAGTGGGAGGGTGTGGAGGGGCGGTCATCAAATACAGCTCTAACAGTGTAAGCTGAATCATGATAAGCCAATAGAGAGCTAGCTAGCAGTGAACAGGTCAAAAGCTAACATATCATGTACCCTGTTGGCCATAATTTTGGAATAATTTTGTTTTCAGGCGCATTCCTCTTTTTATTCATATCTATACACATCAGGTTAATCGTGATTTCATTTTCACTGTGTTATGTTTGGAAGAGATTGATCAATAAAGTTTTATGAAGATACACTTTATCTATCAAGAATCACATTGCCACAATCATTTCATGGGAAGAGGTAAACAAAATATTGTATTCCAACTTTATGGTCAACAGTGTAGTTGTGGGGCTAAGATACTGATCCAGCATCAGCTAAAAGGGCACAAAGCTATATTTTATATGCAGTATTTCATTTTGAAATGAAATTGAATCAACTAATATCATCAGAAGTAAAGTAGTGTGAGTCACAGGAAGTAGGATGGTAAGCAGGACGCATGTAGGAAGTAGGAAGGCTACCATGGTTTTTTCCCTGTAGGCCAGCTGTTGGTTTTGATAGCTGCCAGTCATGTGGTTGCTGCCGTTGACTGACTGATTACGCTCCATTCTCACCTAAGATATGTCAAAACTGGAGTGGTTCCACTATTTTGAAAGAGCACCATCACTGCATCCTGGACTTAGCACCACCCAAGGTGGTGTTTTTCTCCATATACCTGAATGATAATGGGATGAAGCAGATCTCCAAATAAAGTGTGGAGAAAGCAAAATAAACTAACACGTCAATGACTAGCTGTCTATAGTGTATTTGTGTATATACATCGTATATAATATGTGTGTGAAAGCTTTAGTTTTATGCCAAATAAAAGAGGCACAAACAACATGTGTGCACACATGCATGTACATACTCATACACAGCAAAACATACACACACACACACAAACGAATGCCTTGTAATTCAATTAGTCAGATCCCCATCTGACACAAAATGGCGGCCCAATGCACCAGTGTGGCACATTTTGGGGCTGAGAGCCAAGCCAATAGCTTATACACACACACAACACACACATCGCCATACACACAATTCCACAACTGAGTCACTTGTTTAGTACGTTACAAGCAGGACAAAATCAAACTGACGTGACTTATAAAAGAGGAAAAGACTGACAGGCAGACATTTTTAAGGCAGCTCTGTAACATTTTCAAGTGGAATGAGTCATCGAACACAACATAACTGAACACACAGCTGTCTGTATGTGTGTGTGTGTGGCAGTTAAACCATGAGGTCATCCCTAGCTGAAGCTGCTCTCAGAGTTTCTTAACATAAACACTGAGACGGCTGCTGGACAATGCACCATTTGAAACTCAAGTTGCTGCTTTTTATCAGTCGAGTCCGTTATTGTTTGATAACAGAACACCTTAGAGTGCATTATGACTTTTTATATGAAAAAAAAAGCTGTGTTCAAATCCTTCTCTGCCACCTGTCACCTAGCGTGAAGCATTAGTACTGTGGTGGTGACCTATAGTCAATCTTTATATTTAACTGAATTAACAATAACAAAAATAATACTGAGAGACATTTTCCTTTTTTCGATGCATGTCAAAGCTACACAAATGCTCTCTCTCTCTCTCTCTCTCTCACACACACACACACACACACACCCCTCCAGCCCTGTAGCCTTTCCTTACATCTTCTGCCAAGGCCGGTACAGCATCGCTAATTTGAGCAACATGCTAACATACACACACACGCACACTTCATTCACACACAAGGAAGTGAGGTCAGTGTGTGTTTTTATGTTTTTCATATGGACGTTAATATAAGGCTGCAGTCAGTTTGAAAGTGACATTTTACTGGATAAATGTTATAAATGTAAATGAATTTTCACGATATCCTTTCATTTCCCACTGAGTGTGTGTGCTTGAGTGTATGAAGTATTCCTTTTTTAGGAAACACACACACACACGCGCACACACACACACTGCCAGTGTAATAACATTACATAACTACTTAGTTAAGCTTTCTTTTCTGATGCTGTTAAAGGTTTCTATGTATAATTTACATGCTATATTGAATAATACACCATAATATAGACTATAATATATTTTCAATTATGTTCACTGGAGACACAAAACTCGATGAATAAGTCAAACTAAAAGTGCACAGCAGTGTGTGAACAGACTTGTTGTCAGGTATATACAGGATATGAACCCTGGGAGCAGAAACAGTTAACAGCAGCTGACTGGAAAAGGGTCTGTGGTTCTTCTGTGGTACCTGGGGCCGTCTGAAGGGGGCAGTATGGCTCACCAAAACCGCTTCTCTGTACCCCCCCCCCTCCACCACCACCACATCGCCCTCCACCCCCATCCCTCCTCCACCCGTGGCCCACCGGGAACCGCCGGCTCTCCTACTGTGCCTTCTGCAAGACCTGGCTTAATTTAATTAACGCTGTCGACTTTAAACAAAACCACATCTGAGCCGAGGAGAGGGAGAGAGAGAGAGAGAGAGAGAGAGAGAGGGAGGAAATAGCCAGAGATGGGAGCAGATCGACCCGGTCAGAGCGCTGAGAGGATTTCATCGGTTCAGGGTTTGAACATATTCAAGGAGACCTTAAAAAAACATCCCAGGATTCCTTCTTTAAACCTTTAAATGACTAATATCAAAGGAAGTGTTTGTTTTTAAAGGCTGGTGCTGGTAGGGAGCTGAAGATTCTGGATCCTCTAGATTAAAACTAAAACACTAAATGATGAACTTCAGGTAAAAATGTGATTTTATGGCTGTATTTTGAACATGAACTCTCTCATCACTGTGGCTTTGGTCTTTGTGTTTACAAAATGCTCATAGACAGCTCAGTGTCTGTGCTTTAGAGATGATAAATGCTGCAGGAATGAAACATTATGTTGTATTTAGAAGATGAAATTAAGAGGGAATGTAGACTTTTTCAGATATTTTTTACAGTCTGGATCCTGTACATTTTCTATTTTGGTTTTAATGCACAATAAACATCTGTTAAAGAAATGTAATAATGATTGACATGTTCCAAGGCAAAGAGAAAACTTCTTCCACACTTTACATCTTCCACATTTCACACATCCTGAATAATAAATGCCATTGTTACACGTACAGTACGTCCTTCAGATTTCCCCCCAACCAAAGAAGTCACATCACCATCCTGAACGGCCTTGACAAAAATTATGAAATTTCACAAACCAGATCCTTTACACATACTCAGTGATGAGTAATATTTTCTGCAAAATTTTGCAGAAAGAGCTTCATGTATATGAATAATTTTTGAATAATTCACAATAAAATGTTCAAATTTAGATTTGGAGTGATATATTAAAGCACATTTAGTTTTGGAAAATATATTAGTGAAAATGGTGGACACTGTAAATATCAGAATGTATCATTTGATAAAAAAAATAAATAAATCTGTATTTAATTTATTATTATTATCTATCTATCTAATCATTATTATTATTATTTATTATCAAGAATGATCAGGTTCAGTTCATATTCAAACAGGACGTGTTCCAGTCTGCTCTATATCAAGTTTAGAGACAAACTATAAACTCTGAAACACAACACAATCCAGATAATATCACAATTAATTTTAAAAGAAACACATCTGTCTAAATATATGGTATATGGTATGGCTATTAATTCTGTATAAACAGGTCCGCTTTAATAAAGTTGTAAATATTACGATATAAAATAAAACTTTTTCTTCAGTTATATCTAAATTTTATTGTGAAATTATTTCATATGCAATCATCTTCACATATAAAACCTTCCTGGTCAATCAATCACAAACTAGCCTAATGGCTGGACCCAGTGTCACCATGACGGAGGAGAGAGGAAGAGTGTGTGTGTGTGTGTGTGTGTGTGTGTGTGTGTGTGTCAGAAAAAAAGAGAAAAAAAACATTAAAGAGTCTAAAAATTAATATTAAACACGCTCATGCTGACACACGTATCATTTTATTTCTATTTCCTTTAATAGCTTCATTTTCGTGGTTTCATTATCGTCATTTTTGGGGGTAATCTTGATATATACGTGTGTGTTTTGTTGTTTATTCTGTCAGCATTAGCAAAGCTCTGAGGACGAGCCGCAGACTCTATCAGCCTGAACAACAAATTAACTAAAACAATGATATCTAAAGAAAAAAAAAGCTGTTATACTCCCAACACCAACAAAGAAAAACAACAGCGAGACGGCACTCTGCAACCTGCTAATGTTAGCAACTGATGCCTAATTTCCTTTTGATTACAAAGACATCCCACGCTCTCCTCTCAAGTGACGTTTAATTGTTTCTCAAAGTAAATCATCAACTCAGCAAACTAAATTTGACAAACAACAATAACAAACTTGCAGCGCAGGGAGACGAGGAGGAAGGGGGAAAAAAAAAAGAAATGAATTAATTAAAAGTAAAAGACCCATCGCCCGCGGTGGATGTGAAACAGAGATGAAAGAAAACTGACAAGACTTTTTTGCCTTAAATGAAGTGTGTTCACGAGCTGGAGCATATGGGAGGGCAGCAACACAACAACAAGGAAAACAAGTTGAAACACACAAAAATGACACTTTAAAATTCATCAGAAAAAGTGTAAATGCAACGGGAATCCAAGAAAGCAGAAAATATGTGAGCGCATGTTCCCTTAAAGGTCCAGTGTGTGAAGATTTAAGGGGATTTACTGGCACAATATGTTTGAATATTCATAACTATGTTTTCATGACTGTAATACTGCCTAACAATAAAACTGACTGTGTCTTAGTTAGCTTAGAATGAGCCTTTTATAGAGACAGAGCAGGTCCTCTTCCAGGGGGGTCCGTCATTTGGCACCGCCATGTTTCTACAGTAGCCCAGAGTGGACAAACCAAACACCGGCTCCACGTATGGTCTTTTGATTTATTCTCGATTTTTTGTAGCCACCATACATAAGAATGAGATAAGCAGTATTCAGTTGGTTGCCATCTGCAACTTCACCACTAGATGACACTAAATTCTACACACTGGACCTTTAAACTACGCAAAAAGAACACTAATATAATTACAAACATCATTTTAGGGTCTTAAACGTGAAAAGAATCTACAAACATGCCACCTGGAGATCCATTTAAGTCAGTAGAAAAAGCAAACGAGACGATGAAAAGCAGCTCAGTGTGGAAACACACTTTGAGACTGAAATGACACTTTTTCTTTGCATTGATAAAATGCGACGAGTCAAATCAAGCTCAGTATTGTTCAGGCCTGAAAAACGTCGTCAAAAGCAAATTCAAAAAGATGAAAATGTCTCTAAATATCGAGCCACCAACGACCAATAAACACAAATTTCACGTCAATTGACGCTCACAGCACACCGTGTTGACAAGTCAACGTGATAGAGTTGCTGCTTCTGCCCCCGGTGGTCAAACATTGATCACTGCAGCTTTAAGACAACTAACTGACTATGTCACACAAACACACCGAGGTTTGAAGGAAACTGTTCTGAATGCAGACATTACACCTATCTCCCTTCACCATTATGAACAAATGACAAAACTCTTTTAGCACTTCAATAAATGACTGTTCGTGGGTTTAGACTTGGCTTTAGGGTTAAGGTTCAGCTTAGAGGATAGGCTGAGATTTTTTGTGGCATATTAAGCTTAATACAATACTCACATGTCATTTGGGGTTATGACAATGGTTAAGAAATTCTTCAAAGCAATTAGACCATAAGAAATGTACAGTTTTATTTAGCCAAAGCTAATATTAGCCTAGCCTCATTTTGCTACATCAAATGATGCAATATCTTCATGGTGGTAGTCGTGTAAGTTTATTGTCACATGCAACTACGAGGACCTCACGTTCAGCCACAGCTCAGCAGGGACAACAATATATTTTGGGTAGATTTTTGTACCAAAAACACTTCAAACTTTGGAAAACTCATTTCATTTGCCTGACTTGGACTGCTGTAGCCTCGTGTTGGCCTCAGACCACACAGAACGAGGTCTGTGGATCTTTCTTATAGCGTAGTCACGACACAAAGGTATGTCTCCACGGCAAATATGGACACAAGGGATATCTAAAACTCTCTCAATGTACATGTGAGGATTATATTAACATAGACCTGAACACAGCCCAGCCCGTTCTTTAAGGTTATTTCAATCAGGGTCCTGACATGTTTCTGTGTGTGTGTGCACGCTGTTTAGCAGCCGCTTTTCTCACAAAGACAACTTTTGTTTTTGGCCTCTGTGTGTTGCCATAGAACCATGCACACACACACACACACACACTCTCTTTTTCTCTCACACACGCACGCACACACACACACTTACATTACAGGCATTCCTCTGAGAAGCTGTTGTATTCAGAGCAGGTGCAGGCTGGGCAGTGTGTGTGTGTGTGTGTGTGTGTGTGTGTGTGTGTTATTTCATGTGTGCAGTTTGATTCAGTCTAAAAGAAGTGTGAGACCATCTGTAAATCTATGACGTCCAGCTCGTCATCACTCAAATAGCAGAGTGAGAAATATCTGTTTTATATATTTCATACTGTCGTCTGTAAATGTATTCTTTGTCATAAGGCAATTGTGTTATTGTGTTTGTTTTGTGTGTGTATATGTGTGTATTTCATAGATCACATCCAGTGAAACGTTCCTGTAATGCCACCAACACAGCTTTGCTACGCTGTTCAGTTTCTATGTAAATGCTCACACATCAACAGAAAATAAATCTTAATTGAAACACTTTAAAAGACTGATAACACCATGATTAAAATGCATAAATTAAAGAGTACAGTGAAAATAAAAAAAAATGTAAAATGATACCTTAAAATGCAAATTCTAGGCAGGAACATAAGAAGTACATGTTAAAAACATTACATTATAAAGGGACTTTATTGATATTTTACGTTCTAACATGAAGAGTCTACTTATTCTGAAAATGTAAATTTATTGTAAACTTTACTGTAAAAATAGTGAACAGGATCAGTTAAATTATCACTTATATTTTGGATCTTAGACTATATTTATAATGTTTAAAATAGCACTGCTGTTGATATTTACATCAATATGAAGAGGTGTTTAATAAAGCAGAGAAAAGGTGTAAATAAGTGAGAAACAATGTGAGCAAAAGAAAAATCAGGAAGTGAATGTATTTTACATTTACAAAATTTAAATTTTATTAAATTTAATCTGTCTTAAATTTGTCAGAAATATTGAATCAGTGTCAGTTTTAAGTATCAAGTTAGATCAACATTAGATATCCAGTCAAAGCTTCATTTTTAGATCCAGTCAATCCGTAAATCAGCTTCATGTTGTCATCCATTCATAATATTTCCTTTTTAAAGACTTCACTGATCTTTAACTTACACATTTTCTTCCTGCAGAATTAACACACATGTAGAAACAGATCATGTAGACATCAGAAAAAAAAAAAAAAATCCCCAAAACTATTTTCTAAAAACTCAGACCTCAATAAAGCTGTCGCCGATAAACAAAAGAGACGCTCGCCGTCAAAAGGAGTAAAAGAAAGACGTTTTCTGCTTTAAAGAGACGAAAAAAGATGACGAACAAACAGCTCAGTCGGCTGCTGAGAGCAGGAATGAAAACATGTTTCAGCCTCATCGTCGTCGCTGTTGGCAGCAGGTTTGGAGGCCGGACCATCCGTGAAAGAAAAAAAAAAAAAACAACATTTCAGAGAGGAGCTGGAATCTCTGACCAGACACCAGAATGCTCAGACTTCAAAAAAACGAACGGAAAACTTCGAGAAAAATCTTCATCTTGGACTGATCTGAGTCAGGCAGCTGACGGGGTTACAGGTTCAATCTCTACAGCAAATTTCATATGTGATTGTTCTCTATAGATTTGAGGACCAACAGGAGAAAAAAAAAAAAAAAAAAAAAAAAATCAACATTCATCGTTGGATTCATGCAGCATCTTTCTGTTATCTGATCTTAAACACAACCATTCACACAAATTCTTTCAGTTCAACCAAAGAATCATAGACTGGCTTGGACTCCAACACCGCATACACACACCAAATATTACTGCAGCTTATTCATTTATTCCTCAAGAGAGCAAGCAGAGTCCTTTAGTGATATACAGCTTCATGGCATAGTCACATGTCTTAGCAAGGTGTGTGTCATATACTCAGAAATGCCGTCAGCAGTTGTGTGAGTAATACTAGACGTGTTCTAGGATGGTTTGTATGGAAAAACATTTATGTAATTATGTATTTATGGAATTTGAAATTGTTGCCACGGGTTTTCAACACACCGTGAATATATATGATGTGTACATCAATGTGTCATTGTTCCAGGGATGGAAGAACCATGTGTATGGGACGTTCTGAGGTTTAGTAATGTTAAACAAATATGTTAAAAAAATGTACAACAAAATAAGACAGTTTTTACAAAAGGTTTTTAAATTAATCTCCATTAAGAATGAATATAATTTTCATCACACCAGTGTCCGCAATGCTTAATGTTGCCATGGAATCAGTTATTTAGCTGTTTCTGTACTTACACCTATTTGTAGTTTATATTTCTTTAAATGTTGGTGCACCATTATAACTTATATACCATTAGCTGCATGTTGCTGCTGTACCATGATGTACAGACAACAATCACTGCACACAGAAGAGGACATGATAACAGATAATGTTGTTTCTGTTGTTGGTCTTTCACCATATTGTTTAGTTCTTCAGATGCATTGCTGTGTTTCAGCGATTTTTTTAAAACTACAACTAGAACTAGAAGTGATTATGAAAATGAAACACCTGTCAGCAATTGGATGCTTTTTCACAATAAAAGCCACCGCTCCAAACAAGGCCTCGACGCCGAAACCCACTCATGACACGACAGAACCCCGGCCGCTGCTATTCAAAGACATCCAACACAAAAATAAAACACTTTTTTTTTTTAAATAACCCGACATAACTACAAAGCTCTCTGTACAGTTTTCTCTCTTAAAAGTCATACTTGTGCCAACAAGCAGGCAGAAAGTGTCTCTGAATTTATTTTCCTGCAGTCAAACCGACTCTCCATTTCACAGACAGCGGGTCCTCTCCTCGTTCCCTCTCTCTTGATGTGAGAGGGAGGAAGCAGGCAGGATTACTCACATCACAGAGGTGGAAACAGAGCGGGTTAGAGCCGAGAGAGGAGACGGCTCAGAGCACAGCAGACATGAAAGCGACGTGAGTACAGAGATCCAAACGCTGGATCACAAGACTGTCGACACAGGACTTTCACAAGCGTGCTGGTTAGTGAGTCACACTGACCGTCCTGTACAACACAGTGGTCAGAAAGGGGTCAGCGGAGGTTCAGGACTCTGCGTCTCACCTGTAGTTGTGCTTAGACTACGAGAACACAAGGTTAGGATGGTGGTTTTAGTTAAACACTGAAACATCTGTGTCACCACAAACAGCCAATGAACCCACTGTACAGACGTTAGCTGTAAGTTAGCTAGCTGTTCATCTCAGACTTCTTTCTGTTTCCCTTTTTTCTTTGGGTCTGCATGTTTATGAAGTACATTCATGAAGCCACTCAAGTTCTAAACATTTTCAACTTGCATGACCATGGCATGTTAATGTTCAACTAATCGTACCATTCACATCTTACCATGTTTCTTAAAATTCACCTCACATTCTGTTAGAAAGCTCTCTACACATGATCAGTACATGGGGCATTCCCCAAGTTTCCTGTACCAAAACCCCAAATTGCCTGAAAAATGTCCCATTTGACTGAAAGTCTATTTGTCCAAAACCCACTGCTCCAAAGGCCAGTCTTCTACAAAAATTGCCCTTCATCAGGTGACCTTCATCATCAGTCAGGTGACTGTTATCATGGTAAAAATAATAAAGACATTAAAGTTGTGAAGCAGTCAGTTTGGTTAGGTTTAAGCACCAAAATTAGTTGGTTAAGGTCAGGAAAAGCTTGTAATTTGGGTTAAAATAAGTACAGTAGTTACTTGAGTTACATATATTATGTTGGTGATACCAGAATGGTTATCTTTGGAGCAATGACCATTTGAACAACAGTCTGTCAAACAGATGCTTTCAGTCTGATGGAACATTTTTCAGACTAATTTCGGAATAATGGGCGAAGGTACGCACTAATAGTAGAACTGACCCCAAGGTGGGGTGCAGAGTACAGTGCAGAGTCAGGTTGTATTGTAGAAATAGGTGAGCGCAAATTCCAAAGAAGTTTGAAAAGCTATTTTCCTGTCAAAGATTGTAAGTATAATAATTTTTAAGACAACAAAAAGCATCCTTCCTCTAAAAGATGACCATAAAACTCGTCAAGAAGCGTCCGGGTGCACAAAATGCTTTTTGGGTCAGGTTACATCACAGAAAACACTGGTGTGTGAATTTTACTGTGGCATGAAGAAGAAACATTTTTTATTTCTCATATTGAATATAAAATCTGGACCTATAAACAAAATAATATAAATGATCAGTACTTAAATAAATGCTGTTAAATGTTAAATTCATCTTAAAATAAATCAACAGTCCTTATTGTTTGACCTCCTGTCTCTCCTTTACAGGAAAGATCTCATCCTTTCACTTCACACATGGTAAAGATGAAAAACATCAACCTGTCAAACAATCCTTTCTGCATTTTCTTCTTCTAACACCTTTCCTCTCCTCTCCTGGTTTCCCTTCCTCCCTCCTCCCTCCCCAGGCTGATGTAGACACGGAGAGGCGGAGGAAAGAGAGGAGGAAGCGTGGACAAAGCGGGCCGAGGCCACAGAAAGGCGGACTCCCGCCGAGCCAAAGAGGCGGCTGACACGCCGTACATTCAGCCATCGTTAACTGGCGATTAATGAGGTCAGCGGCAGAAAAAAAACCTCTCCACATGTAAAACAACTCAAAGTCAAAATCAGAAATAAATCTAATGAGCACTCGAGCTGCTGCTACGCATTATTTTCATTATCAGTTTGATTCTAAGGACGAAACTACATCCTGTGTTTGTGCCATTAACAGTCGCTGACCCAAATACACTTGAAACAAAGAGTGACATTAAATTATCACCATATTTCTGACCCCTTAATTGATTAACAAAATAGTCATGTGATCGATGGATTAACTGATTTCAGGAAAACATCAAACCAAGAAGTTAAAAGTTGTATATACTCAACAATAACCACAAACTACAACAACAACAAGAGCTGTAAAAGACTTGAATGAATTCTAAAGTTGGACGTAATACTAACAGTAAACTACAACCTGCAGGTAAAGCAGTAGACGAGTCAATAACCGCAAACAATAAAAAGTGGAACGTGAACCATCAGCAAGAGTTCTGCTGCTTCGTGTCCTTCTGATTCAAACTCTAGCCGAGCTCCAGGCCTCAGAACAACAGCTGGGGTCAATTCAAGCAGCTCACGAGGAACCACAAATACTCAGATCAATCAGATCAATCAGACAGTGATGTTGTAATATTTTCTGATGGTGTAGTTTCCATCCTTTACAGAAATAGTTTCATTTATGGATGATCTGTTTAGGGCTGCAACTACGATTATTTAAATGAATCCTTTGTTCAATCAAAGTCCAAAGTGATGTCTTGTTTTGTCCGACCAGATATTCAAATTGAGATACTCATCTTACAATAATATAAAACAGAGAAGAGCAGCAAATCCTCTCTGTGAAGCTGCAACAACAAAATGTTTGATGTGGTCAGCGACCTCAAAGATTGGTGATTGATTTCTTCTTTTGTCAGTACTTTGTTATTTGTTGGATGGCTGTTCCTGTTTCCTGATACTTGAACTAAGCTGAAGCTGAGTTAAATCGTCAAATCCTCCAACTGTCAGCCGAGCACATGGAACGGAGAGAGTTTCAATCAAACGCCAAAAATCTCAAAACCTAATAAATGAATTAACAGATTAATCAATAATTGGGGAAATCGGTGTACAGAGTGAATCATGTTGGACACTGTCTTTTTTTAAAAATAAAAAAATGCCCCTATTTATCATTTATAAGGACTATATAAACATTTAAAAGGATCTTTATAATTTATTATACTTACTGTTTATTCATTCATTTTTTAATTTCTCATCCTGTAAGCACCCATAACTGCAGTTGTATAAAATGTCTTCATAGCCATAGTTATAATTGTTATATAATGCACTTAAAAAAACACTCTTACTGTTATTAACCTGATTTTTTATGAAATGCTGCTTATTAATTGCTAATTAATGTTATATTTTGAGGCATGAAGTAAAGAAAAGTGAGTTTTTAACTATTAATACATCTCGTTTTTTTATTATTCTTTGCTTTTTTTTAAAGTTGGATCATTTCTTCTGGGATGAAACTCTTTCAGTTGATTCCTACAAATGGGAACCGACAACAAAAAGCCGGCAGCTGTTTGTGTCCAGCTCCGATCCGACAGCAACGTCATCTACATGTCAACAAATTCACTAAATCTGTCAACGTGTGCAGCGTTTCTACATCTGTAGAAATGTACAAATGTTTTTGGGACTTCTGTCCTGCTAAAAAAAACAAAAAAAAACATCCAGCAGCCAAGCAGATCGATGCCACAGATAGATCCCAATCACTGATAAATGAATCAATGAATGAAACAATAACACGCTAATACATTATCTTTGTGCTGTCCATCATTGAGAAAATGACCTATGACATTTACATCACCGCATTTCTTTAGATTCAGAACGATACAGTGTCTTTTATTTAATGTCGGATTATTTATTCTGGCCTGAAATTTATCCAGCTGATCCCCCCACCCAAAAAAAAACAAAAAACAGAACAACAAAAAGCCGGCAGCTGTTTGCGTCCAGCTCGCCTCCGACAGCAGCATCATCTTCAACAAAACCCGGCAATGTGCCTCAGCTTTTCTACGACTTCACGTCGTTTTTTTTTTTTTTTCCTGCTCCAAAACCAGCTCAGCGCTTCCAAACAGGCAGGAGCATCAGCAGCCTTTTCTTCAGCGACACACACTTGAAGCAGCAATAATACCGCCCAAATAATAAAAAAAAAGGCATGTTATCACTTACTGAGGACGGCAAGCCAGGAGGGACCTTCCGCACTTTTTTTGTGTGAACCTCTGAAAGAGACAGAAAAAAAACAACAAAACAATAAATGAGGGTTTAAACAGGCCAAGAGGATTTGTATTCACTCCTTTTAAAAAGGAGCTTCTGGTTTGATTTGTCTGAGTTTTTAATCGATCAGCCGAAAGAGGAAAGAGCGAGGCCACTTTTCCCACCGCCGTCGATGAATTTACAAAGAGAGCTTTCAGTGCAGACAAGCGCTACACAATAAGATGCAGAAACTCAAAAGACAGAACACAAAAAGGACGGGGTTGATGTTTTTTTTTTTTCTTCTGGGTTTGATAAAAGGAAGGAGGGCAGCTTTTGACATGTTTATATTATTTTTCAGGGTTTCTCTCAAGGAGAGCGACGGAGCAGTTTATCAACTGGGAAGGTGAGACTTTGATGAAAAAATGAAAGAGCCATTTTTTTTTTTTTTTTTGGAAATTGCCCGAGAGTCATCGTCGTCGTGTGTGTGTGTGTGTGTGTGTGTGTGTGTGTGTGTGTGTTTGTGTCCTCTCAAGGCTAATGCTACCAAGGCTACATCGTGGCCACTATTGTCCTGCTTCTAAAAGACTTCCCTGTATCCCCCCCCTTAAAGTCCCTTTTTGACACACAGACACATGAATACACACACAATGCTCAGCCTTGTCACTGAAAACACACAGCGGCTGTGAACTGGGATCAGTCCAGGTTAAAACGTTTCACCAAGGTCACTGCAAAAAAGGTTTGTGTTTGGATACAGGACTATAAATGAAGGCAGACAATAATCTAAACCAGACTGACGTGCTGCTTTATTTTAGTTTAAAAAAAAAAAGATTCCTTCAGTCTAACGATGAGAATACGCAGAATCTGTTTGTAACTAATCAGTCAGTGTTTGGAGGAAATGAAAGATTCAAGCCTAAAGCATTAGGTGTTTCTGCAGCTCATAATCTGAACGTCAGGATTCAATTTTATTGACATTTTATATTTGATTCAGACTGACAGAAAAATATCATGAAACAAACATGTTCAGGATTTTTAAAAAATGTAACAAAAAAAAAAGAAGAAAATACAAAAAGTCAAATAATCACTGAGAAAAATGGCAGAAGTTTCTTTCTTTCTTTCTTTCTTTCTTTCTTTCGATTAAGTGAGTGAAAGAACCTGAAAGAGCTAGTATTAAGTATTGTTTCACACACTTGGAGCTCCACGTGGGGTTGCCTGATGTGTCGATGGGGTTGATTTTCAGATGCATTTAGACTGATGTATTTTTATTATGTAGTTGTAGTTTATTAGGTCCACCGAGCTAAACCTGATGCAGTCTGTTCCAGCACATCTAACAAAGCCATTGCTCATAAATGTTATCATTTCAACTTTATTGTTATTTTAGAGGCTGTATTGTTTGGTACCATTGAATTGCATTGTGTTTTATATTTTTTTTAAATATTTTGTTTCAGCAATAACTCACCATAAATGAATGATCATATCTTAAAACAACTAAAACTGTACATTATAACCTTCGGGAAGGGTTGAACTGCATTAGACTGCATTACTTTTAACTAGGTGCACCTAATAAAGTTATGTCTTTAATTTATTGTAGGATTAAAATGCATGATTAATCATTTTCCCTCCATACTCCATACTACATTGAAAAAAAAAAAGGCCAATTTCCAATTTACATCAATGATGCCATTGTAAGACATTTTGCATAGCACTTTAATGAAAGAAGTGAGTGTCACTGTGTGTGTGTTTGTGTCTGTGTGTTTATAGTGTTTGTACAGTATAATGAGAGTGTGTTAGTGGCGTCTCACCCATGGTGTCCATAGGCAGCGTTCTCCTCCGGGGGTTGGAGCTGTAGTGCTGGTAGTACTGACCGGCCGGCTTGGTGGGCGACGCCGCGCCAGGACTCCCCAAACCCAACTCACCACCCAGTACCGACTGGTAGAGAGACACATAAACAGAGAGAGAGAGAAAGAGAGAGAGAGAGAGAGAGTTAATCATGTAATCATGTGACCTTCTGACTCAAGGACCAGGAAGGATACAGCATTCTTCCCAAGGAAAAACAGGAACATTTCTGAAGATATGAAGACATCATGATAAACCAAGTGAAAATATTTCGGACTGGGATTAAAGATGACCTCAAAACTACAAAGACAGACTAAGATAAAAATGATCTACATGTGTAAGTTATCATAAACAAGTAAAACATGTCACAAATATATTTTTTAAACAAGAGTAATTTCCTAAAACAGCAGGGACCTGTACGTAATACCAAATGTCTTTCCAAACAGGAGGGACTACAAGTACTATTTGTAGTAGCGGATTAATACACATTTGGTGCTCCAGTCAACTGACAGTGAAAATACAAGATCAGGGGCAACTGAGATGATTTTACAGTGTGTACAGAGCGTAGTCAAGATCTTTGTCATGTTGAGGCAGGTTTGAATGTTGTCAGTCGCGTTGTAGAATCAAATACAATATTGAACACCAGAATGGCGACGGCACTTTAAATTTTCAGGATTGTCACAATGTCGAGAAAAGTTTGACTAGAAGATCGTTGTTAAGACGTTCAACAAAGCTAGCACGCTGAGCCGAAAAGTGGATGAAGGAAAATTTGAGATAGTGCAAAGGAATGTTGACAAGAGAGAATATTGGAATCATCTGGAACAATTATCCTGAATACTTGTCTGGCATATTGAAGACAATGAGAACATAAAAAAAATGTAAGTGGAGTTGAAGATCATCAGAATGTTGATTAAAAGACATGGAAGGTGCCTGAAATCTCGACAACACTCAAAATGTTGCCCTCAAACAGAATGTTGATCACTGGAAAGTTGTTGATCAGAATTATTGAGCACAGCTGCCATTGTTGAGCGGAAACATGAAGCTATGTGGAGGACAGTTCTATTGAATTTATCTGGAATGTTGGAGAATCTCAGGGTGTTGGATTGTTGAAGAAAGAATGTAAAATGTTTGAAATACTGACTAATGTTAGAAACAGAGGACGGGTTATTGATTGCTGAGATGTTGATAACAGGTGGAATGTTGAAGTGTTGGAGGAAAGCTTGCATGTTGAGTCCTGGAATACTGATGATATTCAAATCTGAGTCAGGAATGTTGACCCGAGACACAAATAGGATCACGAGAACAGTTTGGATGCCTGAACGTAGTTGGAATGTTGAGAATAAAGCCCGGTTCACACTACACGTGTTACTATAACGACCAGTTTCTGTCAATATCAGGGACGACATTGACTCAGATTTTTTGGAACGCCCCATCTTGGCACTAAATATGACTGAAGTGCCTGAAAAAGCAAACAAATCAGTCAGTCCAGGTAATTAAACGCAGATTCAATAGATATGGAGTTATATTGTCAGCGCATTGTTTTAACCCTCACATGCCCAATGCTGCACTCATTTAACCATCTTAATGTCATCCAAAAACATCTTTCCCATCGCTGCTGTGTGAGTAAAAAAAATTAATAATTTGCTGCTGTTGAAATAATTTAATTAATTTGAGATTTGAAGTGTGAGCACGACGTATGACAACGTTAAAACGTCCAATTCGATGTTTAAAAACCCCAAATTAATATCACAGCTGAACAAATATTTTTGTGTAGTCAAAAGCATAATGCTGCCTTAAAAATAACGAGATCGAATGTGACGGACAGACAGGTATATAGACAGACAGACAGATTTTGAAGCTGTCTAACATCCAGGAACAAAGCCTACCTCCGACACCTCAAGCCAAGCTGATAGTGATAAATGAAACCGTGGCTGTGATGGTATTTACCTCCATGAGAGCGACCTCATGCTGCTCGGCGTGGAGACGTTCATCTCACAGCTCCACAGCTCTAACAGAGTCCTAACTTGTCCTGTCTCTCTGCCGCTCTTTCCCCCTCCTCTAACTGTGACTCTGTTTACGGCTCAAACTTAGCAAACTGCTCACACATTGTCCCGCTAATTAAGTTCAATGATACGGCAGCAACAAGTGGCGTCTGGGCTGATTTGGAGAGGAGAGGAGGATGGAGGAGAGGGTCATTTTTTTTTTTTTTTAAAGAGGCACAAAAAGTTAGCGTGGAGGAACGAGGTGAAAAAGAACCTGCCAATCCCCCACCCTCCTCCTCCTCCTCCTCCTCCTCCTTTAAATAGACTCCACCACTACTCCGTTAAAGGGTAGATTTTTTTTCCCTAGCTTTCTCGTTAAGTAATTAGTGTGCAGTGTATTTAAAGCAGAGGGTGGAGAAGTGTGTTTGGAGGGGGGTGGTGGATGTTTTTCAGGCTAATCTGAATTCTGATCAGCGCGTTTGTCCTCTCTGTGGCTGAAAACAAGAGTTAGCTTGGCACTGCCGGGCCAAGGAGGGCTTTTCTCATGCTAAACAGGGCCTAAGTAGGCCAATTACAGGGCCAGCCTCGGTCTCTGAGCCATTCTCCGGCTTAAAACAAAAGGGCCCTTGTCTTAAATAAAGTCAGTCACACACACACACAGAGGGAGAGGGAGTCAGACACAAAGGCATACACACACACACAATCGCACACCAATTCAGTCATCCTGTTCCTCTGTCTATGTGTTTCAGTGTGTGTGTGTGTGTGTGTGTGTGTGTGTGTGTGTGTGTGTGTGTGTGTGTGTGTGTGTGTGTCGTCGGGGGTAAAAGGGGGTTCCCACTAAAACAAAAAGGGTCTCATTGATTGTGGCGCTTTTCTTTCTTTTCTCTCTCTCTTTTTTTTTTCTTCTCGCACTCAAGCATCGAGCCAGGCCAGGCCGGGCCGGTCGCCCAGGCAACTAAAGGGGGAGACAAAATACCCGTCTGTCTCTCTTTACCTGTTAAGTCTCGCTGTCTCCGTCAATACCACTTCACTGGACACTATCTGCTCACTTGAAATTTTGTTATCGTGGCTACAGAAATGAAAGCGATAGAGTCGGTTTGAGGCGTTAAAGGGTTAGTCCAACAAGTTAGTGTTTCGGTTCCGTAAAGTTGGGTGGTTTGCGTGAGAAAAGATTGGTCAGAGGAGGCCGAGATATCTGGAATTTCAGCCTTGATTGTGGGTCAAACACCGGAGCTACTGAATCCTACATTTCCCATGATGCAATGCAACTGATAGTCTCTTTCCCCTGCAATAAATGCAGTACATGCCCACATCTTTCTCCACAGCTCGAGTTTGCGATCCAGGCTTTCTGTTAAAAAATTTCAGTCACCAAGCACAAGGAACCCCGATGACATCACTATAACATCATCAGAGCTATATTCAGTATTGAGCTCCTCCAGAGACACAAACGACAACAGTACATCATGACAAATATCCAGGGTACGACAGCAACAGAGCATGATCAGAATTCAATTAAAATAACTTGGCGTTCATGAATAATTTTTTTCTGTGAAAAGAGACCTGGCCTGAGAAGTACATGAGGACAAGTTAAATTAGACCCTTGTTTAGAAATGCGACTCGATATGCCACTAAATAAGAGCAGTAATACACGCCATCTGTCTGCAAACATACTGCTAACGACAATGTTAAAATGCTGATGTTTAGCAGGTGTAAGGCTTGCCGTGTTCACCGTCTTAATCCAGCGTGTTAGAAAGCCAGGCAGCACTCTGCATCCACGATGCTTTTCACTTTATTGTCACTATTTATGTAGCATGAGTAAAAAGTAATCAGATTACACTGGAAGGAGACATGTCGCTAACGTGTTTCAAACCCTAACTCTCCTGCTAACAGGAAATCTTTGTTCGACCTATCACCTTGATGTGCAGGGCCACACAATATGAGATTCAGAAGGTTCCTGTGTGACCTACAGTTACCCATAACTCCCTGCTCCGCTGAGATCCACAGAAATATATTCACATGCATCCTTATATACATATAATTGGAGCCTTAAACTGTTGAGATAATCATCAGGTTCACGCCTCCTCGCTCTGTCTCTTCCTACTGTTTTACTTTCTACATTATCTTGTTTTCTCTCTGTCTCTATCTTCCTGTGTGCCTCACACCCACACACACACACACACACACACACACACACACACACACACACACACACACACACACACAAAACCAGAGGTCTGTTTCTCACAGAGCTGACTGGGCTTCGGTACCCAGCTGCTCACAGAGACGATATTAACTAAGATAGATTACCAGAGAGCGAGCGAGACACAGAGAGAGAGAGAGAGAGAGAGAGAGAGAGAGAGACAGAGAGAGAGAGAGAGAGAGAGGTAAAAAGAAGCAGGAAGATATATTGGAAAAACAGAACAGGAAGTCTGAAGAAGAGAGAGATGGAGACAGAGAACCACAAAAGACAAAAATGGAAGACTGAATAGAAAAATGCAGAGAGAAAGAAAAGAAGACAGAGAGACAGAGGTATTTGTTTAAGAAAGCAGCCATCGGAGAACCTTTGCATAGTCACATCAGTGCAAAATCAGTGCACACCGCACACAGAAAAAGTCTATTCTCATACTAGCTCCATAATTCACTAAATATTGGCTGCCATATCAGTAATCTGTGAATTTTTCCACCCTAAAATCAGCATTGGTCTCAAAACTCCCACATTGGTTAAGCTCTAGTTGGTGTGTTTTTAAACTCTGAACCAAGCCATGCTAGCTGTTAACATTTCCAGTCTTTATGCTAAGCTAGGCTAACCGCTCCCGACTCCAGCCTCTTTACCAAAAACAACATTTCCAACACAACATAGTCGTCTGCTGTCTTTCCATCTTTCCCCTCTCCTCAATTTCTTCCTCTCTCACCCAGCCCTCCTCATGTCCTCATGTGACTGAAAAAGCAAATGCTCAGATGTCATCAATTTCCACAATCCCAACCATGAGAAAGAGACAGAGAGAGAGAGAGAGAGAGAGAGAGAGAGAGGGAGAGAGAGAGAGAGAGAGAGAGAGAGAGAGAGAGAAGGAGAGAGAGACAGAGAGAGAGAGGCAGGAAGAAGTCATTAATTACCAGGAAGTGCTGGCGAGGCAGCAGCACACCTGTACGCCAGCTTCGCACCAGCTGACACACACACATATATGTACACACAGACACACACACACACACACACACACACACTCCTGAGGGAGCGAGGCCCCGAGGCTGCTACCAGACACAGTAAAACCAGCAGAGACGACGAATAAAACTGGACTCACGGAGCCAGAACAGTGTAACCACACATCACACATCAGGCATTACACACATCCAGGGCTACAGCTAACGTATCAATTAATCATTTACTCTATTAAATGCCTGAAACAATGAAATAAATAGTGAAAAAAAAAATATATATCCATCACAAGTTCTCAAAGTAGCCCAGGGTGACAATGAGAGAAATCATGTAAAACAGGAAGAAGGAGGAAATCATTTAAGAGCTGGAACCAGAGGATGTTTGACATGCTTTTATTTTTTTAATTCTTAATTATGGAAGTTGTTGTTGATTCATTTTATGTTGATCGACTAATTAATTAATTGGCTAATCTCCTTGGGGATATACATATTCATTACATCATGGTGAAATTATACTGTTAATACCAGCTCGCAGCAGCTCGCTGCGCAATTCAGTGACGGAGCCACCGTCAACAGCGTCGGACAAACATGCTATAGAGGACTGTGGTTGTTTGTGAGATTAGCAATTTTTATGACAGAAGCTTAGAAATGATAATCTATATGGAGGACGCTGACGTAGATGCCGTGACTCTGACGCGGAACTCTGACCTGCTGTTCATTTTTTTGTTTTCCAGCAACAGTCAACGTCTTTCCCTCATCTTTACCAAGCATCTTTTTTTATGTGTGTGTGTGCGTCTAAACCTTAAGTGCAGAGGAGGCAGAACAATTTCTGCCAAGATCAGGAAATGCTCACATGGAAATTAAAACCTAAGCACTTTGTTGTTTAGTATGGCGTGTGCTCTGTTTCACCTGTACCCACACCCAACAGTGATGTCACGGGGTGCTGACACGTCCTGGAGTACACGGCAGCAAGGCGGTGCAGGTCAGCAGAAAAACAAGATTTCCAGGAGGTGCTGTTTAAATAATAAAGACCTTCAAACTCTGGGCTCCTTAAGAAGGCCCCCAGTCACTCAGTGTTACCTTTTCAATCTGTAATGTATCAAATTACTCCAAACTAATTGGCACAGAGTGAACACGGAGCCCCACTAAGGGTCTGAAGCCCAGGATGGCCCAGTTAGTAATCCAGCCATGATCATTAATTTCAAAGAAGTGCAGCAGTAACATATTTTGTATTTGTTCCTTTTATATAAATCATTGCTAAAAACGAGGCCTGATGGCGCTACAGCACAGTCAGGCCTTTCTTTAAAGAACACTTCCAGCTCGATAAGACAAAGTGAATGCGAATTTGATTGACAGTTAAGAAAAAACAAAGAAAAGAAAGAAAACAAGGCAGTGATCTTAAAACACAAGATTATCAGTAAACTTCTTCAGTGACTGAAAACTTCTGCCGGATAAAAGGTCTGTTTGGACGGACATAAACTGTAGTATGAATGCATCTTTGTTTTTCTTTACTTTACTTCTCAGTGGTTGATGGCCTCGTGGAGACAGCTGAGGGGGAGTGTTCGTTCTCTGTTAAAAGACAGCTAAATATGTCACACACAGTATGACAAATTCAACAGTTACTTCAATAACTGATTAAAACAAGCCAAATATTTCTTCAACAAACTCTTAATTATTAACGATGGATCACTTCTACAATTATAGGTTCCCTCCCCTGCAGCAAGGCACTACCACTGCCAGGGTGAGAGGTCCAAATCCCTCCAGAGTGACAAAGAGAATTAGCATGACATCGTCGACATAGACAGTAATTCACGACAAGTTAAAATAACCAATTACATCAAAGATACAGACTCACCTGACACGATTAAAGTTAAAGACTGAAAACAGCCAATCAAGTCACAGAACCGTCATGACAACACAAACGCACAGAGAAAACGGCCAATCATATCTGTGCATTGGAGTCTCTGAAACACCAGCTGCTGCTGTGTGTGTGTGTGTGTGTGTGTGTGTGTGTTTAGAATGATGTCAGAGTAAGAAAAACCTCAGGGACAGATCGCAGCAAACACACACACACACACACGCACACGCACACACACACGCATCTGCAGTAGCACTCGAAGCAGCGAGGGATTGAGTCGCCAATGACAACTTCCTCCATCTTCTAACTGCTCCACACACCAACACACACACACACACTCAATAATACACACTACACTCAAACACACCAGTCACACACAAACACACACACACACACATATACACACAAGGCAGTTCAAAGCATTTCTCCTTAATTAGCGTTCAACGCTTGGCTTGACAAATAAATAGCGATCATTTAAGAACACTAAGAGAGGAATCAGACAGCACATTACACCTCACAATATCTGGCAGCTTCCTGCTCGCAATTAGAACAAGGAGGAGGAGGAGGGGGGATGAAGGACGAGGGGGAGAGACGGTAGTTTAGAAGGAGGAAATAGAGAAAGGTAGGAAGGCTGGAAGCAAAACTGGGGAGACAAGTAAGTGAGGAATGAAGGAGGTTAAGGAGGGGAGAAAAGAACATAAGGGGAGAGAATAAAAGAGGAGGATGAAGGGGAAAGAAGAGACGGAGGGAGGAAGGGGAAAGCAAAGAGGTGACAGTTGGTAGAAAGAGAGGAAAAAAGGGAAACATGGGAAGTAAGAGGTCAAAAGAGAAAGAGGGACAGGAGAAATGAAGGTGGTAGAGAGACAAGGAAAAACTGAGAGAGAAGGAAAGAAGGAAGGAGGGTAAAGGATAAATGTTAAATTAAGGCGGAAGGGGAAGAGGGACCAAAGTAAAAGAAAAGGAACACGTAAGTAGGGAAGAAAAAAGGGAATGATGGGAAAAGAAAAGGAAGAAGGGGAGAATGAAGGAGGCAGGTCGGGACGCATGAAGAGAAGGGAGGACAGAGAGGGAAAGGAAAGAGGTAGGGAAGGTGGAAAAGAAGGAAAGGTAGAAGATTAAGGACGTGAAGGAGGGATGAAGTGAGAACAGAAAGAAAAGGTTGAAGCAGAGGCCTTTGGAGGAAAGGAAGGTGCAGAAGGAGGCAAGGACTGACGGAGGGAAAGAAAGAAGGAGAAAGGAAGAAAGGAAGGGGGGATCATTGAGGAAGAAAGTGGAAGAGACAGGAAGTGAATGAATGATGGATGGAGAGACAGATTTATATGTAGAGATGAAAAGAGAATGAAAAATAGGCCTCCTGTGGTGCCATCTTGAACTGATCACTCCCATCATGCCTCAGTCGCAGCCGCCTTCACTTTGTAGTTGTAGATATATTTTATTCATTATATCCAGGAACAAACACAGACAGGAGTGTAGAAATAAAACCTTTACGATGGACAATCTTATTTCAGAGCAGCGCTCCACTTCTAAACACATCTGTCAGGTCAGCACCTTTACTGTTGTGGTTCACTCTCATAGTGCTGTTTTCAGCTGAAAAAGTCAGTTAGTCAGAAGTCAAGCATGCTTGGCTGCAGTTACTCTAATGTCCACTAGGGGCTCTACTCTAAGTGCACGGAGAAAACATCTCTAAAAAGTGTCTCTTAAAATACAAAGTCAGTATTTCCACATTCAACATCCACTGATTAGAAGAATGTCTCAACATTACATATTCATAACTAAATAAACGACAATCAACAAGCTAATGGCTTCTAATGGCTGTGAAGTGAACCCATTGTGCAAGTGCCAAAAACTGCAGTTCCTCAAACGACCACTTGAGGCTGGCTACAGAACAAGTCAACCTCCATAAGTCCCCATGTTAAAATGTCCAACTTCACAGCAGAACATGTTTACATACAAAAAACAGTTTTGGTCTCCCGTTCAAGACAGTTGTACTGAGGCTGAATTTTTGATATAACTCGCCCATTCAAATTGTATCATGGCTTAAAGTTATGTATAAATGAACGTGTGGCTGCTTTGATTGACAGGTGGGTGCTGTTACAGGTGGTTTCAGTAACCAGGCATTATTGAGCCGATTTTTGGATTAGCCGGGACTGGCAAGATGGCAGCAGCCAGAGCCACCACCATGGATACTGCATCCATGTTTTATGCAGTCTATGGTCAGGACTGTGTGAGTGTGGTTAGAGTCTGAAGATGTAAGTTGGCAACTTTTGTGGTGTGGGGTAAGTGTGTAGGCGTTTATGCTGTTTACTGATTGCCTTGATGCACCTCAGTCATGTGCGTATAATTACTCTGCTTCTACATCTCAGTGTGGTGAGATCACATTTGATCTGGCAACCTAAGCAAATAACCGCGCAACAGTCCTTACACTATGATGAAATACTGCCGTGTTCTGATTGGTTACCTTCACTTCATAGATAGAAAACAGGTTTCCAGGGCCTTTAAGGCCTAATGCTACATTAATATGCTCCACATATGCTCCACACCAGTGTGGGAGTTTTCAGTACTTCGCCTTTTACTTTCAAAGCCCATACATATATATTCATTTTTGGAAATGTCTGAGCCCAAGGTTGCATTTCTTTCTCATTTAAAGGAGGTTCAAGGTCTGTGGGACGCAGGAAGTTGCTGCTTCATCTGTCAGAGATAAGAATTCAAGAGAAGTCCTGCAGAACTGAGGTCTGATGAAGGAAACACACATTAAAAATATCAGCTTGCTTTCCCACATCTCATGGATCAGGACTGCTTACTTATATGCACATGTGTGTGTGTATGTGTGTGTGAGAGAGAGAACCAGTGCAAAAACACACAGATGCATCACGTGTTAGCCTATACAGTGTGTGTGTGTGTGTTTAAGTTTTGGCCGTATTGTGTGTGTATGTATATCTGTGTGTGTGTGTGTGTGTGTGTGTGTGTGTGTGTGTGTGTGTGTGTGTGTGTGTGTGTGTGTGTGTCAGCTCTGTAGTGTAGGCGTGACAGCTCAGTTCTGTTCTGTGTCTGTTACCAGCTGTTGTACTTCACTCGCAGTTTCTGTGTGTGTATGTGTGTGTGTGTGTGTGTGTGTGTGTGTGACAGCATACTGTTTGATGTTAGACACATCAGAGAGGGTAGAGGGTTAACGTCACTGACAGAGATAGAGAGTAGCTCTCTGGTTTGCCTCCATGATGCCTGACTAGAAACTGTTAAACGAACACGAGCGAGTCGCCTGCTGCGTGAATCGATTGAATCATTTGACCCTTTTTGCAACTGAGTGACTCCAAAGTTCACAGAGTTTCCTCTCGATGCTTTGTTTTTCGCATTAAACACATACTGAAAGTAATGGAAGAAAATTTCTGATCTTAAACTTGTGGAAATACTCCATTTTAAGTCCTGCCTTTAAGACTTTACATAAATCTGTGAGTGATAGAAGACAAAAAAAGTGTGCCAGCTAATGGGAAGAGCACAGACTCCCCTTGAGAGATGCGTCACTCTCTTTTATGTCACTAAAGGTTCTGTAAGTTGGATGTGAAAAAAAATGGTATAAGATCAATAAAAAACACCTGTAAGAACCCAGAAGACATTGAGAAGTTCAAGGACGACTGGGAAAATAAAACTTTACCATCCGTCCTTTATAGCGATATAGATATCTCTGACTAACATTAGGATTACAAAAGGCTAAACGTCCACAGCCAGACTACTAACCTGATGATCTTTTTCAGGTATAATAGTTAACATGTCGATCACTTCAGTTAAGTGAGTTCAGACATTTGCTAAGTACAGCTGAGGCTGATGGGAATATAATTAGTTCTGCGGGTATTTGGTCATAACCCAAAGAGTTGGACCAACTAAAATTAATACAGTGACGATAGCGCTAGGTGGAAAGGCAAAAATCACAAGTTATCCATTCACTGAAATACACAAATATCAACCCTAATGGTATAGCTACAGGGAAAGTTAGGGGATCACCAAAATCGTAAGAATTCATCCTCATGTGACCATGAATGTACAAAATGCGGTGCTAATCCATCCAGTAGTAAAGGTGGTGGACTGAGTGATCAGCGTGGCCTTTCTCAGACCCTGGTAGCCTGGTTACAAATAGAGATTCTTATTTTTACATTCATTTAATGATATCATTGTTAATGTTAGTACCAGGAAACCTGGTAGTGGTCAAGACTCTGAGCTACATCAGCTCTCACCCACACAATAACTGGATTAAGAGTTCAGATGAGAACATCAGCGCAATAGTATCAGAAGTGGACTGTATAGCCATGGCACTTTCCCATAGAAATAAATACAGTAACAAAAGTAAAAACTCGTTATGATTTGGGTTTAATTATATAACTACACTCAACATTTATATATATTTAGCTTTAAAATGAAATGAATGGACCTAATTCTATGAGATGCCAAAAACAGTAGCTCCAACATTGGGTCAGCCTGACACTCGGAGTGGATACCACACATATACACACAAACTGTCAGCTGTCAAAGCTAATGCATCAACACACACACACACACATACACACACAGCATAAGTGAGCCCAGTGTGTGTGTTAGTGTGTGCTTGTGATCGATATTAAAATAAAATGAAGTGTCGATCTGTGAGGCCGGCAAATGAGCCTAAACGACGGCTGAGAGTCTCCTGAGAGCAACGAGCAGCTGGATCAGTGTGTGGGCGTATGTGTGTGTGTGTGTGTGTGTGTGTGTGTGTGTGTATGTGTGTGTGCGCGTGTGTGGATGTTCAGAGCTGGAGAGCAGCTGTGAGTGGAACATCTCACCACACACAAAGATGTACAGGATGGATGGATGGATGTCAGAGGAGAGTTATTTATGATGAGATGATAGGCTCTTTGTTCCTTTATTATTTGGTCTGTTGGAGTCGAGGCCTGTAAAGGTGAGTCGTAGCTGTTTGTGCCACAACATTAACATTTTTTTAATATATATATATATATATATATATATATATATATATATATATATATTTCTGTAATTTCATCCACGATAACACCACTACCAGAATTACCAGTTGTTTTCTCCATTTACTTGCTACTTTTCCACCTTCTGCTTCTTTTCACACTCACTCATTAAACACAGGTATACACAGACTGTTTTCTGCTCACAATATTTGTTTAATATGTCTCGGCAGTGTTGACTCATCTGCTGTGTGAAAACGTGAAGAAAACTTTTGACTCCATAATCACGATAAGGTCACATGTACAGTGCAGCGGGTCGGTTACCTGATGGTTGGATGTAAAGAGAGAAGGAAAAGCAGCTGTGGCGTACAGTAGGGGAGTGTGGACACAACAGTTGGAACTGAATGTCACATTGGACAATGTTTCAGTTTCATCAGGCTTTTTTTTAACATTTATAAACTCAAATCCTGAGTCTGAGTCTCTGTCACTAAGGTCATGGACTGTGGTCATGTGAATTTGTCACATGAGGTGTCATGTTACGTGGATAAAAATCTATGACCTGACATATCAAAGGCATGATGCAGAGCATAAACTGAGTTTATTCTTTTGTTTTGTTCATCAGCAGTAATTCACTGCAGGTTAGGGTGAGGGGACATTAGAATATAATTTTATTTATTAAGAGACCTCGTGGAGCATATTTACTGCATCTAAGTGTTTGTGTCACCTATTCTCAGGGTTTCACAAGGTTATTGTTGCATTAGTCCGCCTTAGATACAGGTGTACATAATAAACTAAATATACATTAGTGTATATTAGTATTATATATATTAGTATATATAATATCATACTAATGATTTCAGCCAATCAGGACAAACTATGGTCCAAGCTGCTTTATTAATATTTCTCTCCGTGTAAACAGTCTTTGACTTGCCCTTGTTTTTTTTTTTTTCCTTCATGGACTTCAGAGCAGCTGCTGGGGGCTTGTACTTCCTGCTGCCACGCCATTGGTCAGAAACAGCCAATAGGGACAAGCTCAGAGGACGGACAGAAAGAAGTGATGATGAACACACACACACACACACACAAACACACACACACACACACACGGAAACCAAATTCCACTGTAAAGCCCACGCACAGGAACCGACCGGCCTTCCAGAGGGGATGAGGGCTGTTCGCACACACGCACACACACACACACACACACACACACACACACACAGTAAAGCCTGGCCTCCATACTGACACATTCCACAGATCTGTAGAAATATTGCATCTTGAGAGAGAGAGACAGCGAGCAAAGCAACGGGGGTCAGAGAGACGAGAAGAGAAAAAGAACAGACAGTCTGAGAGAGAGAGAGAGAGAGAGAGAGAAACGAGAGGAATGAAACGATACATGATTTACTTTACAAACGTGTTGTCGGTTCAGCCTGATGAATGCCACCTGTTCACGAGGTGGTGTGTGTTCATGAGATTTCATCATTAGAGTAATCAGTGTCCCTAAAACTGCAATATAGGGCAAGTTTCATTCACAGAGAGAGAGAGACATCGAGTGTGTTATTGGTTACTGTTATATGCTTCTGTGAAATGACAGTATTGATAACTTTTGAACTTTGTCATGTGCATTGGTCAGATATCATAGTATATATATATATATATATATATATATATATATATATATATATATATATATATATAGTTTACTACTACATTTGCATTTTAAACCAGCTGCTGAAAATCTCTGACCCAATTGAATTTGTATATGAATAGCTCTGTTATAAAGCAAAGCAGCCCATGACTAATATGAGAAGCGGTCATATGACAGTCATTGAGGATTTAGGTGAGAGAATATTACAGCCGACAGTAGCTGGTGTTGCACTGGTGTGGTTTTATAACAGAAGACGGTGCTGGACTGAATTCTCCTACTGAACTGTAGAAGAACTATCAAAATTGATTAATGATATTGTGAAAAGAATAAAATTAAGTTAATTAATTAATTGATTGGATTTATTCTAGTATATCTGAACTCCGAATTCATTCAGATGAAGGCTTTATGATTCTTAAGTCAAACAAGTGTTTTGTTTCTTGTGAAGAAAAACAGATACACGGGTCGATCGACAGTTCTGGACCAAATATTAAAATTTTAAATCACTCGTACATGACACAAGAATCAGTTCATACAAAAGGTTGTCACATGAGACCAACTTGTCTTGTCTGAAGAAACAAAAATAAATAACTGGAACTGTAACTTTTGAAGGCGGACACATAATTCACCTGACTGAAGCCTGAACAACTGTTTACAGTGGAGTAGCATGAGCAGATAACCCACACATCATGGATATATGTTGAAGAACAAACTGAAATGACGAAACAACCTCAGGCCACCTCCACAGGGATGATCAAACACTCTCATATAACCACTCACACGTATTAAAACTCAAAAGGTTAGACTGAAAAGCAGCACATCAAAGGATTTCTTGTACAAGATAGTAGTGTACATATATATAAATGATGGAGATGGAGAAAAAGACAGAGAAGTAAAGAGACCGTGAGGTTGAGATGTGTTCAGTAATAACTCTTCTTTGTGCAGAGAGGTGTGAAGGTCAGAGGTCGGCGTGTTTGGAGAGCCCTCAGTCTGTTTAAAGGACCAGCTCAGCTCATCGAGGACGTGATGAGGAGTGAACAGGAAGCTGAGGGTGACACACCTGCTGCTGCAGGTGATGGACACTCAGCACAGCTCACAGTTTATGTTTTAGTCATGTCGCTAATGCTGAGCGGAGCTACAGAGCGTCCAGGCTAACGCTGGATATACAGCAGAGTGTGTGAGAGAGTATGGTTATGGAATACTTTACATATCTACATATATGTGCTTTAATGTAAGTGTGCGTGTGTGTGTGTGTGTGTGTGTGTGTGTGTGTGTATGCACCTTCTTTAATAGGTAAATGCAGCTTCTAAGCTCCTCTGAAATCTTGCAGAGCTTCAAAACGAAGCCTTCAGCACTTTTTACTGACTGATGTGTGAATGCATGTGTGTGAGCGTGTGTGTGTGTGTGTGTGTGTGTGTGTGTGTGTGTGTGTGTGTGTGTGAAGGGTTAAAGGGTTTTTTTTTTCATGTTGCATTCCACCAGAATCTCACATCCACACTGCTGCTGCTGCTGCCTCAGCTGTAGCTGCCGGCCCACGACCAACCTACTGATCTGTGAGGCGATAACTGGATGACAGGCATGCTTTGGTGTGGCTGGTGTGGAGTGTGAGTGTGTGTGTGTGTGTGTGTGTGTGTGTGTGTGTGCAGCCGTCACAGTGGCTTTGGCTTGAATGAACGACAGAGTGAGAGAGAGGAGAAGAATTGAGAGAGGGAGAAAAACAGATGAAAAACAGCAAGATAAGAAGATATAAAGAGTGAGAGAGGGGTGAGAGACAATAAAAGATAGCGGTAATGTGTGTGAGAGAGATAGTGAGTGGGCGAAAGAGGGGTAGATCATCCTCTCCCATCCCTTCATCCAGATGATGTGGGTTTTTCTGCTTATGTAGACAGAATGTCCCTTTAGATAGCTTTAGATAGCAGCCATAGAGAAGCCACACAGTGTGAGTGTGTGTGGGTGTGTATTGGCTGTATATTATACTACCCATGAGGGTGTTTCTGCTGTGGTTATGGGAGTTAAGGTGATACTCTCAGCAGCAGTGAAGCCACAGAAGTCCCCATAAAAACGAGGGAAGAGCAAACAACATGCTGATGATCACCGGCAGTGGAGCAAAAAATGTCCCGAGGGCGGTGCTAAAGGAAAGGTCATGGAGTCGTTCATGTGTAAAGGGTTCATCCTCTGGGGAGCAGAAATGAGATCAGTACATTACAAAAATATCTTTCCATTAGATCCTGATAGTTCATGTGAGAAAATAAAACCGTGGATGAAACTAGCAAAAAGGACAGAAGGTCAGTGAAACGATCAGGATTTTTCGGGATCACGAATGTAAACCCGGTCAGTAGCTTCGGAGACATCTGAGACATTCAAGACAGGTTGACCGACCAAATGTCCGATGTTCTGATCTTAAAAGGCCCTGCTGAACAATTCACCATGTCCAGGTTCTTCATTTAATTTATAGGTCTCTTCACCTTCCAAAATGACTCTTTTCACTCATGACTGTTGATTCATATGAGCCTTTTCTAACATGCCATCTCTGTGGTAAAGTTTTGACTGAAGATATGCATGTCAGTGCGTTATCTATCATGCTGAAGTCTAATAGCCTGACACCTACCAACACGTCTGAATTTCACTAATTAACACATTGTATCTCATTGGTTTACGCAAATAGCAATGTTTTTATGACGAGTTACGTGCTGGAACTATTTCTTGAAGAACAACAGTCTAGTCCCAGTTCAGCCTTGAACTTTTGCCACAAAGCAACGGCATCATGCCAAGACTCTGAGAAGTGCCTTCGCCAACGATAAACTGTTGTTTTATTGGTTGTTTCATTGAACTCTTGGAAAAAAAGTAAATCAGCATATTCCCAAACTGATTAATTATTTCTTTAACAGTTTAAGATGGTGGTGATGCCTAATACAAACTCACATTGACTGTTGCTTGGAGATGGAATGTGAACAGCAGTCTCTGGTGTCAAAATCAGACACCTGACCTCAACATTCACCTCAATATCCTCACTGAGAGGTTTTATGGTGTTATAACAATGTCAACACTGCCTCCTCAGAAACAGCAGTCATTATTCACATGACCGCGAGGGGTCCATGTCAAGACGTACACGTAAACACAGGTTGTTTCTGATGTTCGATCAAACCACCGATGTCAGCTGTTTTTCTAATGGAAGCAGTCACACCATCACAAATTAGGCAACTAGTGTATCTCCCTGACAGGTGTAAAAATTCTCATGACGTGATAACAGAGCTTTAAAGTAACTGTCAAGTCAATTACAGAGGGAAACTTGGTGCAGTGCCACTCACTGCAGAACATCTATAACTCGTGATGAAGCATCAGGAAAAGAGCTTTGCTGGACTCCATCTGCTGATGAAGAACTGATGAAACTCCACATCAGCAACTGAATGGACCTTAAGGCGATGCTGTTTTGTCAACCACTGTTTCCAAGATCAAGAAAAATTATGGTGGTCATTTCCAGAACTCAAATAAAGATACACATAATGGGTGGGTTCAGTAAATACGCAAGAAAACGATCATTTAAACTTAAATAAAATGTAAGATTAATGAAAATTTTAAGTGTGATTCCGGATTTCATGATGTATCAAACAACAGACTCAGTTCTTTTCCATGGTGTTTTGAGTGTATTCATGCCACCTTCAGCCAGCGTACCATGGTTTTGGAGGGTGTTTGGATGTTTTTAGGGGAGCAGAGATAGCTGTTGGGGGGGCTGGGCTTGTACCTTGGCATGAGGCCATGATTCCCAGCCCCCATCACCCATTTACAGCTAGGAGAGAATCACCAGCCAAACCCAGTGAGCTTTCCAGTTTACACAGGACATAAGCAGTCACAAAACACACCACCACTGAAGTAAAAAGACTCCATTGTTCAGAAGAGAAACACTGAGGTATACTTCCAGATGGAAATGTCTGCGGATCGTTACACACTGTTGGACTATCACCAACCATCCATTTTCAGCAGTGAAGACAAACGTGTGAACATACAGACTCCAAATAGAAGGTTTGAAACATGCACCTGTGAAGGTAATAGTGTGATCAAAGAACTACTCCAAAGCATTTACACCATTCACAATGACAGCACTTATCAGCATATGATAAGATGCACATGACAGCATCAGGGACAGGAAATACTTTGTAATTAAAAAATAACAATGAATAGAGATCACATATAAAATAGCATTTAGCCCAGACCATGACACTGAACCTCTCAAATGAATGTTTATATATATTCAAACCAAAGCTAAAAAAAAAAAAAATGATTATATATTTCTCCATAAAAAACACAATTAAAATAAAGTTATCAATTGAAATGAGCGGGGGAAAAATGTCCCACTAAACCCAGAATCAAATGAAGAAGAATGTTTTTACACCACATGAATTCTGCACCAAACTTTGGAACATTTTTACAAAGTGACATTAAAACTACCCAACCTGACCCATGTCAGCAATGAATGACACACCAGTCTGAGTCTGACCTTTAACCATAGCCTTCTGATATCTCTCTCTCCAGAGAAACTGCTAAGTTACATTCATAGCAACAAAGTTCCTCCATAATTTACTCAAATTTGATTGTACTTATCAGTTAAAGCCACTTATCCAGATGTTTAGCCATGCTAATCTTTACTGCCAATGTCGTTCATTCCACTACTTGCTGAATGTAATACATTGACATATATTGGATGGATTGTTTTCAGATGTACAGATAATGCCCAGAAGATGAATCACAATGACTTTGATGACCCACTAACTTGTAGCACCACCAAAATTTCAGTTTGTCAAATCCCTGCAAAAATTAATGACACTTCTGCAACATCTGGCTTGTTTCTAGACCTTTGAATCGCTGCCCACATTAGATCCTTCATTGATTCTAAGAGTGTTACAGGCTAGGCTTACAGAGGTATTCTAACAATTCTTAAATCAACATAATTGTTTGATTGATGTGACAAATATGAAAACGATATCAACGGAAAGGATTTGTCAGTCAGTGTCGACTGGGTAAGGCAACCTAGCCCTCCTCCCTCCCAAAGAGATATCAAATAACATCAACACAATGTCAGACTGAATAATGAAGTGAAAATGAAAAGGCAGTTAAGTCTGATTATCTAGCTAAATGTTTTCTAATCTCAGCTGGAGGAAATTTGCCGATTTGCGGTTGTGACTGTGCACAACAACAACATTATGATGCGTATATTCAAAACTTAGAACACACTCTAAAACAAAAACTGGAGCCAAAATGTGGTACCAAAAAACTAAATTACCTCGAAACGCCGATGTTACAAATCTATTTGGTTTGGTTGGAGAGTTGTGAAATAAACTAGGGTCATTGGAAATCTTCCTGCTGTTAGCTTGTGAGCTCATCCTCCCTTCTAAGTGTTTTTTTTTTTTTTTTCACTAACAGCCGAGGATGAAGCCAGAGGATTTTGGACTTCAGCCCAGCATGTAAATTTATCTGCCATTTCCAAACAATTTCCATCAGGAGCCATTCAGACTGTGTAACAGGATAATTTGACAGCAGCCCAGTAGGAAAATGGCCAGTGAGGCAGTAATGTTTGATTTATTTCATATTTTTGTCCTCTACGGTTTGCTATAGCCTCGTACAAAGGCCACAGCTGGATGAGAGGTGGTTATAAATAAAAGATCAGCTAGTTGGTGATAAATGGATGGATGGACGGATAGGTGGATGGATGGATCAGAAAGCGATCAAGTCAACAAATGGACTGATAGATGAACAAATTAATACAGTGAAAGGCTGAAACGTGAATAAATGAGTGATCAGATGGCTGGATGGATTTGTCAGTGAGTCATTCAAACAACAAAATAAATGAAGGCAAAATATGCAGTGATGAACAAACAAATGGATGAATGAATGTGTGAATTAATGAGTGTTCAGGTGGTGGGATGAATAAAAGGTAGACTAAACTTGATGGATGAAAGAACCACATACTTAATACATAATAATGAATGTGTATGAGTGAGTGATAAGATGGGCCAATGGACAGATTGCTGAAATAAAAAAAATAAAATAAATAATAATAACTTAAGGAATACAAGTGGATAAATTCACAAATGAATGAATGATTGATCACATGGACCAATGAATGGATGACTAAACTGTTTTCACTGAATATATTTAGAAACTAGCTCAAGGACATATGGGTGAATGAATGAAAACCCAATAAATGAATGCATGAGTAAATGAAACACTGATCGAATGTCCCAATGAGTGGATGAACACAGTATCTATAAGGTAAATGAATGAATGAACCAACTAATTAATAAATGAATAAATGGATGGATGTCAGATGGACTAAAGAATGATTGATGGTTGGATGGATCAATACACCAGAAAATTATGAATTACCTGCTGGCTGAACTAACAAATGAATGAATGAATAAACAAATGAATAAACCAGTGAACGGATGAACAGACAAATTAATAAATAAACAAAAGGGTGAATCTATGCTGAAACTGAATGCTTAAGAAAACTGAATGAATGAAAACAAATCAATGAATTTTAAGCAAACTACTACAACAATGACAGAAAATAAATGAACTGTGATGACAACAAAAACACTAAATGAGTGAACTGAATAAATGAATGAATGAATGAATGAACTGAGAAACTGAGTGAATGAGTGAATAAAAGAGATGAAGAAGTGAACTCAAACTCAACCGGCAGCTATATTTAATTTCACCAGTGGAAAGACGTCTGCATGCAAACTATTTCAGTACAAATGACACACTTGGCATGAGGCAAATATGACCGGCATGTTCTCTGTCTCTTTGTGTGTGTGTGTGTGTGTGTGTGTGTGTGCGTCTTTGTTCACAAGGTTGTCAGGGCCAAATCCCGTCCTCGTAACAGAAAGGAAAAGATCAAAACCAAAAGCCAGGAAGGTCTTTTTGCCTTTAAAGTCTGAAAACTATGAGTCCTTCAAATGCCACGCTGGGATTTTTTGCTTCCCTTTCGTTTCCTTCACTCTACTTTCTGTCTTCTCTTCATTCACAAGGCTTGACAGTAACGGTTGCCCAGTTGCCCTGGGCAACCATATTTGGCCCACCGTCAATCATTTTGTTTGGTTTGATCGCCTCTGTTGGCAGCCACTTTTCCTGTTCCACAGAACCTCTGCGTTGCTCATCACTGGTGTTCATCTACACAACACAACGTGTTTTGTTAAAACACGGAAAGAAATAATTGATTATGTAAAGATTATAAAAATATAGCAGATCCTGAGCTCTTGTCTTGAATCAGACTACACAATGTATGAGCTAAATCACCTGATGTGACACAGAAACCACCTTGAAAGACAAAAATATTGACCTAGATGGTTGGTAAGGTCCTGGTAACCAACTTGTTCATTCATTGTCACCCAGTTGTGAAGCTGAACTCTTGAACTTTCAGCAGAAAGGGGACGAATGTGTGGTAGTCAAACGGTCAAAAGTTCATCAAAACATGGGCTGATGTCACCATCATCGTGCTGTTGAATTTTTCAAACTAGGTGAGAGAAGGGCAAAAAATTTGACACGGTTTTTATAACAGGACGTCTCAGATGTTATGTTCTGTACTACACACACTACACAATTAAAACCACTGATTGTAACACCTGACGCCCATTTTCATCCCCGACGCTCTACGTCTGTCGGCTATGATCACGAAGTCTGAGGTCTGCCTTAATAAACCTCATACTTTATGAATGAAAAGACCAGATCTCTATTGTCATACTATTTTATTGTTGCTTCAGCAATGTGGCATCATAAAGAGATCCCAAAATGGGATGGGAATGTACTGAGATGGTGGTATCCAGAGTTTCTTTTATTTCTGATAAATAAATGAATGGTTGACAATGGTTGAGTTTTCTGTAGTTCTGTGAATTAACAATCATTGTGAAATTGTAGATTTCCTTCAGATGGAGCTGTGGGCTTTGAACTCTTGTGTGCGTGATATGACGATGGATTAATTCATCCTTAATACTTGAATAGCGATAATGTTGGAATTTACAATTTGTCCAATTTGTCTTTTGTTGAAGATGTAGATTTGAATGCAGGATTTAATTTATCCATAAAAAAGTCAAAGCTGATGAGATGGCCATCCAACCATGACCCGGGTTCTGTTGGAGGTTTCTGCCTTGAGGGAGTTTTTCCTTGACACTGTTGCAAAGTGCTTGTTCATGGTGGGAACTGTTGGGTCTCTGCACAGTCCAGACCTGCTCTAAGTTCTTTTACTTCATTTATGTTGCATAACCCTTGACATTCAAAAGACTGAGCATTGATCCCAGCGTCATCAGATTGCACCGTCAAACAGCTGACTGAATGTTACGGGGACTACATTCTCACGTTTCTGTAGAGGAGTTTTATCTTTGTTTAAGAGGGGATTGCCCAGAGGTAACAATACACGCTTTAAAATTCATGGTTCCCTTCGCAAACACTGACTTGTTTAAAGATTTAGTGTTCTCATTTGCATGAAGTCACAGTCCAGACTGGATGTGACAGATGAGACAACCTTGATGGCTTTAGAGTGCAGCATGAAGTTGCAGACACAACCATCTAATCAGACGTGGTGAGTTCAAATCAACATCAGTGTCAGGACTTGGCAGTGGTTGTAGCCTGAAATATTCTTTCATAACTCTTCAATAAATCCCTGTTTGTCATTTAAAAGTATCAAATAGCAAACAGATGTGGATATTTTAATAGCTACGATTGTAAACATTGTCATACCTAAAACTGAGGTCCTGGGGTCTCATTACAGAAAAAAAAACTGCTTGTCCTCTCAAGTTTCAAACATAATACAGAAACAACAAAGTCGATTCTTTACTGGGCACTCGTCCTGTCATGCCTGTAACTGTGTTTAGAATATACAAGAGACTGTCTGACTGTATCCTTGAAAACAGCTGCCTCACTTCACTTGTCACTGGCTAGCTAGCTTGCTATAATAAGCAGTTTGAGTTAGCAATGAAGTCAGTAGCTATTACTTCGATTCCACAGAGAATAGGAAATGAGGCCTCTAAGTATGAGCACATGTCAGTTTATGTTAACCGTGAAGTAAAATGTCTCGTTTGTTATGTCACAATATTGGTGCTAGTCGTTGTTAGCGTGTTAGAGGTAATTCCCATATGTGTTAGCATCAAGCTAAAAACCCAAGCATTGGTTATTTATATATAAAATTGATTGCTCAATTAACAATTTCAAACAGATTAAAATATATTGTAATAAATAGAAATAAATCATGATACTTCATGGCGTTAAGAAAAGTCACCTAATCACGGTGGTACTGCCAAATTTGGTAGTTACGTTGAATTTAGCACAGGGTCTTACTTGGTTTTCAGGACAGGACATATCTGTAATGGCTGCATTCTGATCCTAAGATAGAATTTTTTTTCCCTAAATACAGTTAGGAAACATGTTTCTGTAGTACCAAAAATCCTAAATGTCACCCTTAACCGAGATAAGTTAGGATTTCAGACTTAGGATGTTTGTCTATGCTGAAAAAAGGTGACAAACATCTGTACTAGAGGAGTCTAGAAGCTGTTTAAAATACAGTCGAAGATCGTCACTGAACATCTGCTACTTGAGAGTTGATAGACATGCTGCACTAAAAGAGACTGTGGTAGTAACAAACATACTGTGTGGATGTATGAACTTCAATAGATTCCAAGGTGATTTTTCAAAAGATTGATATATACTTTGGAATTAATTTGCTTTTTTATTTAAATATTTTTCATTTTTAATCTTTGAAATTAAGATAAAAAGTTCAGATACATTCACAAACACTATAAAAAGTGTCACATAGTAGTGAATACATGTAACACCAAAGTTTTTATTGTGTTTGAAAAGTTTTGCTGCAAGGTCTATTGTACAGAAACATCTGTATATGTGAATTATTGAGCAGTTAAATAACATGATTTAACTCCCTACAACTGAAAGCAAATGTAACAGCCTTCAAATATTCATTATAATCTGTAACATCTTTTAGCCCAACTTTGATTTTAATGAACACAGAAATGCATTTCTTTGATATACTTTAATTAATAGACGTTCAGGACTAAAAGAAAAATAAATCCATAACATCAGACTCAGCCAACATGTCCAACAGCCTGCGCTCAAATGGAACGTATGTGATCATTTAATTTCAAAAACCTGAAGGCGGTCATCAAATTACAACCAGCATATCAAGCCTCTCTCTGTTTAATATTCCACCAGCAGAATCAAACACCAACATCTGTATATTTTTTCTTAATTATCGACGTGCATCTTCTCATGGATGCATATGTTCCATGAGAACTGAACGGGAAGATCACAGTGCAGATTGAAAACCCAGCTACTAGCAAAGTCCTCACAACACCTGGCACCACTGCTGACAAACAAATATTCCTTTTAGGTAAATAATATTTTTAAGTTAAAATGAATCATTCTTTTTTTTAAGAAGTTGGGAATACGTGGTGAAGTTAGACATCTCTCTGGAAAACATAAAAAATCTAAAAAAAAAAAAAAAAAAAACACGTAGCAGCTGTTGTTTTCAGTCGTCGTGAAGATGACTGACACATAAGTTTTTATTAAGTGAACTTTAAATAACTGAGATGCTCGATAATAAAACAACCACAACCGCATCACCCGCTGGTGCTGCACTACCTGGGTGATTTAAAGAAATCTGAAACAAGAGCAGCAACAAATGCACTGTGAGATACTTTTTCACGTTTTTGTTTTTTTTTAATTTGTCAGATTTTTTATTTTTGTCAGATTTGTTATATTTTCATAAAGAAATGTTGTTTTTTATGTACACGGGGTATACAGGGTGATATCAAACAAGCTGGTGTTGCTTTATTCTGGTTGATTAATTTATCATTTATTATATTTGTGGATAATGTATACATACATTTATCCAATCAAATATAATTTAAGACATCAACCTAACCCTAGCAGAACAGTATAGGAGAGGTGTATGGATGTCGGCTGGCAAAGAACTTTGTTTATATTTCCAAAAGAGCGTGCATATATTTAATCAAATTCATATATTTTTTTCCACATCCTCCTCCTGATGCGGCGATGCAAGTGAGAGCGGTGTGGGTGGAGGCTAGCAGTCATCAACAACTCCAAAAACTAACTCTGTAGCCTCTGTATCACACTGTATTCTGTCTCTCACACTTTTCAACGATCCAATCAAATTTCAGGATTTGATTTAAATCCTCTTCGTGACGAAACCCAGCCAGTATGTTCTGTACTGTTGACGTTACACAAACTTTCACTGTGACTTTAAGGTCATGCGTGTCATCCTCAATAACTTCCAATGAACTTCAGTAACCAGTGGGTCTCTATCAGCAGCGGTGCTGAAACTACAAGTGGTAGTTACAGGTGAACAAGTTAAAGAATGAGGTAAGCAGTTATGCTGAATGCTATGATACGCTCCATATTTGTTCAAGACATTTAAACATGCTCCTGTCTCTTCAGCAGGATGTGTGCTGCGTTTCCTGCTGCCCACTTCTTCACAACTGTTATTAAAGTCGAGTGTGAGGGATCACAAGTCAGGTGTTTTAAATCCCTCGTCTCTATGACGGAACACCTCAACCACTGACCTCAGATCAAATCCGAACAGGGTATGCCCTCCTCTGTCTCCTTCAATATGTACACTTGGACACAAAGCTAAGACTCTGCTTTTATAAAGGAAGATATGTACAGTGGGACTGACCTGGTGGCAGTGTGGGTTGGACTCTCTGCCGTACGAGTATGAACTCCTCTCTGTTTTACCTGTGGGAGGACAAAAAGAAAAGAGAGGAGGCAGTTAGCGGAGAGATTCAGCTTTACTGACAGTCCATTCACTGCAGAGGAAAAGAATTTAAACTACACAACATAATACAACATAATCATTCATTCATTCATTCATTCTGTCAATCATTTCAGGAAAACACATATTTTATTTCAGTGTACAAACTGTGTGTAAAACACGGGACTACATAAAAATCAACAGCATGATAATAATTAATTCATTTAAATTTAATTCTTTCCAAAATATCATTTAGTATGAATAATGAAGTGTGATTATTTATTATTCATTTATTTATGTATTCATTCTTTATTTCATGTCTCACTTACTGACTACTAAAAGTTCACTTTATGCACTGATAGAAAGAAGAGCCACTTAAACAGGACGGTAAGTTATTGATTTCATTCATTCACTCATTCATTTATTTTCTGATGAGTGGGTAAAATAAACAACTTCGATTGAGCATGATTGATTAATCAATCTATTAATTCATTTACTCAACACTGGTACATTCGCTCCCAATAAAAGATCAACTGGGTGAACTATTAAACAAACAACAGTATGAATTTTTATTTCCCCTGAACATCGAAATCTTTCTTTAATTTAAAATATCATTCATTCATTCACACTTTGTTCAGGAAACACAGTAAACGATTTCCAGTAGAAAACAACCGCAGCCAGTTTTCATGATCAGTGTCATCACAGTGTGTGTGTGTGTGTGTGTGTGTGTGTGTTCTGTATCTCCTCGCTGATCTCACAGCACAACAAAACGGACATCTGCTATGCCTGCAATGCATACATCCATATACGGAGGAAAAAAACACCGCTCTTCATGTTACAATATCCCGCTCTGAAAAACAGAAACACTTTCACTCTGCACTCTCTTTCAGGTGTAGGCTTACTTTCTTTGCATGCAGACAAAACAAACTGAATATGAGACGAGGTGTACAGTTTTCAGGTGGTGTTTAGAACGATCTAGAAACCAAGAAAAGTGAAATATGTCTTAGATTACTATTGACACTTTTCAGTAATGTACTGAGTTAAGACAGAACTTCCCTCTACATTTAACCTAAACAGACATCGATCCAAATCCATCCAGCCATCTGCTCTCTGGAGGTCCTAGCCGAAACTTCAAGATACTCACATCTGTACTAGTGTACTATTAACCCCTCTGAAGGTTTACCATGTATGGAATTGTTCTGCTCTTTCCTCTATTTCTCCCATAGTTAGAGAGCAGGTTGCAGAATGCAACCAACTGAATACTCTTCGCCTCACGTACCCTTTCGATGCATGTAGGAGAATCTACAGTGTGAGGGAAACTTGCAAAAAATGTTTACTGTAGAAACATGGCAGTTCAACTAAGTCCAAACTGAGATTTCTCAGTCCGTAGTGTGTTCAGCTGATATTCAGTGATCCAGTTCCAATAGTGCTAACCAGAGACCAACCTTCTATTTTGTAGCTTTTGTGAATTCCAGCTTGTTATCAGTATTATTGTGCACTTGACACTGAAACAGGAAACTCTCTTTGATGCAGAGCTTCCAATTTCTTTTACCAATGACTCGTGATTTTAATGTTGCTCAGGGGGTTCTTTGTCACTTTCTGTCCTTTCAGTTGTCAGTCTGATTCAAACATTTTACAGTATTTTGTTCTCCATGCACAAAACATAACTGTTTTTATAAACCCTTCACAGAAAATAAAATTGACTTGTAAAGAGGACTTTCTACAACCTAAATGTATGAAAGACCAATGAAAAATAGAGTAGTCCTCTCAGCCATCTGACTGTACCAAACCATGCTTTTGCGGCAGGCTACAGTGCACCGATTGAATTTGAACACAGAGCAATACAGTGGACAGCAAATTTAGTGCATTATGATGAATGAATAGTGACTGATTGCAGAAAACTACCTAAGGTTGTCACTGTAACTGCCTGGCACAGCAACAACTGATCGAACATTGTAGCAAATAACTAGCATACCATGTATGACCACCAGATACTGCCTGCAACACCCTAGTAACCCTTTAGCAAACATCCCAAATGACCGTGTTGCCAGTTATTAAAGATGACAAAGTTATAGTATCTTCTGACATACACCATATATTCTTCTAAAAACCTACTTGAATGCTTAAATGGTGTCTCACAACGCCATCGTGGCTGCATAGCAGCATAACATCTCGCATTTATACTTGGAAACTGCAGCTGTAGTTTGGGCATGCATCCTGCAATTTTTTTTTTTTTTTTTTTGCTTTTGTTCATGCACCTGCAGCATTTGTAGTGAATTTCACATTATTTCCAGAGTTACCTCCATATGGAAAGTGTCCAGAAATTTGATCATGCGACTCGTGTGGAGTTTGGAGTTTGCAGCCGGGCTGGTCTCCGTTCAGACCCTCTAAGCAGCGCATACCATGGATAGTTTTGTGCAGAAAATAAGCTGGAGCAACCACTTATCAACGCCCTGACAACCATTTCACCATTATGACCCTTGACAAATGTACACAAATGTTTTCTGTTAGTACAATTTACGTCTGTATGTAATCCACAGTTTATCCTCTTATGGAGTTCTCTCCTTTATAATGTGCAGGTGTCTTCAGCCTTCATCTGACACACAAATTCTGGAAATGAGAAAAAAAACACACATCTTCAACCTAACCAACTGTCTTTATAGAACATCTTTGGTCAAACACGTTTAGACATGTGTTTTGACTGAAATCAGACATCAGAGCTCTTAAAAAGCAGGCCGACGACTGATCAGCACGTACATGACAAGAAGGTGATGCCTCTTTGGCGGGTAACCCACCATCATTTTAATACACAAACCGAGCGTGTCTGGCTGTGAAAAAGGTGTCTGATGAATTTCGAAGATGCAACGACCGCTGCGGCGTTAGAGACAACAAAGCTAATTTCCTCTCCAGCTTCTGAACAGGCTTTCCTCTCCTCTGAGCTGCGGGACCACTTCGAGCCTATTTTTACCACACAGACCTTCTTCTTGGATAAAACCTTAAATCTTCAGCCAGTCTAAATATCAAACCACGGTTAGTGTGTAATTACATTCTGCGGTCGGTGCAGCCGTACGAGATGAAATGGAGGGGTTTTATAGCGAGCGTGTGTGGAGGAAAATGAAGCGTGTACGTGGTGAAGGGTTTGAATCAGGCGTGTATAGACCAGCGCTGAATACACGCCAACATGGTAGTCGATGCAGAAGAGGTTGATAATTACAGGCGTACAGAATGGGAATGTGGTCGACTGTATGTGTGTGTGTGTCGGAGAATGTGTGTGTGTGTTTTTGTGTGTGACCGATACAGCGGCCTCGGCTTCAGCTACGACTGATGCCAGCTGGACCGGTTTGGCACATATACAAAGACTCCTACACACACACACACCACAACACACACACACACACACACAAAGTACTGGAAATCACTGGCACAGATGCACACACACACACTTACAGACGTGTAAGTGTGTACAATATACAGACTGTATATATAGCCCCATGCACACACACACACAGACACACACATGCAAATGTACTTTTGCATGGTACCAAAATATATCCATACACAGAAGCATTTAAAAATACTTCAGGACCGCACACACACAAACAAAGATCCATGCAGATTTAACACACACACACACACACACACACACACACACACACACACACACACACACACACACACCTCTGCAAAATACCACAACCTGCAACAAATCCAAAAACCTTTCAACCATTGTACAGTTAAGACACACAAGTTGAATTTAAAATTATGGATATAAATATTATACTTAAAATGAATTATTCTTTAAATTTCATGCCTACAAACCTTGAAAGCAAAAATACTTTTTATCAGTTTTAAAATTGTAGATCAATCTGGCAAAACATGTAAATATGTAACATGAGAGAAAGATTTTTTAAAGGATTTATCAATGAAATAAATCAATAAAAAACAGTTGGTAGGCCTACATAGTTTTTGTCATTTGGCTTTCATTAATTCATTTTTCAGTATCCCAAACATATTAAATGTCATTTAAAATACTTTGTATCAAAAATGTAGCTACCTATATGATCGATTATTAACTTGATTTATTCAATCAATATACTATAAATAAAATTCACTGATTGTACCACAAATTGTTAATGGAAAATATGGCTACAGCAGCAGCATGAGCAGCTATTGATCTTCATTCTTTCATTCTTCTTTTAATTCATAAATAAAAGTCCATTAATTCCTTTCAGTGCAAAGAAAGTAACACAGATCTGTCCACCAGAGCACACACACACACACCAACAGGAATAAAACACACAGTCACAGGGTTTTAGAGGAATGTGATCAGGTGAAAAGTGTGTTTCATTTTGTGTTTTGTTGTACACACAGGTTGCTCTGTGTCGGTAGCCCTGGCAGGATGAGGAATATGAATAAGAAACTCCTGCATCTGTAAAAGACACTTCAGTCCTGACAAAAATAACTTTCACATTCATAGCATTGATCACCCCTCTACTTCTTCTTCTTCTGGCTCACGTCTCGTCACGGATACAGGACCTTAAAGTGGAGGAGGGCCGACGCAATGGCAGCCCTGAATAGAATACGTACATATCTATCTATCTATCTATCTATCTATCTATCTATCTATCTATCTATCTATCTATCTATCTATCTATCTGTCCATCTATCTATCTATCTGTCCATCTATCTGTCCATCTATCTATCTATCTATCTGTCCATCTATCTGTCTATCTATCTGGTGCTGATGAATAGGTTATCACTTAGGGAACTGACCCACACATGCCTTTGAAAGCATATAATGATATATATATATATTTGTATTTCTTTCTTTTCTTGTTCTTATTTTTTTTAAAATTAATTTCCAGATTTGGCAGCTACATCAGCAACTGTTGGACGAAGGGAAAAAAGGAAATAGACAAAAACAACTACAGTCTCCAGAAAGTCATGGGATGTTGTCAGTGAAACCATGAAATGGATACTTTGATGTGTACTGTAATATCAATACATCTACGACTCTATGTCTAAGTTTAACAAATGATCATTGACAACTTAAATCTCTAAAAATACTGAAATAATATTAACTAAGATAACTAAGTGACACAGATACAAAAGCTGCTACAAATACCACAAAACTTTCATTTTAAATAGAGGACCTTGCAACAGTTTGACCCCTGTTCTGTACTTTAGTCCAAACATGGCGACCTTTTAACCTCCACCATCTCTGCAGGCCGAGCTCGTGTATTACACACATAAACAAAAGTTACTGGTATTTTAATTAGAAAAAAAAAAAAATCCAGGCAGGGACGGAGCAATGCAGGATGGGAAGGGTCAACCTCAAGATCACACACCCTGTCACAGTACACCATGAATGGCCACACACACAAACACACACACACACACAGAAAGCATCTCATTTCACTGCCTCTACCTGGAAAATACATTTCAGCAAAAAAGTAGTATTTTATTTAATACAAAATATGTCTGAATATATTTTTTTTATTCTTTAGTTATTTCTTTAAAAGAGGTCTTTGACATTGATTGGGTACACATTTCTTCTCCTCCTTATGTGCACATAAACTTAGTTTTCTATTTTTCAGCAGTTTTGTTTTGTTTTAATTTAATTTTCCGATAACCCGTTGACTTATTGAACAACATTTTCACCCGTTTAAATCACAAAAACAAAAACACACATAAAGGGAAGTGAACAAAATCTACCAGGATGCAGTAAAAACCTCAAAAGCAGTTTGAGTTCAACCAGAAAACTTAATTTGATTTACGATTACAAAATACATTTAGTGGTCCAGCTGAAAAACCACATAACGGCTGCAGTGCTTTCTTTTATTCCTCGGTCTGTTTCATACACAGTGTTCTCTGATGCTATCAGAATACTTTGGATCGAATCCCAGCAGAATTCTCCTCTCCTCTCGTCTCTACTCTTCAAAATAAAAGCACTTCTAGGAACCTTTTTGGTTCATTTAGTTTGTGCAAAACCTAATTTCAGGAAATGGTTACATAATGTGAAAGTGGTTGAAGGACCTCATCAACGGCAGTCAAAGCCTCTTTTATACGGTTCATCTGATCTGCCAGTACTTCTAAGACCTTATTTCAAGGTTTTAAAACATTAGTATTGAGTATCTTCAAGAACCTTTTCTTAAAGGGAATATGTTCGTTGACAACCCTACAAAAGCTTTCTTTCCAGGAACCTTTGACATTTGGTAGTTCTTATAAAACTATATTCATGAAAGGTTCTTAAACCATAACAATGCTTCCAGGAAAACTGAAAACCAAGAAACCCCTCGCTGTGTGAATACATAGGAAACTGGGTTCACTATTGCTTCTCAAACAAAAAAGGCACCTTCAGGAACATCCAAAATAAAGGGACTGTTTCTCAACACATCAATGCAACTGAATGTTCCCCAGTATTTCATGGATTGTTGACGAACTTGCTAGCAACCTCTAAGAATTAAACAGTTGCTTCGGTGTGTTCTTTGTGCAAACACTTCATAAAAGTGTGATGAAAATTTCTCTTCCTCAAAGGAAACTCATCAACCTCAGACAACTCACTGACAAACTGTTTTCAATGATGTTGATTTGATCTGAGGATATTTCCAGGAACTCATAGAGCTTAGAAAACTCAAATATATTAGAGCGATTCTAAACCCTACTTTAAAGGGTTCTCTAGCTCTAATGATGCTTCCAGGAGCCTTTGCTTGTACCCATTGACTAGTTGACCAATGACAATACTGAACATCTACTCACATCTGAGGTCATTTTTAAGTAAAAAACAAAACAAACATTTGTTCATTGGAGCTTGTTAACATGAGGATTTTTATCATGAGCTGAAGTGTGGGGAATTTGGACTGCTGTTACTACATAGTCATTTAAATCAGACATTTCTTCTTACTGGCCCTGTCTGTTTCTAAATCTTTACTTTTATCTGTCACTTGAAGGCAAAGACCCAAAACAATCCACCATCAAAAACTAGACTGTCTCAAAGCTCAAAAAAACTCCTCAAAAGAAGGCTTTCTAACCTCGGCTCTCCTCTGCCAACCTCTGAATTTCTCAGAGAAACCCCGCAGTGACATTTATTTTCCTGGACGACGAAAATAAACAGGCTCGTTGGCTGTGAGGAGGACCCCCAGACGAAGCACCACTCGTTAGAGTGTGCTGGCTTCAGAGGTACAAAAGGTGGAGGAGGGGAGGTCAGCCCACTGTATAAAGCCCATAGAGAAGTCGGTGAGGCAGGAGAACCAAATCCCTGCTAATCCACAATGCCGAGAGACAGAGAGGAAACACAAATAAGCTCCATTACAGGCTGAGAGCTAACGGAAACCAGGACGCTCCGCTAGACTATTAGCTATTATCACACTGCTTATTGACAGGCCCAGAACCAGACTTACTGTTTTTAAGCCAGTCCTAAACCCTGACCTTGAAATAATCCTGAACATAAAAAACTCTTATTTCCAAGATTGTTTTAAACTAAAGTCTGGCAGCTTTGACAGTAAATGACACTGACCTCATTCAGATCATAAGATGCAATAAGAATTACGTCCACGCAATATTAAAGTTCATATTTAAAGACTTTTAGCAGGTATGAACTGGAACTGGAATTGAACTGGAACTTGACAAAACACTGATTTTATATAAAATATCATATAATTATATTACATAATAATTTCTCATATAGACACATGGTTTTTCACGTCTCAAACGTGATGAAAACATATTAAAACATAATAAATAATGCTAAGATTATCAGACCTGTTTCAAACCTGAACCATAATTCTAATATTCTAATTCATCCTAACGTTAACCCAAACAAACAAAATGACATCTCTCAGGAGGACTTTCCATGATTTGTAACATCCTTACACAAAAACCACTGGAGGTGCAAAACAACGACCACATGCCCCTCTTTCTCTTTGTCCTTCCTCCTGGATTCACCCAAACCTGAAGCTAATTCTTATATCAAAACTTAGATCTAAGATGAACTCAACATTAAACCTAGACTTAACCTAACATTAATATTTAATTTGTTCATTCATGTCCTTGTGAAACCATCTAATTCTTGTTTAGCATGAAAGGAAACCCACAGGAGCGACCTTTTGAACCACTTTTTCTCTCTGTCTGTTCTCCCTCCTATATTCGACCCTGAATGTGTCTGAAAAACACTTAACGAACACAAAAACACGTTGAGTTTGGATGACTTACAAGCTGCGGAAATCTCTCTGTGTCTCACTGCATTTGGACGAAACCGAAAGTCTGTCTGTCCCATCACAGATGTCACACCAGGTCATTCTTATAGTCCGACTATAACTTTTCTTGTTTTCTTTTTGTTTTTTTAACCAGCTCACTGCCATGTGTTTTCCAGAACAAGGCCAACACCACACTGAACCAGAGAGAGCAAACACTCTTAACACATGATCCAAAAACAGAGATACACTAACTGTGCGTGTGTGAGTGTATAAATAGTAGATTTTGTTGGTCTCGCCTACACAGCAGAAGCCCACAAACCAGCATCACTTTATATTCTGGTCATGTCTGCCTCCTCGAAGCACAGAATGACTCTCAGACCTGTAGTGTTACTGTTGGAGGGTTATTTCTGCTCTTTACTATGTTGCAACATAAGCAGTTTTTCTGCTGTTTGTTCTCTTTTGTGTTTATTTTTTTAATTTCATGATAGTTGTACTTAGGGACGGGTTCTGCTATTTTTTGATTTCATCCACAGGAAGGGCACCCTAGAGGGCACTTCATTGTGTTTTATCTATCGCAGGGCCATACAAATGGGCACTTCTGCTGGATTTTTTTCAAACATGTTGGCACTGGGAGGGGGGAGTGATTCTCCCCATGAGTCCAGCAGTCATTTGCAGGAGGATATTCACAATAAGGGAGAGAACAACCAAAAACGTCCATGTCCATGCTTATACGTATAACGACAATGTTAACGTAAGAGCTTAGAGGGACGAGGTACATCATCCCTGTAGCAGTGCGACAACAATATAGCCTTCAGGTAACATTTAATGCATGCAACAAACTCTGTTTCCCTTAACAGGGAAAAGAAAAATGAGCCAGGACGGTGTTAATGAATGTCACAGAGCACCGACAAACCCTCCACCCTTTCAGCACAGAAGAATCTGCATGGTCTTCACTCACCACTAAAGACACAACCAAAGAGATTGGATGAGGGGAATAGAAGGATCCAGATTCCTACTAAAGGCCTCAATCCAAAAGCTTCAACTTGACTGGAGTTTGGTGGACATATGAGGGTAAGAAGCTAACTATCGTAGAGACCAGGGATCACCTCCTGTGTCCGTGTGAGGTTCTATGGGCTCCTTAAACTCTTTGTCCAAATCTAGGAAACATAGCGTCTTTTGCTGAATATTGAAAAAGTAAGTGACACACAGAGAATCAATGAAACAGCAAACAATACAGTTATATCACTGATCGATACAAGACAAAGGTGTGAGGGCGAGCTCAATTAATATGTTAATTCATGTTAATGTTCATCTTAATTAGTTTAATAAAGTTTCATTAACTGCAGCACAACAATGTGATTACAACAGGAGCTGTAAACGGCAGCAGTCAGTGCGACCTCAACCCAGAGAAGAGCAGTTCATCTGTTCAGAACAGTTATCAATGGAGAGGAGAGGAATAATCCAAAAAGTAAAAACTGAGCATCACTCTCTCACAGATCTCAGATCAATAAGGTCATAAAACAGCTAATGACTACATTTTTACTTTTTGGAGGGAGAGCAGGGTTCACTTCCTGTTACTAAAAGGGCTTCAGATCCTCTGTCCTCTGTGTTTGTTGCCTTCCATCTCATGTCACTCTCATACATCAGTTTGTTTCATATATCTATCACTTTGTCCTGATGTTTTCTTTGATTCATTCATTTATTTCTCTAGAAAGTCAGTCTTTAGATCAATTTGATCCATTTATCATCTATCGTTTCATCCTGACAGCATTTCTGTTTCTGATTTTTGAGTATATGAAATATATTTTTAAGCAAAATAAAAAGTTTTAAGAGTCATTTACAATCTCTGATGAATTTCTTTATACTTTCTGTGTCATTATTTTTTTCTTCTTTATTCAGAGGAGGGAGAAATGAAGGGATGGAGCTGCTCCAAATGTCAATAAAAGCATGAATCGATTAATCCTGATGGTGTTTCATTTCATTTTCTTTCTTTTTTTTTTTTTAATTCACTGTTGTGTCACATATTTTCACGTTTTCACTCAGGCGGAAGACAACGAAACGTGGTGTCCACATCGATATTATGACAACGTCTCTTCAGTCTGAATGTTTTTAATTTGAATTTTATTTGTTCATCTCTTTGACATCTATCGATTCATCATGAGTTAAACCATTCTCAAGCTGAAGTGAAATGAAAGACTGATGAAGAGATGAAGAAGAAGATGCAGTCGTTATAGGACTCAACACTGACGTCTTTCTCTGTCTTTGTCCGTCACACGTTGTTGGTTTTCATTCAGATTCATCAGGAGGAAAAAAAAAGAAGAAAGCAACACGATGGAGTTGCTCTACAAGTCGATGCTGACGTCTAGACTCACTCTTTCAGAGAGTCATGTCGAGTCTTTCACTGTGTGAAAGGAAACAGTCAGAAGACGTGATCTCCTCTGACATCCATATAATGAGTCCATTTTAATAAACTATGTGACTAATAGTGCGATTTGACGAGGATGGCGAGATGACGAGAGGGAAGAAAGAGAAGAGAGAGGAGAGAAAGAGAATCGGGGAGGGGGAAGGAAGATGGATAGAAGAAGGGTTAAACTCCCTCTTCCTGCATGCTGTGTGTGTGCGTGCATGTGTGCACGCTGTATGTGTGCGTGTGTGTGTGTGTGTGTGTGTGTGTGATGGGGGGAGGGTTGGATTGTGCAGACATGAATCATTCTGAGCGATTCAAGCGTTTCCATGACACCGCCGGGCACCGGTCCAGAAGTTTCTACAAAGTCTGAAAGGTACCGACACACACACACACACGCACACACGCACACACTCTGAAACAATCCCGCCAGCGCTGAATTTGAAATTATCTATATATTTATTCATGGCGTTGTCTTCCCGTGTAAAGCGTAACATTTTTGGGGGGATCAACATTAATTTAACAGACGATGGTCGATGAGTAACCATCGTCTAACAGACAACCCCTCCACACACACACAAACCACCGCCACTGCCGCCACCGCCCCCCGTCCTTCAATCCCAGCAGGCATTGATTTCTTGGCACCGGGGCGAGTGAATACATCAAACAACAGATGAACGTATACGAGCGACGAGAATGACTCGAGAGACGCAGCATCCAGCTCACATCTGTCGGCTTCTACCTTCAGCCATATCAGAGCAGATCAGGCGCCTGATTGGACCAAAACTCTGATTCTTTCATTTACAAATACTTTTCTTTTTTTAAAGTTTAATTCTGTGTAATTCTGTTGTACATAAATGATTTTAATTCTCTTCCAAATTAAAGTTTGATGTCACATTTAGAGATCTAACATTTTACACTAATATTTACAACATTTTTACGTAAATTAGTTACGTTAGTGATTTCCTACATTTCCCAGAATACATTTGAACAACTGTTGTGGACTTGCTTTGAGGTGGCTGTAAGAGAAGCATCTTGTTCATGAACCTGAAGGAGAAAATGTTTTGTGTAGCTGAGCTGCATCTTGTCCTGTAACTGCAGTGTATTCTGGTCTATGATGGTGAATGTACTGCTGGAGTATGGAGTTTTAAAGTGATTGTGCAATAGATACAATTTAAATAGAAGCTACTTTCCACATTTTTAGGTGAATATTATAGAATACATTTGATTTATTGATGTAACATTGGTGTAAAAAATACCTAAATACAATGTTTTTAAGTCAGGCACTGCAGAATGTTGTGAAGCAGATGGTTAAAACTCGTAGAAAGCATTAAATCTGAATGTTACAAACTTAAGTTATATATTGATTTGTTGATTTTTGTATACAATACACAATATGAGCAGCCCACACAGGCTTATGAGACAACAAATACAAAGTTTCAGTGGTGAATCAAAACTTGTCACAAACGAAAAAAGCCCAATCAAAAACTCCACAAACTGAACAAAATATAATTTGTTTCTTCTCCCGGAATCCAAAAACAACATCTGCCACAAAAAACTCAAAAGACTCATCTCCCTAAAAAACATCAACACAAGTCCCGTGTTTCAAGAAACATACATGTCACAGAACAGATTCAATTATCTTCTCATCAACGACAAAGCATCAAGAGTTTGTTTTCAGTCTCACATGAACTTGTTTCTTCCTCAAGCTATAGCTAGTCTATAGAGTCTGTGGTGATTGCAGCAACATTCACTCATTCACAGCTTGCAACATAGTAAATCATAATAGATCTTACCTGACGCCTTGTTTTGACGTCACGTTCAAATGTTGAAACAGAGAAGAGAGAATCTGAGGAGCTAAAGTTAGGGACCGTCTCAAAAGTGCATGCAAATAGGGCCAAGAGGGCTTTTCAGATTCATCTCATTAACTTTACTTCAAACCTACTTTACATTTATCTGCAGCTCCTCAATTTTATCCACCTGACCAATTACTCATTCATTTTTTTTTTCTTCTTTTGAATGTCACTTTCAGTCCAAATCAGTCTTAATATTCATATTATCATTTATTTTTAGGCACATAGTTTATTTTGTGTGTTTTTTTGGCAGCTACAGCTAAACACACTCGTGTGAGGAGTCTAAATGATCATAGAAAAAAAATGAAACCCAAAAATAAAGACTTGCTTCAGATACAGATAGTAGCATTGTGTTACACTTTTTCCATTATTCATTCCACAAGTCACTAACTCTGACCCTTGCCACATAGGGATTTACAATCTATGACACAGTCTATCTGTAGGTCTTTGGTCATTGATCGCTCCTATACGGCGCTATATAAATAAATTGAATTATTGAATTATAACTCCAGAAACATGATGACAATTATTAGGTACTATATATATACGTAGCCTACAGATGTTCCATTAGTATGTAAAACGGCACCAGGACACAGTGAAGACAGTGTGGAAAAAAACATCCAAAGATGTCAGCTTATAGGTACTACAGCTTGTTCTCAGTTTGGTGCCAATGAATCTGTAAAACAAAATGCAACTTATTTGACCTTTGCGTGATGTTCATATTTGAAAAAATATGTATGTTTCCTATATTTACACGTATGTATCAGAGTTTATTTGTCCATGCGGCTGTAAAGTAGGTGGATTAAAATTCAGCAGCAGCCATGACACTTGTTCCCCGTTCATGTGAACGAGACCCAAAGAACCGTCCCCCCACCCCTCCCTCGTTACCAAACAGCCTTCATTATCCAACACCCCGATACCCCCCCCCCCCCCCCCCCCCCCCCCCCGACCCAATCCCTTCACGCACACACTCATCCACCCCTCCTCCACCCTGGAATCAATAGACAAACAACACAAACAACAACGAGGCGACAAACAGGGCGACGCCACCAAACCCTCTGAACAGCAGGACTTCACCAGGAGAACGATATTTCAAATTAATATTCCAAAGCAGTGTGAGGTGTTAGTGGCGCTGCAAAAAAACGTCAAAAATGATCTTGTTCATGGTGTTTTTGATGTATTAAAATAAAAAAAAGAAAGAAATTTGTTCCTTTGTTTTGGGGAATTTTATTTGACTTCAAATTCTACATTTTCTTTCACGAAGCTTCGCTTTCGTAAAGAAAAACGTCGCGGATTTGCAGCACGGGAGTGTGTATGTGGCGCGAGCGCGTTTCTATATATGTGTGTGTGTTGGTCTCAGACAAAACAGGGCTGCTGAAATGCGGCAGGCACTGCAGATTTTTGTTGGCTGGCTGACAGCGCCGTGCCAGTGCCAAGCCCCGACGGCGGAAACGACTAAAAGACGCATAAGGCTGGCATTAGAGCCCCAAATCTTCTCTCCCCCTCCATCCCTCCTTCTCTTTTCTCCTTCTCTTTTCTCGCTCCGTGGCACGGCGTTTACTTTGGTCGGGGTCTGACTCGATTTGGCAACGTTCACACCCATCCGTGAATTTATCAATCTGTCTTTATTTCGCTGTGATCTGATGGGAGGCGGGGAGTAGAAAACATGGCACCTGAAACACCTCGGGAGGTTTAGGTAGACTACCGCGTTGACAGGTTTTTTTTTTCTTCTTTTGGACATCACCCTGTTTCGTGCTCCAGTTTAACCCCCCGTCCTCCTTTCATAAGTGTCGCCGAATGAGAATTTTGGAGGATTTGACTCTTTTCAGGGTTTATATTTTCCTTTCCATTCCTGCTGCCTTTGTCTCGAGGATTCCGGGCAACACTTCCACAAAAACCTCGGACACAATAGCATCTGGAGTTACATCCATGAGGCACTGAGCCCATGTTCCTCCTAAAACCTAAAACAAATGAAGAAAACAGCATACTCCAATTATGCTCCCAAGACAATAAAACACAGCAATAAGAAAAAAAAAATCTCCTGTAAAACATTCAGGATTACCTAAAACTAAAAGCCTGATTCTGTGTTTGGAGTCCATTATTGATGGAACAATATTTAGCTGCAGAGTAAACAAAGGCGGGAAGCTCCAATCGTAGCTGTAAATTGTGTTTGGGTATTGTTCGGCAGACAGATGACGACTGCTAATGTTGAATTAAAAAGGTTCTTAGAGGTGGATTTAACAGGTTTCCTCTTGTCTTCGGGGTTGAGACGGAAGGCGAACGACGCGGAGAGACAAAGAGAGAGGTAGCAACGAGAGAAAAGGTGTGAAATTCTGAATTAGCAGCACAATATGGAAGTATTAAAGTGCAGCACAATGAGCGGTGAGAGCTCCGCGGCGGAGTGTTGTTCACTGACACTGTCTGACTAAATAAAGATGCAACGTTCAGACTCACAAGGTTTCTGTGTGTCACACAGGAACAGGCCAGGAAGCAAAGTGAATGTTTAACACCAACATGGCTCATTTTTATAGTATGTGTGATGCATGTCTCTCACTCTCACACTGAACACTAAAATATTATAACATATCACCTCTCTTCATGTGAATTATAGATGCAGATTTCTTAACCCTTTGAAATCCAAGTTGTTTTTAGGCTCAGTTTTCACTTTATTTTATTATTTTCACGCTCTTAGCAGAGTTAGTAGCCAGAGTTGTCATATATTGTTATTTTTCAGATAAATTTAGGTACTCAGAAATTCTCAAAAATGGGGAAAAAAGCTGACATTAATGGGTTTTCACTCCATTTATTATTTTTACTAACGTTTTTGGGGGATAATCATGTTCTTTGTGCTGAAACTACAGTTCCTACAATGCACTGAGGGAAGCAAACAGGAAGCATAATGGTGCCACGTGGACTTCACCTTGAGTTGTGTATTTGAGCCTACATTTGTTCACATTTTGTCAAATTTGCACCATCAAGAGTCATGCCAGATTAGCTCTGCAACCATGGATACACACAGCTGTCACCGTGTTACTTTTGATATTTAAATTTAAGTGAAAAGACGAAGCAAGTTCTGAAATTATTTGGGACTTTTTTTATGTTTATGTGTAAGATTGAATTTGTATTTGTATGACACAATCTGTGTTAACTTGATTCATTTAAGTCTAAAATTTGACCTCGATGAACAAGAACTTGGTTTCAGGCACAGACAACCAGAGCTAATGGAGCTAACGGAGCTAACAGAGTTAAAATGTGTTAACAGAAACAACAGAGCTAATGGAGCTAAATCTATAAGAGCTAAAAGAGCTATTATATATCAGATACAGTTGCAAGTTTTAAGGCATCTTAAAAGAAGTTTTACATTTACCAGATGAAGAAATTAATTTCAACAATAAACCTCAAGAGCGTGAATTTTGTTCATCGATTCTAAACCATGTTTTTCCTGACGTTCAACCTCTCTGTCTCTCTCGCTGTGGTAGGGGGTGGAGGAGGAGGAGGATGGGCGACACAGGAGAGATGGATGATGGGTCAGGTGCTGTCAGACTGGAGGGGTCAAAGGTCAAAGGATCCTGTGGTTCAGCATCACACTCTGATTTTCTCCTGTCACTGTCACAACTGTCTGTCTGATCACGTCTCCTCCTCCATTCTTTTCTCACCCTGTGCTCTGCTTTGCTAAAATGATTTTTCATTTCCTCTACTCACTGTTGCTTTTCCCATCTTGACTTCCATTCCTTTTTCCTCTCTTTTTGTTGTACTTCATATCTTATTGTTGAATTCCTACCATTATGATTGGTAGAGTGAGGTACATAAACATATGACCTGACTCTGGACCTGAGTTGGGCTAGGGTACACTTGTATTGTCAGATAGAGACTCTTTAGTTGAAAAAATATATGAACGTTTGATTCAGGAAATTCTGGACACGGAAAGAACCGACCTCCTGAGTCTGAAATATGACATTTTTTTTTTTTTACATTTTCTCTCTTCCTCCTCCACTTTCTTTCTCCTGCCATCAAACACAGACCTATTCCTCCTCTTCCTCCACCCTGACTCCCAACTTAATACCTGTATTTAGACAAATGTGGCAGCGTTTGAACACCTGGACGCCTGTAATATGAGGTGTATAGCCGTAGATCTGGGAGCTGCATCACATCGCTGATGCGCTCTGTGTGATTTCAGCCCGACCACCTGGCTGCAGAATAATGACATATCTGCTCCCACACACTGTTCGGGAGCCGGTGATCAGAGTGGCTTCATCGCAGCAGGGCAGACCCCACCTGACATCACACGGGGATAAAGAGAGGAGGGTGGAAATAGACGGACAGCAGGAGGAAGGACGGAGGACAGATGAGGGAGGAGAGATGAGCCATCTGAGCGCCTACGTAGAAACTTGGAGATGGCAGTCACCTGCTTTCTTTAACAAATTCGGGGGAAAAAAAGGAAAATGTTAAAAAGTTAATACCCATATCAGCTTTAATGTACTGTGGGCTCCATTAGGCTTTATTAAAATTCATTCACCACAGGTCAGAAATTCAAACGAGCAGCAAACAGCTCTTATACGCTCAGAGGTTCAAACACAACTATGACATCATTTCATTGTCACCTGCTGAAAGGCAAAGAAACAAAAAGTATAACAATAATAAAACATCTAATTGGCTAAGACCTCAAACCCCTTTTAAAAACCGGCATATGATTGAGAAAATAGGCTTTGAGAATAAAAGGAGGTCAACAGGGCGGATCAACAAAACTGGGCTGACAAAAATCACCAGAATTGTACTGTATGTTTGTGTACAACTGTACACAAACATGCAGAAAAAGTTTTCACATCAACAAGAGATATTTACTGGAACCTTTGGCAAAAAATGGCTTTAAAACCACGATCGCTGGCATCCAGCTACGTATCAATACAATGAGTTCGCTAATTAAAAAGAAGCTGCACGCTGCTTTTTATGAATTCTTACAAATATGTCACAGGAAACGACAAAGTTGGTTAGTTTCCATATTTCTGAAGCCTCCAGCTACCTGTTAACATTAGCTAGCAGCTGTCTGATGTTGCGCTTATCTCAAAATTAAAGCATCTGTACTTCAAATAAACCAGCTTTCAACTTGCAGCATTCACGAATAGCATCTCATACTGCTTATTCTTACATTGAAGATAACACATTACCGGAAGTGTCAATGATATCAAATGGTATACACTTCCTGCCCCTAATTGGGTGTGGCCTCCTCGCCCCCGATCTCTAAACTTTGTTTTGGAAGTGCTGTGTACTTTGTGTGCATGAATGAAAGCAGAGTGTAATGCCTCAGATGATGTATCTAAGTTTTAGTTCAGTTGTTTTAAATCATCTTTGGTGAAACAGACCAATGATTCAGCACTAACAGAGATATGAGATATCTGTGTGCTGCTGAGACAGACAGGTCTCAAACAAAGTTCGTTTTCGCCTAATCAGTCTGTCTGAAAAACTCATTTTAGTGTCTGAATGTTCAGAAGATACAGTATATGGCTTGTCGCTACATATATGGCTCCCAGGCTCCCATTAGAATCAACAGACTCTAATTTCCCCGTGGGAGGAGAGGTTCAACATGCAAAACAAGACCCGAAGTGAACTATTTTACCAGAACCAGACCGCCTTCTTGGACAAACTGTTATTCTAATTTCTTCAGAGGGAGCCGATCCACTCAGCAGTGTCACTGCCTTGCTCCACGTACCGAGTCAGAGCGGGATTTGAACCGGTCGCCCAGGCAGATTTGGGGCGGTTTAACACTAACAGCATGTTTTTTTCAGCTCTTTGTCAGCTCTGTTCCCATTCAGTGTGTGCCAGCAGAGACTCTGCCCGCTGCTTTCACATGGCACTGCCCTGGAAGCGTGGGAAAAAAAAAGGGAAAAGCTACCACTTTACCCTCGTCTGCTGCCATGGAAACCAACCAACGGTCGGGACATTAAGGCAGTGATATGCGGGGAAACTTTGTGGGCCACTCTGGCAGCCTGGCTGCTCTACTTTATTTTTTCCCCCTGCTCCCTGCGCCCCTTTCCTCCTTCAGTTCTGTCTTCATTTTTTAGCCTTTTGCTCCTCGTGCTGGTGCTCCTCCATCATGGAGGTCAGTCAGATCTTGTGTGTGGGGATGACTGAAGAGTCGTGTAAACTTCTTTTCTTACTGATTCATTTTTCATTATTTATAACTTTTGACATTTTTTATTTAGATATTTTATATATTATTGCATTTAAAAATGCATACTGTCATATTGAAGTGAACCCAAACTATGGTTCATGGAGGTTGATTTCCATTAAATTTCTTCTCATGTCCTGCATATATTTTATCTATTTATAGATTTTATTTATTTATATAATCTTTTTTTTCTTTAAAAAATAATCTAATAATCATTTTGCATGATCAAAATTGCTGTCGATTCATTTTGTCGATGGATTAATTGCTTAATTGAAGCACTATTTTCATTCTGTTATATTGGATCAAACATCAGAGAACTTGTTTTATCCTCTTAATAATCTAATTCATTGGCTTTTAACCAATCAACCATAAAAATATAATAAAGTCAAAGAAAAATCGATCCAGGAATCAATTGTTCCTAATCGATCACCTCTCTTTGGGTTCTGTATGCAAATCCTTTCTTTTTCGTTTATTCATGTGTTCAAATGGGTCCCCAGCCAGCGCCCCGTCTCCTATAATTATACTGTGTGTGTGTGTGTGTGTGTGTGTGTGTGTGTGTGTGTGTGTGTGTGTGGCAGGGGGAGCAGGTGATTGGTTGGCAACAGCTGGAGAGAGAAAGGAGAACACAGCTGCAGGGAGAGAGGAGAGGAGAGGAGAGGAGAGGAGAGGAGAGGAGGAAACAGGAATGAAGAGGTGAGGATCTCAGTCTGACTTCAGTAGATATAATCCAATTGAGCTGAAATCTATTATTGATTCAGCTCAGATTCGATAAGGTTTAGGATTTGTTTCCACTTGTTGTGAGTATTGGATTTGAGTGACTACATTTAAAAAGAAACATCAATATTTCCTCATTTTTTAATTTCAAATCAGAAATACTCACAAAACAGCAGTAAACATGGGCAGTGATACTACAGTCCATCAGGAGGAGGAACTTTAAACTGAAATGCTGCAATCTGGATATGAAAATAAACTATATTTCTATTTTTCGAGATGACCATTGTGTCGTGACTTGGCCAAGAGACAAGATGACTACATGCCGAACCCTGACCAATCATAGCTTGCCATGTTTCACACCTTGTGGGTAGTTTTGTAAGGAAGGCATGATGTCATGACGTGTTGGCTGGCTTCCCCGATGACACACTCAACACGTTCTCACTCCCAATCAGTCACCCTACATTGGATGGACAAACTATGATGCTCTATGTAGCCATCTAGCATCAGTTTTGCATGTGCAGGGCTCCACAGTCAAGTTAGCAATATTAAATATGCAAGTGAGACTTTCAGAATAAAGCTTCCTGAGGCAACAAAACTGCTTTGTTAGGTTTAGGAAAAGATCGCAGACACTGTTGGTTTCCAAAATGGACACCAACAACGGTCTCCTAGGTGAAAGTCTTGCCCATCCACCCCAACCCTCTTCATGCTACTTCACCTTTAAACTACTACAGCAAAGTATCAGGGTAGAGGGGGCCCTCCAGAACTGACACTACACATGTATCTTCATTGTTGTTTGACATATAGGACAGTAGAAAACTCATTTCAAAGTATTTTACCAGGAAAGTGTGCTTGCATGTACTTGATTGGCCACAACAACGCATATCAGCTAGCTACCGAAGCTAGCTAATGTGTTTGCTAAGTACTGAACCAAAAGGTGCCCAATGGTGGGGTGTTGGTTAGCTGAGTTGGTAGAGCATCCGCCCCATGTACGAAAGGTTCAGTCCTTGCCGCAGCGGCCCAGGGCTCGAGTCCGACCTGCGGCCCTTTGCTGCAGGTCATTCCCCATCTCTCTCTCCCCACATTCCTGTCCCTCTTCAGCTGTATCTATCAAATGAAGCTTGAAAAGGCCAAAAAAATGTCTTTAAAAAAAAAAAAAGGTGCCCAATGGTGAACAAAATGTGAGGGGAAGTCAATAGAAGAGTAGAGAGAATCTACATGAGCTAATGTGACTGACAGCACCAGTTAGCAATTAGCTCACCGGCTAAGTAATAGCTAATTCACTACATCAAAACACATTTCGAACCAAATATGTTGCAAAAACATGCAGTTTGGTAGCAATTTGTAGTGTGAGCAGCCCTTTAGTGTTCCATTTAACTGAACTGTTGGTAATATTGACTGATTGAGAGAACGTCATCTCAAAACGTCTTGTTCTAACTCAGGTTAATTGCCCGAAATGTTTCACTTTGAAAAATACAATGTTACATAATAATAACGATAATGATACTCAGTGAACAATGTATTTCTGTGCTGATGATGTGCACAGATGACAGTGTTGGAGTATGTCCCAGTACTCCCAGAGACCCCAGTAAAGAATATCCTCATGGGTTCACGATGAGATGTTAAAATACAGGAGATGTTAAAAAAACACCAATGAGCTCATGAAACATATAGTTTTTAAAGAATATATTCATTTTGCATCTATTTCAGCATCACCTCCCCTGTTCTACTGTCAATCATCTTGTTTCTCTTATTGATTTGTGGGTTTCTGGATCAAACTGTCTTCGTTCACTGCACTGAAACCTTGATACAATTTGAACAAAAAAGCAGAATAAACACCAGCAAACACATAAATGGTGCTCTGCAGGAATGAAAGCACCTTCTCATATTAACATACAATCACTGTCTCTTGTCTCGTGTCTTTGTTTCTGCTTTTCATTCGCTTCACTCCTCAAAGGGCTGCAGGAAGGATGAGGACGAGAGGAGGAAGAGGAGACATCCTGTTCCTGTGCTCGGCTCTTTTCTCTTCCATGAAACTCAGTTCTGCTCGTCGTTTTTGTTTCTGATAATGAATCTGACGATGATGGGGACGATGCCAGGGATAACTGAGGGGTTTGTGTAGAGTGAAAAGAGAAAACAAAAATTGGTCCAAGCTTTTTTTCCGCCCGTGTTTGAAAAGCAGAGAGAAGCTCAGATCTGTTCACTGATTGGCTGGCAGAGAGGAGGACGTTTCCAGCCCTGATCAGCATCATGACCCGATCATCACGTTGTTAGATATTTAATGATAAATAAAAATCAATAAAAATGTACACCTTATTTAGAATGAACTACACAAAAACATTATTATTATTATTATTATTATTATTATTATTATCATCAGAACGTTCCTTTCGGTTTATTAAGTCCCTGAAGTATCATCAGACCTGAATAATATTATAAGTATATACATATTTTATAGATATTTTATATGTACAATTTTATTAGAAAATTATGAGCTCATGACTGTGGGCTATATTGTTTATCTCAGAGCAGAGAGTTATGACAGTTATGAATGAAAATACTGACACATTCTTTGTTTACTAACTGGTTTTATTTTGGCCACTTGGGGGCAACAGAAAGTTATGAACACAACCATGACCTTTAAATTGATATAGTTAACTTCCATTGCTATTATTATTATTATTATTATTATTATTATTATTATTATACATTTTGCTATAATTGTTCTTTTATAAAATGTGATCATTTGAACTGAATGACACATCCATCTGTTACGGAGCTATTATCTTTCATTTGGAGTTGTATTTATGTATTTATATTCACTCTCTTTTTGCTCTGTTTTGGTCACAACTTCTGAGACAGAGATCTATCTTTTTAGCTGATAAATGTTCCACTATGTTCACCAGCTACTTTCTAACTGTGACTGTGTGCTGTTTGGTGCTGTGCAGGTCATGAACAGCTGCCTGCTGAGGCTGAATACGACGCCATGAGAACGGTGGGAGTCAAGCAAAACAGCAAAGTTGCATTCAGACAGCGGAAACAACGAGCTGAAACGTGCTGTGAAGCTCCACGAGGTAATAATTCACTGCAGGTTCATTACTATGAGCAACTTTTGTCATTTGATGTTAATATAGTATCAATAATATCAATTACGGCCACTTTAAAAAATATAAAGGCACTGTGTATCTTTATTTTTTAATAAATTACACAGTATTTGGCAGCATTTCTGCACAGTGTTGACAGCCTGTGTGTTGTCAGTAAACTCACACAGTCACGTCTCAGCAGAAACTCAGTGTATTTGCCAGAAAAATGGCACAGGTGCATCAATCACAGTCGCTTCATACAGTCCACATTAAAGACAGTCAAACCATGTGATTGGTTGATTCACTAATAACTCGATAATTACTCGCCACCAAACAAAACTATGACAATAATATTTATTATCATTGAGGAATAAAACAAGCTGACGTCAGTCTGTTGTGCAAAATGTAACTTCAGATTCACATTCAGCCTCCTTATCCAATCAACCAATCAGATTGCACGAATGAAACTGGCCGGAAGTGACCGCAGCGTCGACCACGACGAATGAAGCTCAGTGTGTGTGTGTGTGTGTGTGTGTGTGTGCGTGTGTGCGTTGGGTGCATGTTAGGGCTGAATTTGCTTCATGATCCCTCATCCCACAGCCGAAAGCATCAGCAGCCATCATCCAACACGCACACACATACACACACACACACACACTCACACACACTGAGACAGCGAGCAGCAAGCTAGCGCTTAAAGCAAAACTGGGCTTCCATGGCCATCCATTATCACTGACAAGCTAAATGTACCATGGTACACCATATGGTACAGGGAGAGAGGGAGAGAGAGAGAGAGAGAGAGAGAGAGAGAGAGAGAGAGAGAGAGAGAGAGAGAGAGAGAGGGACTGGAGTAAACGTGGAGAGAGTGAGAGAGAACGAGAGTGAAAAGAATGTGAAAAGAGAGAAAAAGAAAAGAGGGAGGATGGAATGCATTACAATTACGGTGTGTTTTTTTCTAAAGCTGCATTCGTCTTTGCGTTCTTTTTAAGTAATAATCTGCAAAACACTGAAGGAATGGATGGATTTTATGATGAATAAACGTCTATTACACCTTTATTTTCTTCATTTGTCCTTTTCAACTTTTAACTATTTGTCCTTTTCATTTTTTTATAGCTTTAGCATTGACTGTAAACAAAAAAAAATCAGGTTCCATCAGTCCAAACATCTTCATATCTTCTGACAGTTCAGGACCACAGCCCCCACAATCCACCACCAAAGGAAATTTTGACAAGCCACTAAAATTCTTCATTCATTCTTTTTTTTAACAATTACAATTCTGTCAAACATATGTCTCTTCATGATGGTCTACATGTTGCATCGGAGTTATGTCAAAAAATATCTGTTTTACTACATTTATTATTACTTTAGAATTTATTTTTTGATTGAAACTGTCAAATTTGAAGCAGTTGAAGCTTGAAGCTTCAGAGTCGGCATTACCAGTACATCTGGAGTATAATCTATGCTGTAAATATCGAGCGTAAACTTGTCCGCCCACCTAGTCCCCAAAGTATTACAGAAACACAGATATCCCTGGTGTTAAAGCTATGATCCAAATGCAGAATCACAAGAATTTTTGTCTTGCTTTTGAGGAAACAATCATTGTTATTGATGGAAACCAACAGTGATGATGTGATGACATTTCTGTGGATACTTCCATGTATTTACAGAAAAGGTGACACATGAATTCAGTTTGTTTCTCTGTTAAAACTATAAAGAAATTTGTTTCAAGTCGATTCATGGAATGTAAATCCTGACTTATTGTTCTTCTGTGTGTCGTCTGTGTTTGTCTGATGGTACGAGCCATTCCCACTTGCTCAAAAGAAAAAGAGACAACTGTTTGCAGACTGACTCACTTCGAGAGGTTCAAATCTACACGGATCACTGAGTTTATAATTATGAGTTTCTGACATATAAATAGCGTTCGCATCAACTTCCAAGTCACAATTACGATCAGGAAACTCTGATTCTTCTCAGAGCTCCATCATATCTGAATGTGCACTTATGAATACAGAAGGGGCTGAAAACTAAACAAACATGGGCGTATCAACCAAAAACCGAGGCTTAGTGCAATTAAATCCAAATTTAATTGATATCTTGTCACTGCACAGTATTCTGATCCTCATAGATACATGGGGCTCTTTCCCATCTCAACCATCTATCCCATATGACAGAAATGAGGCATAAAGTTCCATGTGGCAAACTTCCATCCAGCCAATCACAGAAGAGTTCTGTACCTGCCACAGGACTTCAAACATGGCAGCTTGAACACAGAATCAGACTGAATAAAATAAAACAAATGGAACTCTGCAGAAGAACTGCAGCAAAACCTAAAATGCAAAACATACATAATACAGTGTACATATATATTTTTTCAAAAGGGAGCTGTCTGCAAACACACACACAGGCACACACACACACACACACACACACACACACACACACACACACACACACACACACAGTGTTGGTGAGTCTGTTACCTAAAAGCTTGCCACAGGAAACATCTGTTCAGACAAAACAGACACGTTCAGTTGTGACAAAACCACAAAGAGGGCACCGCTACACACACACACACACACACAGACACACACACACACACAGTTACAGTAATAGATATAATGAAGTAACTATGAGACACTGAATAATCCCAGTAGTAAGAAATTCACCGTTCAGATGCAGTATAGTTATGTCATTCTGTTTCATTTCATTATTTCTGATGACAAAAACATGAGAGCCAGTCAAAATCAGACCGTAGGTGTGGTCTTCTCATGACGCAACTCACAGTAATGTGATTACTTGACACATGACTGTGTGTCTGTTCCACATAAAGGACATCAGAGGAGTTTTCACATTCCTTCACAACCATTTACAGACGCTCCCTTATACTTCAGTGCAGTGATGTGTTACACATTTACATTATACTATAACAATTATCTTAGATTCTTATTAAGGTCAGAGGTTAGAGGTCAAAGGTCAGCGAGAGAGCAGAGCCCCCTAGAGGAGGAAAGAGGAAGCATAGCAACACGTTACAAATAAATAATGTCTACTGCCATCACAAGCATGAGGTAGGTATGAAAGGAGATAAAGAGAAAAGGCTGACAGAGAGTAAAGAGTGAAGGAGAGATGAAAAGAATGATGTCATGAAAAGGGTAGAGGAAATGAAAGGGTGGAAAGAAGGAATGAAGAAAAGACGGAAAAAAGATGGGATGGAAAGAAGGACGACAAGAAGAGAAGAAAGCGGACAAAGCAAGAGTACGGGAAAAAGAAATGAAGGGAAGAATAGAGGAACAAAAAATCACAGAGAAAGGAGTGAAGGAATAAAGGAGGGAATGGAGAGGAGATAAAGAGAAGGAAAGCAAGGTAACAAACAAAGGAAAGATTTAGGGAAGATAAGGAAAATGGAGGGAGGAAGAAATAGGAAAGAAAAGGCAATCAAAGGATAAAGATGGAGGAGAGAAGGAGAAAGGGATGAAGAGAAAGAGAGAGTAGACTTTAACCCCACCCAGCTTTTAATATCCAGCGTTTGCGGGAGTAAAAATTCAACGTCCCAACAACTGACCCAAACCATCAGTCAATACATGTAAGAAAAAAAAGAAAATCAACAAAACCAGTACAACACACACACACACACACACACACACACACACACAGAAACAAACCAGCACACATCGTGTTTTTCACTTTTCAGCATCCAAATGTTCGTTTGAACAAACGACTGGTTTGTTTCAACATTTTCACTTTTTTATATTCTTCTGTTAGTTCTTTTTGGATACCTCTCTTCCCAGCGTACACGCACAAACACACACACACACACGCATGCGCGCACACACACACACACTCACACACAGAGCCAGTTTCACAACAAAGACAGAGACTGTGCCATGCTGCTGCAGAGGGGGCAGTGCCACGTTGGCAAAGCCCAGGGGGCAACTGCTATCTCGTGCCAACACTTCACACACACATACACACACACACACACACACACACACACACACACACACACACACACACACGCATACACACTCACACACAGAGAACATATCAGTATTCCAGCATCGTTGCAGAGTCGACTCCTCCGCCTGCTTTGTGTGGCTCCATGTTCGACAGTCTGCATGTCTTTTTTTTTCCTACAAAAACTGTGTTCAAATGTTTGGATTTAACATGATTCATCAGCTCAGACACACCCGCACGAAGACGTCTTTACACGGTCGTTTCTACACGTGTGTTTACAGGAGGAAAATCTAACGCTGAAGTGAAGAGCCCCCACAGTCTTTGTATTTCAATCGTCTAAATGACTAATTACAGAGACATACAGCTTGCAGTGATTTCCCAGATCGGACTTTCACACCATTGAGTCTTTTACAGTCAGCACCAAGTCACCAATTTATAAATTCATATTAGCGATTAAAATAGTGCGAGAAGGCGCAGTCTTTATGAAATAACAGGGATTATTACTTTTCTCATTGTTGCCATTGGAAGTGCATTAAATGTATTTTTGATTATTTGCTCAGACATCATTAGGAGGTTGAAGCTGACAGCACTCTGCAGAGATTATCCTGCTTTAACCTGAACTATTCTTCTTATGGATTAATGTGCACTCTGTCTCTCTTTGTCTGTTATCTGCTGAACTGAACGTCTCCAGAACATGAACATGACTCCATACTGCTGCTGTTTTAACATGTCCAGCATTTATTTTATGCAGCACTTTGTTTTTTTAAGATACTAACACGATGTGCAAGTTTACAAGTTCAAACATGCTCCTTCACATGTTCAAAATGCATGGCATGGATTCTCAACAGACACTTCCATATATCACAGTCTGTAGTTGCTATAATAACGTGATTGTGTGTGTAATGCAATAATTCAAAGGAGATTTAGGGGCATGTTACTTCTTAAAATGTTCATCACATCATTTGATTGGCAGAGGAGCTGCAAAATTTTTTATTCATATATATATATATATATATATATATATATATATATATGAATAAAAAATATCTATCTATATATATCTACATGTTTATTAATCTAAATATATGAGTTAAACAAACAGTATGATTCAGATCTTTACATTATAAGAGAAAGTACTGATTTTTCAAAATGTACTCAAGAAAATGATGCTACATCAAAACTATTCCATCAAGTAGAATTAAATTAAAAAAAAAAAAAAAAAACTTGAGTAGATGTAACAGAATAAAGGTAAGGTAAGTTTCACACTTCTGGGACATAGACTTCTACCTAAACATAATATATAATATTGCAACATACAAGAATATCAAGAACAGGCTACTCTATCCATTCATCCATTAATGTCTAATATGTCTAATGTTTAATAATTCAACCGTGATGACAACAATATTATTGTCATGGCGACACAAACGTATGTTTGGAACAAATTCTTCCCTGGAAAATTTCAAAACCTCCTTATTTCAAAAATGCCTTGAGTAATATGCAGTGAACGCAGTTGTAATTAAGGACAGAGGACACTGAATAAACCAGATCAAGCATCAGACCTGTTCTCTACACCACAGTGATGGACAGAACAATCACATGTTTATATGGAACCATCACATCAGAATCACGTGACGTCATGTTCTTGAATATTGTTATTACAGAAGCTGAAGCTGAATTACAAGCTGTTGCAGAGTGAAGAGCAAAATATCACTATTAGCAGTGTTCAGGTGCCAAACCACAGATACTGCTATCTGTCACTATCATCTGCAACACACACACACAGACACACACTCACACACACACAGACACACACACACACACACACACACACACACACATACACACAGACAGACACACACACACAGAGCGATAAGCTCTTGGAGAAGCTCTGAGTCTACGTTTTCACAGGTGTGCAGCAGTGTTCCCTGAAGGAGTATCATACACACACACGCGCGCACACATTCACACTCACACACACTTTTCTATGTTCAAGTCAAATAGATGTACAGACTGTTACATGACTTTACGTAGTAAGTCAGAAAAAAAAAACACACACCTGGCTGAAACTGAAAACTTGCCTGCACTAATTCAAAGATAAATTTGAGAATTAAGGCTTTTCTTCTTCTTCATGTTTTATTTCCTGCAGCATCAGTGTAACGCTGCCAACCACTGTTACAGACAGACCTCCGGTCAGCCAGGAAGATGAGGCCAGGAAAGAATATGAAAAAGCACCTGACAAAATCGGTCAATGTACGCCAGACCTCTGAGATTTACGCATTGTGGTTTAAGCTAATATTTAGCGGATCAAACACAAAAACCATGTAGAGAAGGTATGAATACTTCTATCCAGGTCTCAGGCTGTATACAACCTGCACAATCTCCACCTGGACAAAGTGTACGCAGCCTGATAAATGAAACCAAGGGCCTGTTTGTAGTGATTCAGCAGGTATTAAATGTAACAGGTAAAGATGAATGTTGTGTGAAGACACTGGTTCTCAAACTGTGGTATGAGTACCACAGGTGGTACGTGAGCCCCCTTGAGGAATCTCTGAAATATATTTTTTAAATTAAACAAATTAATTTAGAAACATTTACTAAATACTCAAACTATGACATCCTGTAATATTTTGTTTCAATACCATCCTGCTCTAGAGTCAGGTCAGTCTAGAGTCCATCTAGCACGTAGCGTGCATACATCCATGATTAGTCACAAGCTAAAATATGAAAGGGAGATAAAAACAGAAAACATAAGGAGGAGAAGTGTGGATCAGGAGTGCCCTTTTCCACTTAAGTAGCTCTGGTTCTTGAGGTGGTTCTGTTCAGGATTCAATAAAAGGATTCAAGTCAACAATGAAAATTCTTCCGATTAGTTGCTGGTATACTGGTGTGAGAGCCGAATATATTCTGAGGTGGTACACGCTGTAAAAAGTTTGAGAAACACACTCGTAACCACACTTTTGGTATCAACCTGCTTGTGTTGTCCTCTCCACCACTCTCACCCTTTCTTTCTTTACTTATCTTAAATTAACTTAAATTAGTACTCTTCTCCTTTTTTATTTTCCTTACCTCTCTCCCTCTCTCCCTCTCTCCTCTGTTTATCTGTCTCTCTCTCGCTGCCTGTCTTCCTTTCATCTCTCGCCATCTGCCTTCCTCCATCTCCATTTTCCTCTCTTACCCCTCTCTCTCCCTCTCTCTCCCTCTCTCTAACTCATCTTGTCTCTCTCTCTCTCTCTCTACATCTCTCACCCCTCCCTCTCGTCTCCCTAAAAACTTGGCAGTGATCCCCGTCGTGTTTTTTTTTTTTTTTTTTCACTTCTCGTTTGGGGGATTGCGAATGAATGCGATCCAATCTAGACCTCGGCTAAGAGACATGAATTTTCATTAATTACAACCTTGTCAGCAAAAGCATTATGGGAGCTGAATATGAAAATGCTAATGAGGAGAGCTCATTTGCATATTTTTCTTTGTTGGAATGTCATTAATTATTACGTTTTATGATGATGAATGCAGCTGTCGATGGCTGGCCCTCCATGCCTAATTAGCTATCAGAAAATCCTCCGATCAAAAAAATGGATAGGGACCCCAAACTTTACTTTTCCTTTCACACCTCTTTCACTTCTTCTTTCTCACTCTATCACTTCTGTTTACTGACGTTTTGTCTTTTACATAATTTCACACCAGTATAACTTTACACTTCCTGTCATACTGCTCATTATATTCCTTTCTTTCTCCCTATTTTTTTCTCTCAGACTATATAGTGCAGTTTAGGACCAACATCCAAACTTCCTCTCCCCACTGTCAACTTTCAGGACAGGCCATACATCGCACAGTGTATAGTGATGTCAGATATAATTCCAGCAGCCCTGTTAGTACCTGTTCTTCTTAACCCTTACACTTCCTTTCTCTATTCGGTCTTTTTTCTTAACACTAGTGTTTTTAGAGATACCTTTACTACTCCGGTTAGCTCTGTCACATCTACTCTTTTAGTCCCGGCTTCTTCAGCCCTTTTATCTCCAGACTTTCTGTCATCTTTTCTTTCTTTGTCCCTTTTGTTTGGGTTCCATATTTGTTCAGTCGTAGCCTTTTAAGACTGGATCTTTTTGATCTAGTCCTTTAGTTCTTGCTCCTTTGGGATTGACCTTTATCCCTACCAGTTATTCCCAACCTATCCCTTGGTCCTTTAGACTTGGTGCCCATTTATTTCTAGTCTTTGAGACTCCTCTTGCCTTGACCTTTACCCCCAAGCGCTGTTATTACTAGCTTCTTTAGCACTTATGTTCCAGTTCCAGTCAGTTGTAACTCATTGAGTTGTTGCCCCTGTAGTCTTGGTTCCACCTATCTCTATCTCCTGCAGCTTCAGTTACTTGGGTCTCCGATCCTGTTTATTTAGCTAAAATAATTTGGTTCTAGCTCCTTTGTCCTACCAATTGTATGCTAATTACTTAGCACATGGTACTTTAGCACGTGCTCATTTAGCCCAGAAGACTTTTTATTCCTTACTGTGTCTTTTAGTCCTGGAATTTATCTGAAACATTTCAGTCATAGCTTTCCAGATCTATCCATCGCTTTGTAGTTTCAGCTTGCTTAGCCTGGTCCTTGAGCTGCTTCAGAACAAGTTCATTACAGTGAAACCAGTATTAGCTAACAATCTAGCTACCTAGTAGCAATGCAATTCTTGGTTAACAACTATCTTAGCTCTAGACTATCTTGCTGACACCTGAAGAGAAACCTCATCAGATGGATCACAGATTAAATGATCAGTTTCTTGTGAGAAATAAACTGCTTCAGGTCAGTTCTGTTCAGGAGGAAAAGTTTGAAATTTGTACAGACAATCAGCTCATCACAGCTGCTGTTGCCCATAAGCTGGGAATCTCCAATCTGGTTGCCAGGAGCGGTGTTACATCACCTGAAGGTCGTGTAATACAGTCCATGTCTCCCCTCACCTCTCTCTTTTTGTTGCTCCTTCCATCTCTCTCTCTCGCTATTGTCTAAAAAGAGTAACAATGAAGACTTAACAAATCCCCCCTCCAAAAAAGCCACTAACGAACAACCCCCCTCACTTGGCTTAATGAATGCCAGGCTTAATTAGAGCACCATGATGTCAGAGGCATTAATTATCAGTTGGCTTCGTTTCAGAAAACACACACTGTCTCTCTTTCTGTCTTTCTCTCTCGCTGTCTGTCGCTCTGTCTTCCTCTCTCTTGCATCTGTTTTTCTTTTTGTCACTTTTTATTTTTCTCTTTTTTCCATGTTTAAGCTGAAATTTCTGTCTTATGTTCTAACACAGACATTTTCCTTGTTAAAGACAAAACTCGAAGAAGTGAAATTATTTCTGATTATTTACACCATTATACAACATGATTCTAAATCTGATACATCTCTGATTTATGGAAACGTGACATTAGTCTGAACGGTCATATCTAAATTCATGTAACTTTTACAAAGCTCTGGTATTTGTGGTTGTGCATACATGGTACGAGCCATGGCATACATGGTATGCCCAACCACATGGTGAATGTTAGCGAAAAATGATCTGTCTGCACATGAAATTAATTCATTTGAATTCGAGCTGTGTGTCCACCTGATGAATGTAAGTCCATTATTGACTCTCCTTATATCCATGGTTTGGTCTCCATCGGCTTCTGAGATAAATATTGGGTTGCAGAGCTGCTAGATGTTCCATTTTCTTCACCAGCTGATCTCTGACTTTGCCTGTCTGCTGTTTGGTGCTGGGCTGGTTGTGTACAGTGGGTTTACAGAGGTCACTGGTGCTGCTGGTAACAAGTCTGACAAGAGCCCTGAGGCTGAATCAAAACAGCGAATCTGCTTTAAAATCAAAACAATAAACTCAAAGAGGCTAAAAAGCTCAGCAGACCAACAGAGCAGGTGTTAATTGTTGATCACTATGAATTACCCCATTGACGTCATGTGTAGTAATTTAACCAATAATGAACTAATGAATGTAGTGTCATGTTACTTCTGCTGTTCACACACTCCATACAACAGTCTTGTCAACCACCCTTTATGTTTCTGACTTCACATCGACTAGTCGATTAAATGCTGCTACCTCACTAGTCATCACCAAAAGTACTGATCTATCTAAATAATCTATAATAATATGTTCATCTAAATAATATTGTATCAGTGTATAATGCCAGCTAACTGTTGTGTCTAAGATATTTGCAGCCACCAATGCACCATCCCCCACTCACTACACTAATGTCTGCTCTGGTTGTTCAAGATATCATCTTTGTTCCACTTTGGAAGTTAAGTTATAGCCCAAACATTTCACTGCTGCAGCCTGCTTTGGGATTCTACCAGTTGATTTCACTCCCGCATGACGAATCAGTTTGAGATGACACTATCCAGGGGAGAAAGGAAGGTGGAACTACCAATGAGAGAAAGAAAATACCTAGAGTGTGGTAAAAGTACGAGTTACGATGACATGAAGAGTCACACCTGTCAACCCGCTCTCTGAAACCATTGCCATCCACTTTTTGTTGTTCACGTCACTTCATTTTCTTCATAATCATTCACACCATTGCAGAGTAACTGTGTGTGTGTTTGATTTCTGTGTTTTCAGGGTGTTTCAATTTTCCTAAATTTTGACTGTTTTCTGAGTGTTTCCTTTTAGACTAGTCGACTCGTCTCTGTTTAATTGACAAAATTAGTCGTCAGGAACACGCCTGAAGCTGCAGGGATTTGCTCCCGTTAATCCACAAGAGCGTTGGTGAGGTCAACCACCGATGTTGGGCAATAATGACCCGTTCCAGTTCATCCTGGAGGTGTTGGATGGGGTTGAGGTCATGGCTGTGTGCAGGACAGACAGTTCTTTCACACCAAACTGGGGAAAACATTTCCTTTATGGATGAGGCCTGCTTTGTTCACAGGGGCATGGTCATGTTGAAACAGGAAAGGACCTTCTCTAAACTGTTACCACAGTTGGACGCACAGTATTATCTAAAATAACATTTTACTCTGTAGAAGTACAAGCGCAAAGCCCAAAAACCATGAAAAACAGCCTTAAACCAACAAACTTATGGAAACAAGATTCTAAAATATTAATAATAAAAATATATATATATTCCTTTAATGTTTTTCAATGTGAATGTAGCTCGTCTCTCTCTCTCCTCTCTCAGATGATAAAATACAGTTCATCTTTGGCCTCTGGGAGCCACAGTTATAACTGAAGAACTCTCTCTCTCCCTCTCACAATAAACATACTGTTTCAAGCTGCACATCTCTATCTCCCTCTCTCACCTCTTACACACAAACAAGCACTCTCTCTCTCTCTCTCTGCCACACAAACACACAAACACACACACACACACACACACACACACACACACACACACCGTAGCGTGGCTGGCCAGATGGGACTCTTCCACATGACCAAGCCGATCAATCAACACTGAAGGGCCCAGGTGCTACTACGCACCATTTCACAGTCTGTCACACATACACACACACGCGCACACACACACACATACACACATAAGTCGTACACACACATAGCAGCAGAGACATACAGAGATAGAAAGATAAAGGACACACACACACACACACACACACACAGTGTAACATGAATGACCCGAGCTTGGTCTCCAGAGGCCTCATCTGGATGGATGACAGAAGATGGAAGAGACAGACAGATGGATGGATAGACAGACAGACAGAGAGACAGACAGATGAGAATAACAGAGAGACACACAGACATAGATAGATAGATAGATAGATAGATAGATAGATAGATAGATAGATAGATAGATAGATAGATAGATAGATAGATTGCAAAAACTGCAGTTCCTCAATCGTCCACTTGAGGCTGGCAACAGAACATGTTAATTTCCATAAGCCCCCATGTTATAATGTATATAAATATAAAATTCACCTGTTCAAATGTTATTAAAGATGAAAGTTATGCAGTATTAAGAGCATGGCTGCTTTGATTGGCAGGTGGATCCTATCACAGGTGGTTTGTTGCCACGCTTCACATCTTTGACCATTTTTTGCATTAGCCGGGAGGCGACAAAGGCAGGACTGCCAAGATGGTGGCACCACGCTACCGGCTCTTCAGAAACTTGTGGATGACATCATGGATACTACATACATGTTTCATATGGATCTATAGCCAGAATTTCAACAAGTATTTGATGGATTATTAAGAAACTGTTTACATGTATTCATGGATTATTATGAAACTGTTTACATGTATTCATGGTTTTAGAGGATGATGACTGACTTGGGTGATTCCCTGACTTTTCCTCTTGTGCCACTAGAGGGTCAAACATTTCAATATCAAAATATCTATTATACACATTATACAGATATACAGAAACAGAGATTCATGCTTCCAGAGGATGAGTCCCACTGACTGTGGTGACTCTAACACCGTGAGTTCATGGTGGAACTGGATGGAGATGTTTTGGTTTGTGACCAAATACCTGCAAAACAATTGACACTCCCTTAACCCTTAGCTGTACTTTGTGTTTAATGCTAATTAGCACATTTGAGCAACCTAGTAAGACGATGAACAAGGTCAACATTAAACCTGCTTAGCTTAGCAACAGCATGATAGCTTTGTAAGCATGCTTACATTAAAAGCACAGCTTTAGATTTAGTTCAGTGCAACATGAAGAATTCATCACATGAAGCTATGTTGAGGATTTTGTCCATTTTGAGGTACAGGAGCTACGTTTTCAGATGTTCTACTGCCAATCTTCCTTGTTACGTGTTAAACGTCATCAGTTAGTTATTTAACATCCAGTACTGATTTTCTTTAGCACACACAAACAACTATGCAGTCATATACAAGAACAAACAAGCCATTTACTTCATGGAAGGAGGTAAATCTCTATATGTAGGCTTGAACACCACCTGCCTCTACAACTGAAGACCTACAGTGTAGCTGTGCCTTAGCTTCACTATTTCTATTTCCTTTATTAGCCTTTTCAAAAAGTGATAATTAACTCTGACAGTTCTTGAAGAAACCTAAAAGCGCTCGTCACAAAATACTCCACGACATGTTCCCCCACTCCCCGATAAGGAACCCTGAAGTGCTCCCCAATGAACCGCCGCTTTCACAGTGTACGTTTTACATTTCCACCCTCCACCCTCTCGCCTTGACGAGACCTATTATTACTATGTCAGATCTAATTACACAGACAATTTACATGTGATACACAGCCCCTTCAAAACAATAATATACTAAATACTCCGCAGTGGCTTACATTGTGCGTCCGTGTTAATGCACTGAAGTCAATGCAGCACTAATCAATGCATGACATCCATTCAAAATACTCTGAGAATGAGACAGTGGCTGTTCAGTTTCAATCAGCAGAGACAATGGAAAGAAAATCACAGAGGGTGGAGCAGGAAATGAGGGATATTAAAAGAGAAAATCTCTTTATATTTATGTATTTCATTCTTATTTATTTGAATATATTGACCTGGTTTTATTTATTGTTGTTTTTGACTGCTTACTTCTTGTTCCTGGTGTGCTTTTGTCCCTTTATTTAGTCTTTCTGAAATAAACCTGTGACGAAATCGTATTTAAACAAAGTGTTATTACAAATATTAGATGTTTATCAATCAAAATGTATGTAGGCCTGCGGATGAGCTTGTATTTATACCATTTGAAGAGACACTGAAGAGACATTGAAGAGCATGGACGTTCATTTGTGACCTTTGGGAACACTTTGCAACAAAATCCTAACTCAAAGCTTAAAAATGAATTAAAAACTACAAGCCTATAAGTTTGTTTGTTTGTCATTTAGTTTCATCCGCTGCTCTCCTCTCCTCTCCTCTCCTCTCCTTTATGTTTAAACATTCGAAGCACAAAGACCCAGACCCAGCAGGGAGAGACAGGGGGACGACCTTGGCACTACACCCAGCTGAGGTGAGGGGCTCCTGGGGTAGAAGGGGAGACAGGAGGGCCTCGTCTCCATAGAGAAGAGATGGGGGTGAGAAGAGAAGAGGGTCATTCATAGATAGAGGGAAGGAAATAAAAAAATAAGAGGGCAGGAAAAGTCAAAAATGACAAGAGGTGAAGAAGAGATGAAGGAGAATGACAACTGAAAGAGAAAAATATATATCAAGTGCATAAACAGACAGAAAAAAATGAACAAGAAAAGACTGAACAAAATGTGGAGTGAGAGAGAGACAGACGGAATAAAAAGGTGGAAAGACAGAGAGAGGGAGACAGATATGTATTTCTATATAAAGTGTCCAGATGTGACCTCCTCAGAGGGGGTCCAGCCTCGTGGCTCAACACTCATTAATAAGGTCGCACAGAGGTGAGACAGACGGCTGACTCACTACATTTCAACAAAAACAACAAGAGGAGGAGGAGGGGGGCCAAGATCATCAGGTTTATAGCACTTCTTTACATACTGCGTGGTTTAATGCTGTTTAATGTTTATAATATATACAATGTATTAACCTCCAGCCACAACTCCAAAGATCTCTGCTTCACTGTCTTGTTTATTGAGCGGGTGCAGAAATAGAAATTCAAAAATGGGACACTGTGCTTTTAGCAGCAGTTAGCATTGGAGCTACTTACATTTTACTTTACATACATTATGTAAAGTAAGTAGGCTAAGTAAATGTTGACTATGACTATTGTTTTTGTTATTGGACACTTATTTGAACTTAAACCAAGTCGTTTTTGTGCCTAAACCTGAACAAACTGCAACCTTTTAAACTCATAAAATGTTAAATGTTTCTCAGCAAGTTTTATTTTGAAATTCTAACCAGACTTTGAATATTAATTGTTGCTAAATTGCTAATGGACTGTGGTGCAAAACTGAGACCAGGGGGGTACCTTCAGCGACCAACTAACCAAGTTGCGTTTTTCAAGGGCGACTCTAGTTGGGAGAGAAAACATGTTGACTTTCAACAAAACTACAGGATGGATTGTTAGCTAAGAAGATACAATAAATAAATAAGACCGCTTTATTGGAGGGTATATTTTTAGTCACATAAGTGCTTTGGGTCTGAGGACGGAAATGTCAATCGGTCCATCTTCAGTCCAGTCTTAAATATCTTATAGACTGCCAAAGAATTTGATTCAGACGATCATGGTTCTCAGAGGATCAATCGCTCTGACTTTGATGATACACTGACTAGCATCAAAATGAGGTTGACATTTATGGAATGACTTATTACTGATTGCCATGAAATTTGGTGCACACATTTATGTTATGTATTTATGGATGACTTATAATGACTTTACTTCTAATTCAGCACCATCATGAGGCCAAATTGTTAATTTGTCCATTAGTTAAATGTAAATGCACTTTTGTTTTGCATTACTACTTTGCATTTGTGCTAACTCACTAACATCGCCAAAAATTCCAAACATGGTAAATATCACCATAACATTGTCATTGTAAGCATCTTTGCATGCTGACATTAGCATTTAGCTCAAAGCACCACTGTGTCAGCGCCTCACAGAGCTTCAAGCATGACATAGGTTTGTTTCACCTTGGTGGGGCTAAGCTAACAGTTTCCCTCTGCTTCTAGTCTTTTGTGCTAGGCTAGGCTAAATGTATAATGAATGCACAGATGAAAATCGATGCCCATCTTCTGATCTGGTGTTGGTAAATAGGAGGATTCTCCTTTAAGATTCTCTTTCAAAGCAGTAAACCCTGAACAGTCCCAGAGGCTGCCTGCTGACAATCAGCCAAAAACTGTGACTGACTGTCCCCCCCAAAACTGTGACGAGCGTGCCGCAGAGCAAATTTTTGGTGTAGAATCCGCTGTGTTCTGTCGTTCTTTCTTTGACAAATTAAGTTTAAAGTAGAAAGAGCTGGTAGAATGAAGCTGCTGTGCATCATAATCAGACTGAAGCCACATCAGATCGTTTATTTATAACAGAGCAGAATGTGCTTACAGGCTGAAACCACTGAGCCTCTCATTTACTATGTAGGTGACAGTTACAGGGGTGGTGGGGGGGCGGGGGGGTTCAGGGTGGTGCACCTGCTCTGCAAAGCAGCTTCACATAGGTGGATACACACACACATAACCGCATACACACACATGAAAGGTAGAATCATACAATACCTCCACATTTACACACAACATAAACACACGCGAGTCAAAGAGCACAAATACACTCATTCACATTCACACACAAAAGCACACACACACATGAAAGCCAGCATTACACACTCTCATACAAAGGCAGACAAATTGAATACAAAGACACACACACACACACACACACACACTGACACAGCCAGTACAAGTGTGCATGCACACACACAAAGACAACTATACACAAACACACACTCTGAATGTACAAACAAAAAATGAACACACACACGCACACACACGTATATGCATGAAAGCCAGCATCACACGCTCAGGTACAGACACAACAAATGACTACATGAACACACAGTCCAAGTGCACACTCATTCACATAAAGACACACACACACACACACACACACCCCTCAATTTAACCACATAAAAACCACATACTTACAGGAGCTTACATCACACACTCAGATACTGACACAGTAACCTGCCAAACACACACCACCACAAACCCTCAAACGTACACACACACACACACACACACACACTCACACAGACGGAATAATCAGCACGCAGACACACACAAAAACACACATTCGTGCATCACACAGGGAAGTGTGCATGTACTCGTATAAACACGCAAGTGCAAGTCACATTTACACACATTTACACATAAAACACACACACGCACACATCTTCTGATTGCTAGATCACTGTGGTTTTTCTGTGTGTGTGTTTGCGCATGTGTGTGTGTGTGTGTGTGTGTGTGTGTGGGCAGATTAATCTAGTGGGGTCGCTGAGATGACACTAATCCCTTCGCTGATTATCTAGAGCATAACATCACTCTAATCTGATGGTGGGGGGGTTAAGAAAGACAGACAAGGTTAGAGAGAGAGAGAGACAGAGAGATAGAGAGGGAGAGGGAGGCTGCGTTCACACTCAACATGTTCAGGTTGGGTTCATTAAACTCTGCAGTGTTTCTTTCTTCTTTCAGTTCGAGTTCATTTCAGGTGAGAATCCCAAGTCTCAGACCTGATAGTAATCTGAACTAATTACAGTCATTCACACAAAATGCAAAGGATTATGGGTAAAAGACAAATAAAGTGTTCCTCGTATTGGAACAGCTTCACACAGCAAAATGAAGTCCAGACTGATGCTTACACTCAGATGTTTCAGAAGTGTTCTGTGATGTTGCAGCTCAAAGCGGAGAAATAAACACTGTTTTTGTCAGTTTATACACCATATACAAAATATCTTCGTTATCTAATTACACACGGTGCATTAGGGTTAATAACCCAGTAGTACAGGTGCTCCTCAGAGCTGTGTCAGCTCCACAGTCTTCCTCATCTTATATACTAAGAACTGCACAAGCAAGCATCCTGGTAACTACTTCATCAAAGTCCAATTTTAGGATGCTATTGCATTATGATGCTGACACATTAGCTTCTTATTTTGAAACTTAGAGATTTGTGCACTTCTGTGATGCTAACCACCTTCTGCTAAACGTGAAAAAACAAAAAAACATGGAGATGGTTTATGACCCTAAAATGTATCTTTTCATAACGCAATGTGATGACCAAAGAACTTCTTCTGCTTCCTCGCAAATGTCTAATCGAAGGTACTAACCCCCCAATTAATCAAAATAAAAGCTATATCAATAATATGCATTTGCTCCAAATACTCAGCCAGTCCTAACCAGACATCCAACTACCTTACATCTGCACAAGAAAGAAACAACCTTGTAACACCCAAATACCAATTTGGGACTGACTACTCCACTTTCATGGAGATTCTTGGATTCTGGATGCTTCCCATTGAAATGTTTCATGAAGTGGTTTTGCATCGCAAAGCCAAGTACATTTTCAAAACCACATGTACACAAAGGTGAGATTCATGCTTTAAAGTTTTTTTTTCAAACCGTATGATTCAGTTTTACAAAAGAAAAGATGTGGAGGATGACTCATTAACATAGCTTATTGCTTTGGCAAATGTTTGTTGGGTAAACTTGGATTCAAAGAGCAGTGCATACCCTCTTTCCTAAATGTTTTCATAGGAAACATCAATGACTGTCTCCCACGCAGTAGATGAGACAATCCCATATGGGGTTAGGAACACTGTAGCAAACACCCCCAAAACAAGCAAAGCAATTTATCAACCACATAATACCTAAGGAGCTACAAAGAAACCCTTAACAACACATTCAAAAAGATCTCGGCAGCCCTAGCAATCACCTTACACTGACAGGACAAGCAGTTACCAACTATGTGTCAACCACAAAGCAAACACATAGCAGTCACAGAGAAAGACCGAATTGCTAGAGTTGTTCCAATATCATTACCAGTATCAGAAACTGCCTAAAATGTGGTCTGCATTATCAGGTATCTGCAAGTACTTGTGTCTATGTGCCAACCATGTAATTCTTTAGCCCTAAAATTGGGCATTGTCCTGTTTGCCTTTTTTGTCCTAGGATGGCGAACTCATGACCCGCCCTTCCCTGACTTTGGCTGCCCTACCTTCATATTCTCACGCTGACAGTGACCAACCAAGACTTGTACAATGAAGCCAGTCGGAGGCAGAGTAGGGTGGGTAAGGGCTGCCATTGGCCCTTGGGAACTACTGTTTTAGAGCAACAAAGAAGAGTTGATTTTCTGTAGTGTAACGTTAGAGGTTGTTAAATGTCAGCAGACTGACTGTCAAACTTGTAAAAGTCTTGTTGCATTCATTCTATATATGTATTCATCTTTTGAAAACGTGAACCAGACCATACAACAATATCAGTCATATAAGGTTAGTAGTACACAGCTCGGTACTCTGTGAAGGCTGATATGCAAAGTTCAGGTGTTACAATCAGTATGAGGAAGGAAAAAGTGGTATCAGAACATCTGTATCCCTTATATCATAAAACCAACCAACTAGAAACACCTTGACTACTATCAGTAACGCTCTGGCAACTACAACATCGTAGTGATGACCTAAAATGCTCCAGCAGCCACCGAATAATGCAACAATCTACCAACTAACTCAACTAACTAGACCAGGTGACTTCTGTCTGGTCATAGAGAATAACTTTTTTTTTTTTTTTTTAACATTTTTATAATGTTGTTCAGCAGATCACTATAACGTGATGCTGTCAACACTGCACAGAGTCAAGTCAAAATTTAAAGACTATTTTCTTCTAACCCATTTGTATCCTAACATTTGTGGAAAGAAGTTAGGTCAGGTGGCTCTCTGAAGCGTAGAACTGGAAAACACACCATCACTGATATTAATGAGAGCTCTGTGGTTTGAGTATTGATACTGAGACACTACATTTCCCATCAGGGCATGCAAAATGCCTTCATGACATAGAAGACAATCTGATTTACTCAGATCAAAACAGTCACAGGTAGAAAGTGAAGAGGATGTTTTCTGCAACTCTGTTCGCAGTGTGTGTGTGTGTGTGTGTGTGTGTAGGTGTGTGTGTGAGTGTGTTTCATATCCCTGGATGTCTCTGTCTCTTAGTGTTATCATTATCAAAGTAAATTGCGGCTCCCATGTGCCAGATGAAGAATACAATATTTCCATTTCTGACTCTGCGTCGTCTTTTCTCTCTGTGCCTCTGCACAGACATACCATAATCACAACGCTGTCACAACACATCGCACACACTGTGGATCATTCCAGCAAAGAACCCCAAACTTTTACATCCTTATTCTGTTATTTTCTGTTTTCTGTTTTCTGTTTTCGTTTTGTTTCCTCAGTTCAATCTCAAGATTAAGCACAATTATTTTTTTCTTTATATCTATTTTATTTCAGTTTTGTTTCAGCTCATTTAAGTAACAACTGGATCCTTTCAACATCTTAACATGTGTGTTTGCACAAATTAAAACTTTTTTGACGACAGTTAAAGTTAGTTAAGTTAGAACAAAAGTGGTTTGTGGTGGTCATGGTTTGTGTCAAATTATAAGCCACGAGTGAATAAAACACAGATGCAATAAGGGAAAATAAAACAGTCATATAATATGTTAATCCACCTCAAACAAAGTGGCTTTTTCCTCTGAAAATTGAAGTTTTGGAGATACGGCCAAAAACCTGTTTTAATGGTTTGGTCTAGACCTTTTAGCTCCAATAAAGAGAAATCTGCTACAGCATGAAATTATATTTTTGACAGTAGTGTGTGACAGTTTAAGGAAGAGAAAAACCAGAGATTGTTTTCCCAGTTTGATGTGGAAGAACTTGACTTGGAACTTGAGTTATGAAATATCCCGTAGTTATGGAAAAACATACAGCTGTTAAGTGGTCCCCAGCCTTTTGTTTAAGGTGTTGGTAGTCTTTGTCTCCTTTACAAACACACATCTTAAATACCGTACAACCCAAGACATTCAAACAGACACACTTTGTGATCTAACGTTCACAGGAGAAGGAGCGACCACAGCATAAACTAACAAACGAGAGAGAGAGAGACAGAAAGAGAGCAGGTAGCTGAGAGCTGACATCCTCCATATTTGATGCATCCAGTCAAAGGTAATTAAGCTCTGTGCGTGTGCGTGTGTAAGTACATCTGCATGCGTGTGTTTGAGTGATTATATGTCTGTGTGACTGAGTGTATGTGTGTGCCGTGTGTGCGTGTGTTTGCGAGAGCGAGTGAGTGTGCGAGTGAGAGAGAGAGAGGCAGATTATCTGTGTCAGTGGCCATTTGCTCACAACTGGCGCCACATTGTAGAGAGCCAGAGGCAGAGAGCATCATGGGTAAATGAGCACACATTGCCAAGCGTTTTCCACACAGCGGGCCGAGAGAGAGGGAGAGAGAGAGAGTGAGAGAGAGAGAGAGAGAGAGAGAGAGAGAGAGAGAGAGAGAGAGAGGGAAAGAGAGAAATTGTATGCCAGATGACCTGTCTCCTCCAGTGTACGATAGTGTTTCACTAATTCTTCACACACACACACACACACACACACACACACACACCGTCAGATCAAAAACCAGCAGCAGTAGATCCAAAGTTGATGGAAGAAACAAAATGCATTGTAAAATAACAAGAATACACACACACACACACACACACACACACACACACTCACTCATCCTGTGTCGTACCTGTTAGCCTGGAGTTGGTGTACGGAGGTGAGAGGCTGTCATGTGACGCCATGTACTGAGACCCATCTGCATAATTCTGTGGAGACAGACAGACATGTGGGGTGAACAATGATATCTCCTTGTTATACTGCATGCAGTTGTCACTATGATTCGCAGCAGAAGTAGCTGTGATGAATAACTGCAATGGCAGAGGCAACAGTACGTTAGCACTATCTGTAGTGACACTACTAATAGCAGTACTAGAGAGACTGAGAGTCTGTTTCATATTTATATTTTCCTTCATATTACAGCTGCAATAGTTTGATATTTTCAAAATAGGTTTATTTGCACTGTAGTGACAAGATGAGAAGACTGAAACCACTTTCATATCTGTGTGCTAAATGTGAGCCAGACAGCTTAGCTTAGCAAATAAACTGGAAGCAAGAGGAAACTGCTAGCCTCCAGTGTACTGAGATATACAGTGTATGTGCTATTAGTGAATTTTTATATACATTTTTAAGCTTTTATTGTAGACACTAGAGAGATGACAGGAAATGAGAGCGAGAAAGAGAGATCCAACTAAGGTTTCCAGCTACATTTGAACCACAGACATAGTGGTTGAGTTGGCATTTGATCCCCTAAGTTTGGGCCTGTGCCTCAAACTATTCCATTAACATGATTAAAAACAATTTACATTGATGAATGGATAGCTCTGCATTATAAAAATGGATAACGCTGCCATGTACAATACTCATTTCTCAGAGTGTCATGCTGGTCTAGGAGCTAATACGCACTCCACATAAACCTCAACATCCCTAGGTTTGGACCCACGGACTTGTTGGATGTCATTCCTTCTCTCTTTTTTTCCACATTTCAACAGCCTACTGTCAATTACAGGCAGAAATTATCGAAAAATAACAAACAAAGTTGTTTTCAATTGCTGGCAGGTTTCTGTTCTCATGCAACACCACATCTCAAACATAAACCTCATTTACACTTTACCACTTAGGTCTTAGGCGGACTGGATAGTTTACATGCAACAAAGATCTATTAGAGATGGATCTTTCTAACAAGATGTTGAAAATATATAAATGCATCCATCTCTACAACATGCATTTGTAATGTTTTTTTTTCCTCCAAAGTCTTACTTATAGACTGCATATAAAGAAGGACGTTGCGTCTCTACTTCGTTCTATTGTATAAAAATGAAGCTAAAATATCACAGATATGCCATTTTGTACTGTTGACGTCATTTGGAACAGTTTGCGCAGTAGTGATCTGACTTTGAGCTGCAGACACATGCGGCCAAATCAATCATGAGCAGAACTCAGCTGTCAATCATGATGTGGAACCTCCCTTTTTAATAGCATCAAATAACTGATTAAAAACAAACGCATTGGAAAAAAAATAACACTTGAACAAACATCAGCTTAAAACTACCTAAAATGTCAGAAACCATCTTTGGGAAAACTCTATTTCACGTATACGCTTCAGTTTGACTCCTCTCCAATCTGCTAACATAGAGGAGGCGGGGTTTATGACCTATACTGCAGCCAGCCACCAGGGGGCGATCAAAATGTTTTGGTGAGCTGTCACGTCGTTCATCTTTACATACAGTCAGTGGTCTATGTCAGCAACATATCTGGACATCCATAGTGTAGGCATATTAGTAACAACAGTGATAGCAGCAGGTACTGTAGTTCTAATGGCAGTTACAATCATGTTGAAAATGCTAAAGAAAATGCATTTAACAGTAAAAGTCAACAAATATTAAGAGCAGTACCTTGGAAGAACGACTTCCACTTGCCCATGACCCTGCACTCGTTCTCTCCTCCATATCTGTGTGAGAAAGAACAAGACAGAGATTTAGATAACAGGAAACACAACATTTACAGTTTAGGCAGGTATAACTCAGAGTGTCAATCATCTAAAGAAAAAAAAATATTTAAAAGTAAAGTAAGTAACCAGAAATTCATTGAGAAGAAATTCAAAGAAAAATCCATTCTACGTTCGACTGTACCTTAACCCACTGTTTTTATTTATCAGCTAACATTTACTCAGGGGCTGCTATAGTGAACATCCTTAGCCCTCAGATCCACATTTTAATCACTCGCATAACCATGTGAGTGATCATCACTCTCATCACATCACTTTCAACACTTAATACTACACATAATATTACAGTACAGTGTCTATAATCGACTACAGCAGCTTAAATCACCCCCTCTCCATGCTCCATGTCATTAAACATTATTGATTATGATTGTAGAGCCTTTAATGTGTCTGTGAAATTAATGGTCCTTTAAGCCTCCTGCAGACCACTAATCCTCTCTGTCATCACACTGGATCCATGATATTATATCTGTCAGAGGTCACAGGTGACCTGGTAATGGTGCTAGATGAAAAGCTAGTGGATCAAGTCAGGTCTCTCTGAGGGGAACATGAATGTGTGTACCAGAATTCATGGAAATCCATCCAATAGTTGTTGACATATTTCACTCACATATTTCAGTCAAAAACATGGCGCTAGAGAACAAGACAGGGAATTACCAAAGTCAGTAGACTTTATCCTCTGAGGACAATGAATGTGTGTACAAAATGTCATTTGGATCCATCCAATAGTTGTAAAGATATTTCAGTTAAAAGTTGTAGATTTACTGACAAGATTCAACCAAAACTAACATTAGATAACAAACACGAGAATATCAACCAGGGTAAAGATGTGGAAGTATAAAACATAACATTTCTGACTTTACAGGAGCCAGCAATTCACATCCTGTCTACAACCAACAATGTCCACCATATTTTCCTAACCAAACCATGTAGTTTTAGTTGTTTGAACAGGTAGATCAGTTCATCCAGGTTGACTGAAATGTGCAAACGCAGCTATCGGTTACAGTACACGCACACACACACACACACACACAAACACACACATACAGAATAGTCACAGTTGTTTCATGCATTGTAGTGCAAAATCTCTCTTCAATAGACTCTCCATTGTGTCAGTGTGTGTATAGTGAGCAGCTTACATTCATTGTTGAGTCATTTGGAATGTCGGCTTATCTGTGTGAGTGTGTGTGTGTGCGTGTGCATCTGTGTGTAACTGTTTTAGCCCAATAGAAATAAACAGGTTTAGTTCGGAGTCAGACCAGAGGTCCCTACTTGGAAAAAGTATGTTACCAAGAATATAAAAAATCTCCATAGGACAGAATTCATGCAGGTTTAGTAAAGATTACACAAAAACGCTTGATCAGCAGTAACAGATATTCTACAGTCCTATGAGTTGAGGGAATGGATATTTATTGACCAGGCAGATTCTTTTTTTTAAAACTAATACTAATGAACCCCTGGCTTTAGGAAACACACACTTGTAAAATATACATGACAAGTCATTTAAATTCAGGGAACACAGATCAGATTAAGGAGATTCAGGGAATACACACTTCCACTGAATTTATGGAACATGTGTTATGATCAGCTGGATTTAGGGATCACAGACTTGATTTGGATTTAAAAAACAGACACTTGATTCTTCTTATTTAGTGAAGACACACTTGATTGTTCGGATTTAGGGAACACACACTGGATTGTTTAGGTTTTAGGAATACATGTTATGATCAGTTGGATTTAGGGATCACAAACTTGATTGTTTGGATGTAAACAAACTTGATCACTCCTATTTAGGGAACATTGTTTGTATTTAGGAAACGCACAATCGACTGTTCGTATTTAGGGAGCACACACTAGATTGTTTGAATTAAGGGAACACACACTGGATCGATAAGGCTTATAGAAGACACACCTGACCAGATGGATAAGGGAATAAATTAGCTTACATTTTGGCAACAAGAAAGTTTTTGTCCTACAAATACAGCCTCTTTGGAAACAGGTTAGGAGAAGAAAGGGGGGGGGGGGGGGGGGGATTAAATAAAAGTAGAGTGAGAGAGTTTGATGATAGCTGGTCCAGATGCAGGAGAAGAAGTGTAGGTGAAGATGGGAAGGAAGAGGATGAGGAGGACAGCAATTAAAGAAAGCATCCTTCAGCATTGAAAAAGATGGGAGAGGGAGAGATTGGAAGAGAGGGAGGAGAGGAAGAGGGGGAGAGAAAAATACAAGTTGGTGTGCAAAAGTTGAAAGACGTGGAGGAGGAGGAGAGAAGGAGGAGAGAAGGAGGCATCCATGTGTCCTGCACCTGATAAGGCCTCCGATTGAGGGCTATAAATTACACCAGAGAGAGAATTTACACACAAGCAGGAAAACACACACTTAAAAGCACACACATCTCTCTCTCTCTCTCTCTCTCTCTCTCTCTCCCTTACACACACACACATACACACGCACAGTGCAGGTCATCTATCATCAGTTAATGAACTTAGACTGACAGACAGCTCCATGTCTCTCACACTGATCCTATTAAGACCTGCTTGACACAAAACAGACTCCTATTAATACAGTTAGCCACTGTGCGTGTGTGTGTGTGTGAGTGTGTGTGTGTGTGTGTGTGTGTGATCACTGAGGACAAAAACAGGCCTGTACCCGAGTATGACCATTGAGCCACTCTTTGTATGATTAAAGTAAGGGATAATGCACAGCAAGCCAGTCATTGTTGCGAAAATAAACCCCTTCAGGGTCGCTCTACGTTATCCCGCATTACTCGGCTACTCACGAGAGAAATCAATATTTTGTGTCTAATTATTGATTTAAACATGATTTTGTTGATTGAAGTTATTTTGTTGTGTCCTCTCTGGTCCTACAGAGTGTATCATCAGTACTGTGTCCATAGCAGCAGTATAATATTCTAAGCGGTGGTCTGCTATGCAGAAATAACAGACCATAGAATGTTGTAATCGACCAATCAGAATCGAATATTTAACAAAGCCATGTAATACAATGACATATTTTTGTGTTTATAAAGACCAACCAAGCTTGTCTATGAGGAAAGTACATATGGATGTAAAATCCAGTATTTTTTTAGTGGATTTTACATGCATACATGCATACCTTTTCTTATGATTTTGTCTCTGCAGCATATTTTATTTGAAATAAAACATTCAAATACTACTGAACATAATGACACCTGTAGCTGGTTCAGTTGGTCAAAAACAACGAGAAAAATGATTCAGTGTCAGCTTTTAGTCATCTTTGTGTGCTTTTACTGACTTATGTATTAAGAAAGGTAAACATGAGGTCACGTGGCCTGACGGATAACTCATTCATTGGACAGATTTGGTGGCGATCTTGCTTCTGAACCTTATGTGTTCTCAGGTGTTACAAACAGAAGAAAAAATCAACTGATTGTGAGTATTATTAGTCCAATAATGACAAACAGGTAGAGACAGGATTAAAACACAGGTGTCTGCACCATATAATTACATGGAGATAGTTACTGTGTGTTCACTTTGCCAAAATAAAGAACACACCTCGGCTTTAACTGCTTTTCACTTTCTGATGTATCAGGGAAAAACCCTGCATTCACCTGCTGACGCACATACATGTTACCATGGTTACCAAATGATACTGCAGATTGCTTAAAAAGACTGTTTCCTTACTAGTTCCCCTGAACAGCAGATGGGCTCGATTGAAGTTTAGGAATATTTCTTCTAAAATCACATATGTGCGCTTACACAAATGCGCTTCTCTATGTTCACAGCACAAATGAATCACCCCAAAGTCCTACAGGAACTAAATCCAGGCTCTTCAACAGGTTTCGGCTAGTTTGTTTGGTCCGCACCACAGTTCAATTAACAGCTTTTAGTGAAGCCTACGGGACTGGATACACAAGCAATGAACTTCTGTTCTAAAATCCCAAAAATTATCTGACATTATGACAAAACATTTTCTGCAGTGTTGTGAATCACTAAGATAGAATTCAGTTTGAAATCAGCCCTGCACTGGTTGCTGGAAATGTACTTTTACTGTTGAGAAATCATGTTATACCTGTGGCAGACATTTAATATTTTTTCAACAAAAATGTGGTGCATGTAAGGTAATGTGAAAACATGTTGGAAAAAACATCTTTACAAACAAACACACACACACACACACACACTCTCACATGTGTTGATGACGGTAATAAATGGTCTCTGATTGACAGAAATGAGGACAGTGGTCATGCTGCGAGAACATCAAGCGTGTGCGTGTGTGTGTGTGTGTGCACCTGTGTGAGCTCTATAGCCCCACTGTTCTCATCTGGTCTCCAACCAAACTCTATAATTAACTGTACGCCTGCCCCATCCCCCAACACACACACACACACACATAGACACACACACGTCAAACTGTGTTTGCATGTGTGTCAGATCTTTTTAGGTATTTTTTGAATTCTTCAAATCAAACACAGTCACGCAAACGTTTCCTGTTAACTGAAACGTTCCTAAAAATCAAGAAATAAAAACATAAAATGTTTTAATTCTTTGTTTTCAAGGAAAATTATCATCAAGCTTTGACATATGGGCCTCATTTTGTGTAAAGCTTCAATGAAACACAACAGATGAATCACAGTAATGGAAAAAATATAAAGAGCTCTGTGTGAATCGTAGTATAGAAATATTTTTGATGAAAAAAGAGACTCTGGTGGTTTAGTAACCTTCAGATTCACTGAAGACACTCTGAAGACTCTTTTTCAGCCAATCTCCGCTGTGTAATCAAACTGTTTTACACCTTCCCAATTGGGAAGTATTTCAGACACTACAACTCCCATGAAAAACGACTGTAGCCATAATGAGCTACAATAGCCTTGAAGACAGCATTTATTAGAACAGACTTACCAAGCTATAATGCTCACCTCTAAATAAAAAATCAAACAATATCTCATCTGGCAAAATGATATTTGATTTTTTCCGTAATATAATATTATTATATTTCATTGATGAAGCTTTTTCTCTTTGTTTGTCCCAAACTCCTGCTGCTGTAAAGTGGTGTGTGGATTTCTTGTTGGTTTGGAACAAGTGGACATCAGCACAGCTGAGTGTTGACCAGCGTAGACCTGAAGTGGTTTAAGCTCTCCAAAGGGCCAATTCAGACCAAAAAAACCTAGCTAAAAACACAGGTTTTCCCATTCATTTGAATGGAGGTAGCAACCTGGGGCAGAAAAGTTGGAAGAGAATCAACTTTTGGAGATACGTAACCCAACGTCAGTCAAGCTAAGGTCAGAGAGAGACAGACAGCTGTGGTTGAGCGACATATAGAGTGAATGAAAGAGCAGGAGCTCTGGTAGCGAGAAAGCCGGTGATTCATATCAATAAAAAGTTATTTTACAGTGGTAACATTCAAAAGAGATAAAAACCACCTACAACCCCAGCACCCACCCACATCACCGCACCTGATTTGGTCTAAATACAGCATATGACGACAAGCTCCTGCTCCAAAAAAACACTTCCACAAATGTCAATGTTGAAACGATGTCCAACAGAGAATTATCACCTCAATTTGCAGCTTTGCTCAGCTTTACAGCGCTTCATAGTGAGTTTCAGCTCATTGTTGTCTGACCCACGACTTTACCATTTTGGTTCACTTTCACCTCAGCAGGGAGCTGATGTTAGTTAAAAAAGCTCTGGACCCATTTTACACTACCTGCTCAGCACCAAACCACAGGCAGACACAGCAACTACCTGGTGAATATAGTGGGGCATCTAGCGGCTAGAGAGCCAGATGTTTCCATCAGGAGTTGGCGGAGACCAAAATCAGAGCTATAAGAGAGTGAATAGTGGACTTGAATGAATGCTAATGTTGCTCCAAAACTACTGGATGTGTTAATAAGGAACTGTTTATCAAATTAAAAGGTGATGATATGTCAATGTGGTGTTCAGTCATCACAGGTTACTTTAGTAAATCTGTTTTAAATGTAACTTCAACATGATCCTCAGCTTCAGTTATTTCCAAGTTTATTTCAGATAAATAACCCTAAAAACTGAACATAGGTTTAGAAAACCATTTTAGTAACTGGAATAAACAACAGAAAAGAGTGCCACCTACAGAAACTCACTGCATCAACAGAACCTCAAAGGAAACAGACGTGACAGTCTCGTCCACACTGAGGGATTGACAGGTTGATGATGACATAATGAAAAGGCAAGATCTCTCATTCAAACTAACTGAAAGGCTGCTGAAGTCGAACATGGAAAATAATAAAACACAGAGTATGAAACCTGAACACAGGATAAACATTATGAAAAGCAGAAAGAAAGGCAGAGACTTCACCATAGGACACACACACGCATGTATTAGCATAACTATTTCCATGTCAAATCGTCCGAGTCACAACCAGCAGAGGAGAGGAGAGGAGAGATCAGTGGCCTTATGCTTCCAAATATGATGCTGTAGGTACCCCTGTCACAATACCCCTGTGAGTCAGTCTAAGTCCCCATGTTAAAATGTCCAACTTCACAGCAGAAATAAACATGTTTACAGCCTGGTACAAAAAACAGTTTTGGTCTCTATATCTACAGCAATTCCCTGTTCGTTACAACTGTACTGTGTCTGAATTATTAAGGCTTAAAGTTGTGCAGAATTAACAGCATGGTCGCTTTGATTGACAGGTAGGTGTCAATACAAGTGGCTTGTTTAAGCAGCCAGGGATTATTTAGCCCGCCTTAGGTCGACGTCCATTTTTATATACTGTCACTGATTACCACAAGGAATTTCTCCTGCATTATATACCAGAAAAAAAACAGTTTTCGTATTGGCATATTTCAGATAACATATATGCTAATACTAATATGTCTGTGTGCCAATATCAGCTGATAATATAATCCAATGTATCGGTCAAAAAATATTATAAATGATATATGATATTACAATGCGATATTATATTAGCGCTATAATAAAAACTGCTTGTTTAGGGTCAAGTTATCTTACATACCTCACAGAACTTAAACGGGTTAACTTGTACAGCCTACATGACATACAAATATAAGAAGTCGACGTTTATTTTTAATTTCATACAGGACATAAACAGCTGTCTCCTGGCTAAAAGTCCTGTATTTGTTTAACTCATCCATCCACCCCAACCTCCTCCATATGTGGATTTTCTTCTGCTTTATACTACATCACCTGACTTTGGCGGCACCATTAAGCCATTAAGCTACACAGGCCTGTCCGGACATGACGCTAGAGGAGCACCTACATATTTTAAAGAGTAATGCCGCTGACCAAGTGGCAGTATCTGACGAGCGACTGAGAGCGGGCTGGTACGAGATGAGAAAAACATGGAGGACGACAGAGACACAAAGATCTAATTCAGTCATTTTATATAATTCAAAGAGAGGCTTCTTGTACTTTCACTGAGCTACATTCATGTTATTATCCTGGGTAATCACACACACACACACACACACACACTAAAATGAGAGTAAGAATTAAGAGTCAGATTACGTCTCTGTATCTTCTCCTTTAAAGCTGCTTAAACTGTCTAACACCCACAATCCCACTCTGTGTGTGTGTGCGTGTGTGCGTGTGTGTGTGTGTGTGCGTGTGTGTATATGTGGCTGGACAAGCAGAGGAAGTGATGTAATGAACACATTCAGGAAGTCGCCCATGTCCTGTTTTGTTACATGATTCGTGCTGTCTCTCTCCTCACCCCCCTACATCTTTCTTTCCCTTGCTTCCCTCTTTTCTTTCCTCTCTCCTCTGTCTCACTCCCTCAATTTGTCATTCCCCATTTTTCTTCTGTTCTGTTCAATTTATTCTACCCTTTTTCCCTTGATTCCTTCCCTACACCTCTCTCCTTCTCCCTCTATCCATTCTCATATTGCTGTTCTTTCTTTCTCTCCTTCCTTTCCTAATCTTCTCTCTTGTGCCTGACAAAGACATGTCCGCCTTCTGAAAGCTGCCCGAGGAGCCTTTGAGCAAGGCACAGCGGCAGACGGCAGCTCCATCTGAAGTCTGATGCACAAAGCTCTCCTCTCTCTCTGTCTCCGTGGTTACGGAGCTCTGATCAAGAGGACAGTTGGAGATGCGGATGGAGATGCCACATCAATTGACATCTTGTTACCATAGTAACGAGGAGGGAGAGGACAGGAATGACCATCATCAAGGCAGAAAAAAACAACAACATGTTAATGATACAAGAATCGATTTTCATGAATGGAAAGACGGATGGACAAATGTGAACTTTTACCAAAGAGGAGAAAAAAGAAAAGGCCTGACCCCTACGAGTGAAGTACAAACAAGTTGATGAAAAAAAGTTTTTCCGGTGACCCACATGTCATTCCTCGCAGGTTAACCTCATCCTACTGTGATTATTTATGCTAGCTTGTTTTCTTTGCCATGGTTTTATAGATGAAGTGCATCCATCTTGGCTAAAGACGAGGGCAGACCCACAGGTGGATTCATGCATACATACTCAGCCAAGCTACAAAATTTTATTTTAAATTGCGGTGGAGATTTTCCACAGAATGCCAAATATGCAACCCCATCTCCTGAAAAGTAATTGAATGTTATCATTAATTCATTGGCAAATGCACTTTGTGCTGCTTTATGCTGTCCAAATTTATTTTTTCATCAAAGTAAACAGGAAACTCTGATAATACTGAGGGTGCATGGAAAATGTTCACTGACTGCAAACTGAAGCATGACTGAGGTTTAGGGAACTCGTCGAACACGGTTATGCAGCAAAAGAGTAAAGCTTTTCTTCTAAAAATAAGGTTTATTTAAGTCGTTGTCAGAAAAAGTCAAGTCGTCGTTGAGGTGAAGTGTACGAGGTGCAGAACTTTGCCACCAGGACCTCTCATGTGCTTAAGTTCAGGCAACAGAAGCATTTTGGTGAGGTAACGTAAGGTCAGGTAAATATTGTAGTTTCAGACTGTCTCACACTTCAAGTCACCTCTCACTTTTCATAACTTGTTTACTTTTTCAAATGTTTTGAGTTTTACCTAAACAAATTCAAGTCTTAGCAGCCTCAAGTATCCTAACAACACGAGAAGCAGGATGTGAAGACCTGCAGAGTACTCAATCTAAATACCAAAATGTCGAGTACAGAAAGTTGGAAACACGTATGTGGCCATATTTAGAGATGCATGATATAATTTTCATTTCCAGCTGATATGATAACGAATAATGATCTGCTTCTCAAGGCCAACACCAAAGAGAATGTATTTTAGAGTTACAGTTAGAGAAGTTCTTGTGGCACACCCGAGGGTAAGAAAGGGTTAGATGTAGTGAGCAAAGACGGATGAATTTATATTCCACAGCTCTGATCAAACCAAATCTAACCGACATCATGACTCTTCACATCTTTTCAAATAAAGTTTATCAAAAAAACTTCACGAACATACATCCTATCAAGCCTATCAAACATTTTTCAAGATTTAATAATACATTACTTTAATAACCAATAATTTATAAGTTCATTATCGTAATAATACATAATTATATAAATGTCCGATTATGGACCATAATTTAATGATGCATTCCTTATCACTCATTGTTCATTTATTCTTTGATAGATCCTGATTCATAACTCAGACAGACAGTTTTATTTACATCATGTTCTTGTCTTTGAGAACTCCGGCTTCGATTGTCAAATCAAAGCAGGGATATTGAAAAAATAGACATGTATATTTATAAAACTACAATAACTGAAATAAGAATCGATTTGGCAAAACATTTTTACACTAAAACTGCCCAAGTCACAACCAGCTGTCTACGTATATAAATGACATCCTCTCCTGGACTCCTGAACACACACATTGCCAGCGAACGTAATCCACTGAAATTATGATTCATCCAAAACACACTTGGCAAAGCAAATTAGCCACATGGAATGCATGTATGGTTTTCTAAAAAAGTCTGAGGCGACTTGAGGGAAAATTTAAAGAGGAAATCAGGGTTCGAGAGGTTAATGACAAGAATTTCATTCATGTGTCCGTCTCACGCACATTCAGTCAATGTGTCAGTGTGTCCGTCAGAAAATGATTTCTGCACACACACGCGCACACACACACATGCATGCACACAGAGGCCAGCGTTTCCTGTCATTAGGCAGCAGAGCCGTTCTATAATTAGAACATCTGGACCCAAGTAAGTTTAGTGCCAGTGCCCTCACACACACACACAGACGCACACACACACTTTTCCATAAGCATGCAAACAGACACACACAGAGTATGCAACCACATACAGTCACAGCAACCAACACACACACACACACCAAAAAAAACTGTACATGCTTTATATATCCGTCACTTTTTTTTTGCTTGTTTTTCCGCCGTTTTGTAAAAAAAAAAAAAAGCACATTAAAGCAAGAAAACAAACAACAGCTTGGAAAGCTAATGGCACGCTAAATGAAGAGAGAGAATAGCTCATGTAGACAGAGAGACAGAAAGAAAAGAAGGGAGGGAGAGAGAGACAGAAAAAGTAAGAGAGAAAAAAAATTAACAAGTTCAAACATGGTTTCCTTGAATCAGTCACGTTATGTGTGTTTTTTTTTTAAAGACAGCCGAGCTCAGAGCCTACAGAGGCCTTTCCAAAAAGAGAGATTAATATTGATAATAAGAAGCCTGGTCCCTTTTTGTTTTTGTTTTTTTTTTTGTTTTTTTTTCCCCCATCATCTCTGTGGTAGAGGAAGAATAAGCGGCGCAGGCAATTCCTTTGACAAACCCCCTCGTCTCTCCACACAGGCCCATGTGAAGCTGAGCCAACTGTGGCTTAGATCTCTACACACCATCACAACCAACGGAACAAAAGGAAATTCAAAAAAAAAAAAAAAAAAGGAAAAAAATCTGTGTGCAAAGTGGTCGGAAGCTAAAAAGCAGCAGAGTTAGCAAAACTTTTATAAAGACTAAGTGAGAACAATTGAGATGAGGGCACAGAGCCAAAGGCTGGCTGGAAACTAGTTGTAAGCAAAATGAAAAAAACAAAAAAAAAAAAGCAAACAGGGTTTATTGAAGTGGTTACTGATTTAATAGTGACATGATTATGGAGTAATGACTGGAGCATTTCATGTTCTCAGTGGCTTTTTCAGCCTTCCTCAAATGTGAATGTGTTACTAATTTCACCAAAAACATTCATGTTTTAGATGTTTCCTCACAGACATAACTTCACTCCATGCATACAAACTACAACTGAAGCCAGAAAAATGTCATTTAATTCACTTAGTGCAATATTCAGCACAAACAAATGAAGCTACTGTCATATTTATTCTTGTAGGTCACATTACACCAAACACTGATAACCAAAGACAAATGTAACTGGTAAGCAGGTGCCCCTAAAAATCATACTGTACACATCTACTCCTGTCCAGAGGGTGGAGATAATCATAGTCTGTATGAAACATGGACGTAGTCTCTGTGACGTCACCCACAGTTTTCTGTAGAAACACTTTGAAGCACTCAGTGTGGTGGCTTTTTTAATTATCCAAACCAATGAATCACTCTTTATTCTTTAATGTCAGAAAAATCAAGTATGGTCCCATTTACACTTGCCATTTCAACTGTTTCACATAGGCTACTTAGCTACAAGTACGACTAACTGCATTCCAGAGAGTGGTTTATTGCACCTTATGTTTGGTAACTGCAAAAAAAGCCAGGACAAGAACAGCTTGTGCACTTTCACAGTTTAGTTACAACAATAACAGTTAAATGTAGATAGCTAATAACACATGCATTAATCACAGATGAACTTACTGCGAGCAAGAGCAAAGTTTTTATCGTCCTTGCTTTCTCATCCACACTGACACTGACACTGACCAGGGGTCAGATAAACGTCAGATAAAAAGGTTTTAAAATCACTGTGACAGAAAGAACAAGGGCTAATTTGAGTGTCATTTCACTCTGACTTCAGCTACCGTGATCACGGGGGACTGACACTCGCTTCCACTGACTGCTAACTGACGTAGTTGGGAGAAGATTACGCATGTGTCTTGGAGAGACGGACACATTTACAGTTTTTCAACATCTGGATTCAATTAGAGAAAATAATTCTGCTCTGAATGTTTTTGGATGCATTCACACTGAGACTTTTGGAAAATAGGATAGCTGGCAAATTCACAGACACACTAAGTGGCTAAGTGTAAATGATCTAATATCATACACAAAACAGTTAGAGCATTAGAGCAATTAGATTGCAAACCACCCACAGCAACTTATGGGGAGATGACATAATTCTATATTCATACTTATTGGATATTTTATAGGCAGATTCAAGGATTTTATTACATAGTTTTGGAGTTTAAAATGCTATGAAATCAGTTCATAAAGTTTACATTTTGACACCCCTCCTTTGAGGTAAACACCTGCGCCACGCTTTATTTTTCTATGGGCCGTGTCCAGATTCCCCCTGAACACACTCGTTGACCCAAGCACATAGAAACAGTCAGACAGGTGGAGGCAGCGAGACAGTCGCTCAGTGACACAGACAGCCAGCGCTTCGGATGATTTTTTGTCAAAGTGAGTCTCCGGGTAGATTTGTGTTTGACAATTCAATTAAGGCTTCGTTCTCTCTGTGGAGGTTTTTGTGTTTGTTGGCTTTATAAAACTCTATCTCATAGACACCTGCCAGCTTAGAACTAATGCAAGCAGAGGGACAGGAGAGCTTAATCATACAGAGAGAGAGAGACAGACAGAGAGAGAGAGAGAGAAGCAGAGAGAATTTTTGAAACTGGAGAAAGTCCAGTGGGTTGGATGAGGAGAAGTGAAAATGGTCTCTCAACAAGTGCAGAGAAGCCTAGAAAGGAAATCAGGAAACAGTTGTGCTGCGTTAAACAAGCTCAGAGAATTGTACCTTGACATCTGCTTTTAATTAGTGAGGAAAATAAAAAACAGCACTCCATCTCGTTTCCCCTCTCTCCTTTCTTCTATCAGCGGTAGCCAAGTGGCTAATTCCTTCTCTCCATCCCCCCTTTTCCAAACACATAAACAGGTGGATCCTTCCTGCTACCTGTCTCATCTCCGTCTCACATACTGATGACAATGCATGCAGAAAAAAAATAGTTTTTTTTGTGAACAAATTTACCTGCTGGGCACATAGTTTCACTGTGGGTGTGTTTTATTTGGGTCACTACATATTCTTACTGTGCGGTGCATCAAATCTGTGATGAATAAACATAAAACAATAATCCACTCCACCGAAAATTAAAATTAGAATAGTTCAAGTGCAACTTTTTTCTGTCTTTCTGAGAGGGAATACTTCTGTCACACCTTTACGTTAAAATCTGAGCTAGATACAAAAACCATTTAGCTTAGCATGTAGCCTATGGGGAGACATAGTATGGGGAAATAATAACAAGTCAAGTTCTAATTTCACACTGTAAAAAAACACTCCACTGCATGTAACAGTGTAACATTTAAAACAAAATCTGTAGGCCAGGTACAAAGATTTTGGCTGGTTTCCATTTCTAATCCGAGTAGTATCGACCAATCACGTTTGATCACATGGACAGCAAAAAAGGCGGAATGCATCGGCTGGAATACAATCTCGGAACCCATCCGCACTTGTTTTCCAGCTAATCCAAGAGGGTTTTAAAAAAATGATTTAGCTCATTAGCAGGAGAATTTTCTCAACACTTCATCCTTCAGTTTATCACAAACATTCAGAATCAATACATCTGGAGATATGTGGTTTTCACTGAACAGGAAGGGTATGAAAAATCCCTTGAAATCCCTTGAAATACCTTGAATTTGCACTCAAGTACAGTTTCTGAGTAAATGTGCTTGGTTATATTCAACCACTGATTTGCTTAATCCGTACACAAACTGACATGTAAAACTTCTGGGGAATGAAGAGGTGGAACTATTTCACTCTGACTCAGCGACTACTTAGAGTCTCCAGGAAGTTACCGGTTGAAGAAATGGACAGGTTTCCTATTTACAAACAATCAAGGATGTAGGGTACAAAGCTCATAGCCACAATGCCATGATAGCTTATGTATGGACATTTTCAGGAAAAATAAAGCAACCAGTAAAAAAAAGCTTTAAAAAAGTGAATCTGTATAATGCACTTCACCAAATTGTATTTATTTTCACAAACAATTTGATAAACTGTTAGCAGTAGTTAAGTTTGAATTCAAGTGTTAGTAGCACTGATAGTGAGAAAATTAGCTGTCTCAAGTCCGCAAGACCGCACAAGAGTCAGGCTAGCTGTTTCCCTCTGCTTCCAGTCTTTATGCTAAGCTAAGCTAATCTACTCTTAGCTCCAGCTCCACAGTAAACACACAGAACTTCTCAACCAACTCTAAGCAAGAATATTTCCAAATAATTTAGTGTACTGAATGTCTGGCGCCCCAGCCTTCACACCTACATATGACTTTACCAACAACGTTTCACCATGTGCCCTGATTGTAGTTTCCTGTAATAGTCTTTACTTCAAATTTGGACCCAATCATGTCACATATAAACAGAATACAGCCAATGGTAATGACACCTGTGCTTTTACTGCTATGAAATCTCAAAATGTCCACCTTGAAACAGATTTATTGGCTGAGAACACTTTTACCTTTAGGTTCATGAAACAGCCAATTAAAATGGAAGCACTGTGATCGAGTGATTTCAGTGTTTGGCTTGGTGTCAGTGCTTGCCATGTATGTATTGTTTACAGTGAATGCTAACGCTCCTGAACGCAGCAGGTTCAGTTTACCTGAGGCCTCTAATGAACCTTCAACACGAGACTTTAAGCTTAAATTTGTCACGCTGACACTGTTCAACCTGAATCACACCTTCATCTGATTTCATTAACACTAAAAACAACCTTTCCTTCTTGTATTCCTCCTCTCACTCTCTCTCTTTCTTCTCCTCTCTCCTCACCTCCGCTGCTCCTCCCACTCCTTCTCCCCTCACCCCAACCACCACTGCCTCCCCCTCCAGCCCCCCCCTCTCTCTCTTTACTTTCTTTCTTCTTCCCTTTTATCTTCCGCCTCTCCTCGCTCTTTCATGGCGTCCTGTCGTCAAGTGTAAACATGACTGAGCGCCCGAGCCAGAGGGGTTCGACTCTCTATCAGCTCTTCCTCTGCTCTCGTCCTCCAGTCACGCCCCTCCCGCTGATACCGCCGAGGAAAACGGCGAGCTTCACTCGCTGCACTTCACAAAATGAGAAGCTGGAAAAAGGCGACAACTGCTTTTATGAAACAAACAGCAGAGAGAAATCTAAAGAGGATCTGGTGCTTTTTTAAAAGGAAAACCTTTACAAGCCCAAACCTCTGTTCTGGAGTTGACTTTAAGATACTTTTAAATACATGTTTCATGGCCTCCTTTAAGCTAATAGTTTGGGTTTGATGTCACTATAGCAGCATGAGTCATTAAATTATTCATCCTGCATCTCTACTACATCCATTACATCTTCTGATGGTTGAAAAAGAAAAGAAAACGTGTGATTATTTCATCTCAGACTGAAACAGGAGCCAGACTCTGGTTCAAAAAGAGCAGAAAAATGTGCTGCTGCTGCTGCTGCTGCTGCTGCTGCTGCTGCTGCGGCTACCACAGTCTGACATGATAAATTTGGGTGTCGTGAATCTTTGCGGTTGGGATGGGATTAAAAATAGCCGCACATACGCACACACACTCTCACACCACATGCACCTGTACAGGAAGGACCGTGTGCATTAGTTATGTAGCAGTTGGTTTGTGGCGCTGATAGGGGAAGTGAGAGCGGGGCTCAGGTGAATTCCATCAGCTCTGGTCCAACCCGCTAATAACAGATGACCACTGAAACCAACACAGAATTAGCAGCCATTTACTGAGAAATCAGTCACACAGAGTGACTCTGTGAAGAAAGAAACAAGCCTGGAGCTTTCACAGCAGCTGATTCTGAGGCAGACGAACGCGTCCAACGCTCTGCGAGCTTCTTGCTGTTTTTGCAAACACGTCCATCATGTTCAATTCATGCTGCTTAAAATGACTTGACAGCAGCAAATGGGTTGAATGCTCATGTGCAAAATGCTTGTAACAGGTAAAAATAAATAACGTCATGAATTAATTATGAGTCAATGAATCTGATGCGTGGCAAATGTAAATAAACCAGAGAAAGGACTAAAATAAGAGTTCACTTAAAAGAGCTGGCTCTTTGAATCACTAACATGAAGGTTAAGAATAATGGTGTAAGGTTCTACAGACAGTGACTGGAGATAAGCATGGGAGTCAAGTGATGACAAACGGCATGCGCACAAGCATCAGTACTGCACAAAATATTAAATTATGAACACTTGATCATGGAAAACATCTTAGATGACTACCTTTTGGAATCTAAACATTACCTGCATAGAAACACATTTCAAATTCACTTAAGTGAATTGAATTATACTCAGAATAAATGGTTTTGATTTGTTTCAAAATGTCAGCTATGCAGAAAGACACTGGAGCTGTACGTGAACAAACAAAGCAGTCAAAGTTGGACTACATCTGCTTGATACTTGGTTATTCATTAAAGCAGCTATGAGGAGTTTTCACTTAATTTACCAGCCTTAGCCTCTCTGCAGCGAAGGTGTCGGCGGCTGTGTTCTGGATGATAATGGACTCGAAAAACTGCTATTGCGTCGACGTAGCGCAGCTCAAGCAGCAGTTGGCAGTGGGTGGAGAAGCTTCCTCCAGAATGTAATCTCTTAGCCCTGACGACATGCTGTCCAACATCTCGTTTTGTACCGTCTTTGAGGCTTTACCTGTTTAACTTTAGCTGTTAGCTGTCTATAGGGAGGCAACTAAATTGTTGTCCGAGGACTCAGTCTCATCAAGGCCAACTTCTAACAATTGGTTACTTTGGATAAAATGTGCTTGTTGCTTATCCATCAGCTCATGGCTGTCATCCTTCTGCATGAATCTGTCTCTGTTGTTTTAAAAAGCAAGCACAGAAAACAAAATATGGTATTAGCATGAATGCGGCTAGCCAAGCCTTTGTGGTGTACCAGCTATGAGAGAAGCCTGACTTCTGGCTCACTAGTGGGCAATAAATAATTTTGAATTTGGATATATTTTATGTCATACATTCATATTGTGTTTGTGATGATGTAAAGTTGAAGGATCAGCTACATTACTACAATCCAGGGGGTAACATGGGTATTTATTTCTAATTTCATGGCAATCCATGCAGTAGTTGGAAACAGTGGAAACATTTCACTAAAACCAAAACAAAAGTAGGATTGATCATTGAGGAACCGTGGATCAACCAAAGGAACTAAATTTTGTGGCAATCCATCAGGTAGATACTGAGATATTACATAATTCCAATCAAGTCTGTTTAAACAGGATGGCTATGTACTCTACAATGATGACAACTGCGAGCAATTCTATTACAAACAAACAATAAGAAGAACAAGAGAAAACTATGGAGTTGCAAAAGGCTTGAAGATACAGACTGGTCTGACAACAGTTTTTACGTAAAATGATGCTCCAATAATATTTAAACAAACTCACTCCATAAATGCCTGATCTCCAACCAGTCCATCCAATCATCTAACAGTTAGATTGTTGATCGTCCCAATAATTAATCAGGTGTCGATACCCTGGTACACCAAGTAACAACCGATCTGTCTTTGATTGTGAAATTAGTCATGAGTCAATTAATATTTGTGGTGGGTGAATGCTGGTGCAACATTTTATGGCAGTCCATCCAATAATTCAGTCCTTTCAATGGCGAACCAACCAAGCAACCAACAGACTGACATATATTTCCATCTCTAGAGTGTGACTAAAAACAGAAATGATTTAGAAATAACTCCATGCAACATAACACACTGTGTCCTGATATAGAAAGAACAGACCCATTGAAGGGAAGTCCAAATCAGTTCAATCCCTTTGTCCAAATTATGATCAACACACCCTTTGTTTGTTATTTTGTCCATCAGTAAATCTGATCTGTGATGCTCAAGGACTCTCTGGCAGACAGATGATGGATGTTGATGGACACAGTGGGCAAGCCAGGGATCAAACCTGCGACCTTCCGGTTACAGAATAGTTTATCTACCAGCAGGTCACCAGTCAGCAGCCTGCCACCTGTACTACAGATGGACGTCAGAGGAGGTGCCAGGTTTGGTGGATTGTTCACTGACAAGTTTTCCTTTGATTTAATAAATTATCAAAATATTTGTCAATTAATTTTCTGTTGATTAACAAATCAATGAATCAACAAATTGTTTCAGCGTTAATTTAGATGAGTCAGTTTTCATACCTGTGGACTGTTTTCTTCTTTGATCACTTCAAAAATGAAAACCAGCGGAAAGACACAGAAGAAAGAAAGACTGAGAAGAAGACTCGCTCTGTGCGGTTAACAAAGTACTAACACTGCTAATTCTGGATACACACACACACACACAAACACACACCCACACACACACACACGCACAAAGAGTGATTATAAGTGAGACTGAAACTAATGTGTTTGTCGGTTTCCCTCTTACAGTAATTATTTAGAAATCTGTCAACAGAGACGAGAAGAGAGAGAATGTGCAACTCCTCCTCTCTTCTACATGGCAGAAAGTGTGTGGACACCCAAATGCTACTACACCAATGTGTGACTATTGAATATCTCAATCAAAAAACTTGACTCATGCGATAGTAAATGAAATATCCTTGTTTTTTTGGACTTTTGGTCAGATAAAAGAAGCAATCTGAAGATTTTAAGGTTAGTTTTCAAAAATTAGGCCGGGCATTTCTCACTATTTTGTAATTTTGTAGACCAGTTAGTAATTATTGATCTAGCAAAACTTTGATTATTAACGTGACTTGGCAACATCAGCTCTCATGTGCATTGACATTACTTAAAGCTATTCAGCATGTAAATGATGACATCATATTCAATCCAATTTCCCAGGTCTTTAGATTCAGAGTCAATTTCCAGTCAGTAGCTGAAATGTCAGGAAAATGTTGTGAGTGTCTGACGTTGTCTTTACTTCCTGTTTCTGTTTTTTGCTTTGCTCCACTGAACCTGCTGAGTCAAATATGCAAATCTACACTGTAAAAAAAATGTCTGTAGACTTTACAGTGAAAAACTGCCAAACCATGACAGCAAAAGACAAAATATGCCATGAAGTATGACTGTGTCTTCCTGTATGCACAGCAGTTTGTAAGTGGAAAGTTTTGGATGGGGCTTGATATATTTGATATTTTGGGAAATATGAAGAATTCTGTTTAGATAATAATTACTGTTGATTAAATACTGATCAGTTCAGTGTTTATTACTGATTATTGAATGGTGAAACTGAAAAAGAGACAAAGGTACAAGCCCCCTTCTGTAAAATGCAGATTCCGTTTTCTCCCCTGACAGAGGTTGTTACTAATGGCGACCGTTAACACTGACTGGGGAGAGGTGCATCGTGGGATTGCCACCTGGATGGCACCTCCTTTTCTGGAAACAAGGAGTGAGAAGCCGCTAACGAGTTAGCATGTCTGCATGGGTGCAAGGCTGCAGGGACACACACAGATATACACAATGACACACACACACACACACACACACACACACATATGATACTGCAGACATTCTCACAGTCGATCTGCACTTGTTGATTAGATTTCTGTAGAAGAACAAGAGTGTGTTCAAGTTCCATCAGAGCAGCGACAAATGCTGCATTCAGGGACATTTCTATAATGCCCCATACCCCACAGACAGAAACACTGCAGGCTGCTGGTTGTTCATAAATTCAAATACTCCACCAGCTGCTGGGAACTGAAGTTCAGGAATCACGTTCTGACCTGTCACTCTTCGAACCATCACACCCTGAGGAGCCTCCTCGTGTTACAGATTCCTCCTGGATGGACCACTGTGCTGATAAGTGTGCATACAGATTAATGCTTCAGTGAAAACTACTAAAACACTGACCCCCCGTAGGCTTGAAAGGTCGCACTGAGAAGCTGGATTCACAACAGTTACACTCCTGCAGTATAATCCACTTTTCCTGACTGTCCACCCACATCCTTAGTGCATGCCAAACTGGCTAAATACTTCTGTTTAACTTCTTTTGTTTGACCTACATTACATTTTTCATGGAGTATTCCTTTAAAGGTGCATATACTGTGTGTATGTCGGTATTCGGGATTTCTTGAATTACAACAGCAGTGGAAGGACACATGGCTCACCTGGTCCCTGCTTTGGCTGAAGTGTTGGAGCTTAAAACCCCTGACAATGAAGCTCCTGCGCATTCTAAATACAAGCTTGTAACCAAAGCCCAAATACAGAACACCAAGCAGCAGATTGGCAGATAATATATCCTATTACACTTTAATCTTTAAAGGTCCCCTGTGGATGCATTTGCCACTGGATGTGCTATGGAGGAAGGTTTTTAAGAGTGGATCACTGTTTTGTTTAAGGACATACATGGAGGTGACACTGCACACATTCAGAACTACATTCAGGATTACTGTCCTCTGATTGGTGGACCAGTCCCAAGTGAGGTTTATGTATATTCATCTAACAGTTTGTTCTAACTTTCAAGTCGTCAAATACGGCAGCTCGTCTGGACTGGATGTTGCTAATTTGACTAGTTGTTGCATATTAATTGTTGTTAACTTGGCCGGAGGACTCCATAGTTTTATTTTGCGACCCCTTGGGTGGGCCACAATGCCCAGGTTGGAAACCACTACGCCAGATCAGTGTGGGAATGTTACACTTCAAGGGGAACCTCAGTATTTTTCATTCTTGACCTTATTTTCCATGTTTTTGTGTCAAAGCGGCCAATGTGGACAACAAGTTTTGAATCTGGCCCAGTGTTGAGTCAGAGCGCCACATCCTGCAGACACAAAACAAGCTACAAAGTAATCGTTGGTGGCAATTGTGCACCGTCAAAATACGTCCATTGAAAGTTGTTTTTGGCACTGACCCGCTGAGGTTGTTATTGTAAGTGTGTGACCCTTTAACAGGAAAAAGAATTGTTATTTGTTGAAAGCAACATGTTGCAGCTTTCTCTTTCTAAAATTGGGCAGCAGCTTTATTGTGCCCCATAAAATAATAATAAAACACAAGTTATTTTAGCTGGTAAGTGAGCCCTTATTTTGAAACTCACTGACTCTGAAACTCTCTCTCTTTCTCATATTCTTTATACGTCTCTCTAACCTCTCCTTCACTTTCTCTCTCTTTGTCTGTCTAGGTCTCCCACCCCTCTGTCTCTCTCTGAATAGTTAATCATGCTCTGTTTTTGCCTCATTAAGACTTAATGCAGAGAACAACAGCTCTGGTTTAAATCAGAGGCTGTGACTAAAATCAATAAAAAGAAACCAACCTCTCTCTTTCTCTCTCTCTCTTTCTCTCTCACCCCCCTCTCTCACCCCCTCTGTGTTTGCGACAAAATTGTATCCCATGTCTTTCACTAGCTACATTAGAGAGCAATTACAGCTTAATGGCTGTCGAGATCCATTATCGCCATTCATCTAACCTTTAAATATTTCAAGATAATACTGCTTTAATTTGTGAAATTTAATGGAGAGAGAGAAAGACAGTTTTCCCTTCTTTTACCCCACTGCCAACTTTCTTTTTCTCACTACTTCCACCACTCGCTCTTTTCTTCCTTTCCTAATTCCTCTTTCACTTTTTTCTATTTTATTTCTTTCCTCTTCACCCCTACTTCCTGCTCCTCCTCGATCTGCCCTCCCTTCCATTTACCTCCTCTGACTCTTTCCTTTCCCTCTCCTCATCTAAGATTTGAGGAGTGGTTACACTTTTTTTTTTTTTTAATTTTACAATGTCTGTTTAAAAGTGACATTATGTAACTTTTCTACATTAAAATAAGCTTTAAGATCATTACACGGACGCACGGTAAAGTAAGCTGCTGCAAACTGTAGCTGCTGTTGTGGAGCGTTGGCGTTTACCCCGGTAATACAGGAGCTATGGACCACTGCGAGAAAGAAGTTTTCAGGTCAGGGAAGGGGGAATTCTGGAGGAAATCAGCGGCAGTGTCACATCCGAACTGCAAGTTCAGACATAATGGCGGAGGCAAGGAGATAGAAGAGGACGTTGATGGAGGAGCTAATAAGGGGAAAAAAGGGGTAAACATTGAAGGGTCTGCCGTACAAGAGTAAATAAGTGAACTGCGCTCTAAAACTGGGGTTGCCAAATCCTACATGTACTAATGTTGGAAGACAAACTTTAGGCTTTTTCTGTGACAGATGTGAAAAAGAGGCAAACAGTAAAAAACAGTAGTGTGGAATGACAGAGAAGACAAAAGGCAGAGAAAGTGGGTCAGCTCTCACATAGCGGAAGGTCTGAACCTTAGTTAAAAAACATATCAGAGAGATTATTGTGTACAAAACACAATGATATCAGGGGAGCATTTTCCTTTACTGCCTCTACTGTATCTAGAGTGTGTGCTGACAGTGAGGAGACTGAAACCTTTGGTAAAATATAGCCTACAAACAACATTTTTCTCACTTTCAGATGACATTGTTCCTCATTTTGTCTGTGAGTCCCTTGAAAACTCCCCAAAGGACCCTTGGGGACATCCTGAAAAGCCCCCTCTGAAAACAGCCATGTAACTGACGCTAAACAGAGGGGACTTCAGATCCGAACAGTTACAAGTGGACTTCCCACTAAAACTGATACAGCGCAGTAAAAGGATCACACGAGAAGTCAAAAATATAACTGAACGCACATCATGCAGTTAAGTTAATTATCATTATACTGTACTGCATACTGCTGTAGCATCACTACATGTACTCCTGTTAAAGCATTTTGGGTGACAAGCTACCACTAATAACGTGAGCTATGGTGACGGAGAGTTGCAGCTAGGTAGCTAACTGGAAAGGCCCAGTGTTAAGATAGCATGGTAAATGGAATGTACTTAAATAGCTCCCTTTCTAGTTTTCTGACCACTCAAGGCACTTTAACATTACATATTTCATTCACCCATTCACACACTGATGGCATCTGCTACCATGCAAGCTGTGGTAATAATCATCAATTCTGGGAGCTAACACATTCACACTCTGATGGCAGTTCAGTATCATGCCCAAGGACACTTCGACATGCAGACTAGAGATCGTCTGGGCCACAACTATCCACATTAGCCCCATCATCTGGGCAAGTCTTTCTCAGGAGCAGTGAAAGGAATGCTCTTCTCGTGCAGGAAAGGATCATGTGGAGGTGACAAAAAGAGAAACAGGATGCACATGAAGGTGGCGGAAATTTCTCCCCTACCTGACTCGTCTCTTGACCTCAACTCGACCCAAACCACTGCAGCTGTTCTTGAACCTGATCCTGATTTAAACCTGCATTATTACCACAACTTAAACTGTCACATGAACAGAAGACCGCTTATTTATAAGTAAGCTGCTTTATTTTTTTTACTGTACGCACGTTTACTAGAACAGTAGTGGATTTTATGTCTCTGCTGATGAGAAATTCCCTCACCAAAACATAAAACAATAAGCTCAGAGCTGATAATAATGATTATTTTCATTAATTAATCATTTACATACGAATATATACAATCATTTCCCATGGCAAACATAACACCTAATGCACACTTAATACATAATGCATAAAGAGCTGTTCCAGTGGTGTTGAAGTAAAACATTCCCACACTCAGAGGAGTAGACAGTTGTAGTCTGTTAGAGTCTGCCGAGAGAATCTGTGGCAGCCTCAGCAGAGTGAGAATGCAGCTTGTTAAAGAAACAGGTAAACATTTTCAGTGCTAATTTGCTCCAGTTTGTTTGCCATCAGGCCAATTTGTATTGTTGCAAACCAAACTCCACATCCTACCACAGATGAGATTCATAAAGTGTGGCTGAAAACAGCAGCAATCCAATTAATTCACACTTAACATGCTACACGTGTGTGTGAGAGTTTTTCATCCTCCGAGAGCCTGCTGTTACTTCGCTGGGCTGTGGTTATATTTAAAATATCCACAGTGAGAAAAGTGCCGCAGAAATAATCCCCAGGACGGCATTTTTCGTCGTGATTGCAGGTAAAACACTGATGTGTGGAGGTACGAGGAACGCAGCCACAGGTCCCAGTCTTCCCATTAATTCCAGTAAACAGCAGCTCTCATGGGTATTTATTCTGGTTTTTACTGTATGTGATGGTTACCAATGTGCAAGTGCTTTTTTGTGAAGTATTGTATGTACGGAAGAATTTATAAAAAAAAAAACAGTGCATGAAAAATGAAACAAGCTTTCCAGCTTCCAACAGCAATTGAACTATGATCTACAATCACAGTAATTCAGCAAAGAATGCAATTTTTTTCTCTTTTCAGAGCCTCGCATTGTTTTACACACAACACATATTCACGTCATCATGGAATAACAGCTTTTATGTGCGCGTCCTCCATCAGTGTGCATGCGGTGCACTGCAACAGCTCTGTGCAGACGTCTGTGGAGCTGCGAGCGGAGGTTCAAATTTGTTAAGCTTTGACCTTTGAGCTGCGCTGACCTTTGTGGGCACAGCCAATCACTGTTGACCGCTGTTTAAACATAAAGGCTACTTAGGTGTGTCCAGATGAATGTCCAGAACAAACTGGCCTCATGTCGAGAGCAGACAAAAAACATATTCGCTTGTTGAAATGCAGTTGCAGTTATCAGGTTTGTTAGAAAAACACAGTTGCTAGTGAGTCTAGCAATGTAGCCAGACATGCGACTCGAGTCAATTGGTCCAAGTCTCAAGCAAGTCCCAAGTCATTTTGTCTTGGGCAAGTCAAGGGACCCCCTGAAGATACTGCAGTTTTACATGTAATATCTGGTATTTATGAAGTAAAAAAAAAAAAAAAACTCTTGAATAATGATATTATTATTATTATTATTATTATTATTATTATTATTATTATTATTAGTATTATTATTATTATTATTAAGTATCCAACCTGTTCAAAACAGATGACAATGAATTTGTATTAAGATTATCGAAATATAATGAAATAAATGTAGTCAAACAAATGATTTCTTAATTTAGACCATCGGGTAGCATCGGGAAGAGATTAACTGACAAGCTAGACATCCAATCATGACAATGAATTTTAGAATTATGGATATTTAGTGAAATATATATAATCAAACAAACAAACAAAAAATGTTACAAAAACATATTTTTTTCTTAATTTAAACCACAGACCATCGAGTAGCATTGGGAGGAGTTTGACTGACAAGGTAGTCATCAAATCATTTCATTCCCAGCGTACGCTTGCATACCAGGTATCGCAACATTATTTATTTTTAGCATTTAAGTCAAGTCAAGTCACGAGTATTTAACTTCAAAGTTCAAGTTGACTTCTATGTCATTTATTTTCTGTCAAAGCAAGTTGCAAGTCATGAGAATGGTGACTCGAGTCCACACAGCAACATTAGCATAGTCAGAATTGCAGATCACCTGACGAATACAAGAGTCAATTTTTTCCAATGTAGTCATTACAGGAGAAACTGCTGTAAATCAGACTGAAGGTCACAAACACGCTGCAGTGACTTATGAGAAAGTCCTGATTCAGACAGGGAAGCTGATCCGTGATCCTTAAATTCAAGGCTCCAAACAGTTCCTTTGGCAGTGTAGCAGCAGCAGCAGCGCGGCGTGCATGCTACACTCAGGGGAGGAGGGGTTTAGTTTACAATAACTACAAGTGTATTGGCAGGGTCTGTCATTCAGACGGGGAATGGTTAGTTAATCAAACACAGACATGCATATGGACTTCAACACACACATACACACACACACACACACACACACACACACACACACACACAAACACACACAAACACAACAGGGACTCCAGAGGTTTCAGGGACCAGATGTCAGAAGGGCAGAGCGTGACACTTGACTAAGAACAGGCCTCACTGGAGAGTGTGTGTGTGGAGACACAAGCCGCTGCACTCTATAACTTCATTGATCTCAAGAAAAAAAACCCCACACCACTTGCACACACACACACACAAACACACCCACACACACATACACACACACTAAAGTGAAGGCTTCCCTTTGAAAACCACATAATACATGTCTGGGCACGCACGAAAGAGAGCTCTGCTGCTCTGTCTAAACACATTAAAGCACGTCCGTGTGTGTGTGTGCGTGTGTGTTTGTGTGTGTGTGTGTGTGTGTGTGTGTGTGCGTGCGCCTGTGTGTGTATTCGGCTGTTCAAAACAAGAACAGCAATCATCTAAAGACAAAACTGAATTAAGTTCCAAACAGACCGCTGAAGGTTTTCAGCTGAGCTCAAGCTCACAAACACTGACTCCATCCAACTCCAACACGGCGACGGTGTTTTTCTGCGAGGACACCAACTGCAACCTTTGACTGCTCATTAAAAATAACAATAATGATATAAACGCTGATCGCAATTAAAAAAAAAAAAAAAAAAGTTAAACTGTTAATAGAACACCTCCCACTGCAAACGAGGTGAGTTATCACTCTGACACTAATCCATGTGTAGAATGGGCTGCACAATCGGAAAGACAACTAGGAGTGAGATAAAGATAGCTATAATGCGCTAAGTGATAGCTGACTTTCACTGACACGACTGGACGCCATCTTGGACTGCAATATCCTTTACTCTGTGACAAGGACTTTATGCATGCTACGAGCCCGTAGAGCAGTAACACTAGGTGGCAGTAACCTGTAGGAGGCAGGAAGGTACCAACAAAAAAAAGAGAAGAAGTTAATGTAATAATCTGGGTTTAAATCGTTAGAAAAATGTTTTGCGAATGTTTCAGGAGACAATAAATGCATTCACGTTTGTTGTGTGAACACTAACTGTTCCATGATTTTTGCTCCGATGTAACATGTAGCTTTAGCTATTATTACTATTAGCATAAATATGCGGGTACACTACATAAAAACAATGATGAGCAAAATATGATTGACTCCTGCAAACAAGGTTGGTAAAGGCTGCCTCTGTGGATCACACTGAAAGGAAACTCTGGTGTGTTGTGTGCGTGTGCGTGTGCGTGTGTGTGTGTGACTGTCAGACTCTATAACTGCAATCATTATGTTAACAGAGAACAGAACCTGCTGCTTCACATTTCACATTATTACTATTTAGAGAGCCGCGGTCTGGTCAACACACACACAGACAAATGACCGCGCTGAACAAAAACTGCATTCATGTCAGCTCACAAACACACACACACACAGACGCACAAAGACAAAAAACACTTAGTGGAAATAGAAGAAATCTTATTTTTTGGTTTGCATGGAAGGAAGATATTCGAGGAAACAGCGACCAGGCAGCGGAGAATCGAGGACACTACAGTTTAACATGACCTTTGACCCACTGACTGACTCAACATTTTCTGATCGAGATCCAAGCCAATTATGTTTTTTTAGAAATGAGACCACATTCTGAAACGCTGACTGAGTCACAGTGCAGCGATGCATGTGGTTCAGTGTGCAGCACGATCCTACAGGACATACACACACACACATAAAAGGCTGTTATTACTGTACTTTACCATGTATGTACACCACTTTCCAGTAAACTATATGTCTTTAAATATGGCACCAAGTTTCTGTTTGAGTTTCAGTTTGGTTCTTTCTCTCACTGTTTTCAGGTCAGGTCCTCTCAGGAGGCGCTTTAAAAAGTTCATTAATTTTTTTAATGTTACTGTAGATTGAAGTTTTTTTCATCATATGATCATAAAAACAAAAACATGCATGAGTCAGCTGGAGTAGCACACAGTCTATACTCAATATAAGACACATATCTTGATCATTTGTCCACCAGAAAGTACTGACAAGTTTATTTTGAATCTGTAAAATATGCCACTGTTTGCCACAGATCGTTGATAAAGGGACCCTTATTAAAAAAAGTTTTTGCCTATCTTATATATGTTAAAAACAAATGTCTCTGCCAAAATATATTCCAAAATATCAATATGAACCTAAAAAGCCAGCATCAGTCCAGCTACAGCAGAAATGTAATAAATACATCTGAAACTGTACTAATGTTGCATTTTCTTAAATGGGTTTTAAAGCCATGCTAGTGACTGAACTCAACTTTCTACAGTTATTCATGGTCCTCGGAGGATGAACCAAGTTATTTTGGCGATCCCTTGACTTTTTCTCTTGCGCCACCATCCAAGTTTCTTTGTCTGTACATCAAATTCAACTCTGAGATGGAATGCCATAAAATCTGCCCCCCCTCTCAACAGTTATAGGCTATAGCACCATAATCTGGTCTGCATTTTAAGTAGTTCAATATCTCTGATTTATTTATGACCAAATACCTGCAAAGCTAATGAGCCATCAGTCTCAGCTCCACTTTGCATTCAGTGCTACTTAGCAAACATTAGCATGCTAATATACCAAACTAAAATGATGGACATGTTAAACATTATATCAGCTTGCCGATGTTAGCTCGAAGCTGAGTTAAGTGCAGCCACAGCGTGACTTATAAACTGTTAAGCTCATAAACTCAAACTGCAGACTGACTCTAATGTTTTTGTATTTCCTTGCAACAAAATTATTTAAAAATTGCATAACAACATAGCAGCTGTCACTACGATCAAGAAAAGAAAGTGTCCAGAGCAGGAAGTTTGACAAGCTGCAGAATCATTTCCAGATCTACTTTCTCATTCCAGAAGCCCATTTTGACACATTACTGAGAGTTTACATCAAAAACAACTAATGACCGCAATCCAGTTAATCCCTAACAGCAGTGTGGCACCTCAAACGAAGCTCTTTATTTTACAATGTGCTTTCTCTCGTGAAGTTCATTCTTATATGCAGAGTTCACTTCCTGCACCTTCTGTGATGGACAACAAAAATGTGCAGAAGTTTTAATAAAGCATTTATGCAAGATGGCTGCCACTGCATATTCATTCACACACACATACACACACGCACGCACACTTCAAACATGCAAAAGCCACAAATTAGAAAGAGCTGAGTAAATGTGGAGCAGGTTTGGGGTTAGAAGGTCTGCAGCCGCCCGAGCGTGGGCCGTGTTCGGGACGGAGAACAGTCACTACTTGTTTTATTGCCTCATGATGAACACCTGCAACGACTGAGGAGGAGGGGAAAAAAAGAGGTCGAGGGCAGACAAAAGGCTTACATCTGAGAGAGAGCGAGAGAGAGAGAAAGAGAGAGAGAGCGAGAGAGAGGTAGTGTGGGAACGCCTGTGTGTGTGTGGGTGTGTGTGCATGTGTGTGTGGGTCTCAGGTTACATTCTTACAGACGAGCTGCCAAATGAGACCGTCTGTGCATATGTAGCTCACACGCTACAACACTCACACACGTCTACATATAGGATAGTAACTGAAAAATGTTTGTTTTCTTTGCACACTTGAATAAACCATAGCTAAAAATGCAATATGGCCAAAAGTACATGGACATCTCTATGAACATATCTTGGTATGCTTTTTGATCCTGGGTTAGGTTAATTGATTATCACATTGACTCGCCCTGTGCTGTCCAACGACTCACACAGTTTGGGGTAGACAGCTAAGGCAGTGCACAGGCCATCGCAATCAACCAGATAACCCCACACCGAGTGTACCACCACCATATAGGGGCAACAATAGGCGCAACAATACATGTATCTGTATTGAACCTCGGTTCGGTATGCACTATGAATTGAACAAAACGCAAGTTTATAAGAATGCACCACTGAAGATGGGTGACTTATCAGATGCATTTATTTTATTATTATTTTTACAAGGTGCTGTTTTTGTTTTATATGGTTCTAACTTCTAAGTATGCGCAGCAGAAAATGAGGCAGGTATAGCTGCACCAGATACATTTAATTTAATTTAAAAACTGTACTTTTGAGTTGAAACAAATGTTGGTAATTTCAATAAACTACAACTTAAAAAAGGCATGGAAATTTCTCTTTTTTGTATCGAAAAAATACCGAACCGTGACACTAAAGTATCGAACCGAACCAAACTGAACTGTGAATTTTGTGTATCGCTGCACACTTAGGGTTTAGGGTTGCTTTAGTATGATAGGATAGCCAACATACAAAAACAGGTATATAGACGAGATGTTAGGATCTATGGTTAGCCAAAGACTAGGCGGTTAGGGTTAGGCATGGAACCTAAATGTTCCAAAATGGGTTAGGATAACCTTCTGGGCGTTAGAATGAGGAATATCCAAGGTCAAAAGGCAGACATGTGGAAGAGATGTTAGGGTCCAAATTAATCCAGAGACTCTGCAGTTAGGGTTACGTGTGGAGCCAAGGTGGTTGGGTTAGGGTTAGGAATCCTAGGCCCTATAGTTCCAATGAAGGCAAATCTGAATGTTACAGCATGAAATAAGCAACAGTGTGCTTCAAACTTTGTGGTGACAGTTTGTGTTTGACCTTTTCATGTTTCAATGTGATGCACAAAGCCAGGTCCGGAAAAAAAATGGTTTTCTCAGTTTGGTGTGGAAGAACTTGACCGTCCTGCCAAGAGCCCTGACCTCAATCCTACCAAACACCTTGGGATGAACTGGAACACAGAGTGTGAGGCAGACCTGATCACCCAACATCAGTGTCGGACCTCAGTGACGCTTTTGGGGCTGAATGGGAACAAATCCCTGCAGGCAGGTTCAAACATCTGGTGGAAAAACCTCCCAGAAGAATAAAGGCTGTTACAGCGGCACACTGATACCAATGATGTTATATAGGGATGTTCAACAATCACATCTGGGTGTTTTGTTTGGTTGGTTGTCCACATACTTTCGGCAACGTACCTAAAGGAACAGTCTGAGCAGAGTTCAAACCTGGCAATCTCACGATGAGGAGGTGACTTTGGAGATGCTGTGTGCAGTCATTGGACCCAACAGTTATTGGTCAACAAATAGCTCCAGTGCTGCGATGCTAACATTATTTTTATTCTACTCTCTTGTCACTAAAGCCAGACACATCACAGTTTATGTTCATAATGTATTTAACATATTCAATAAACAAGAAACATCATGTTCTGGGGTTGTTTCAAGGTATATATTTTTTTTCTGTTTTGATGCATCTAAGGTCACATATATTAGTCTTGTTATTAGCTATGTTTCAAGTGTTCTTTCTTTGTGTCCTTGTATGTTAAGAGCATTACACTCAAACACACATGCTCTTGATCATCCGTGTGTCTTTACGGAGTTCAAACAAAGGTTGAATTCAAATTTATGTCTGAAATGCACGGTACATCCTATTCACCAGAAAAGGTAACAACTCCACAGCTCCCACAGCCAATAAACACTGGTTCAGTGAAGGAAACAGTTGAGGAAACAGGGAGTGGAGCTCTTGTTTTCCTGAAAATATGGCCCTGCCTCATAGTGAAGATTTACTGATCTTTGTTCCAGATTCCTGCTTCTAAAACACAGATGATACCCTTTTTTTTCCCAGAGAGGTACAAGGAATGATTCATTTAGGGCAACAAGGTGATCTTAATCAAATTCCACTGTTCAAACACACACACACAAGTGCACTCACAGACTTATTACCCGCCCCACCACACACACGCTATAGTGACAGACCCCTGGTCTCGCCTTGCCTCCCCTCTTACAGAGTCACTGAAGCAATTAGTTCTGCTTCCTCAGTCTGGACTCAAGTATTTAAAACCTCTGGCCACACCCAGAGCCTTCTGTCTGAAAGAGTTACGCCAGTGGAAAAACAAAAAGAAAAAAGAAAAACCTCCGGAGTATAAAAACCTCCTTATATGTACATCCTTAGTGTATGTTTAATCAGCTGATGTTTTCAAGAAACGCATGCGACATGAAGTGGTTTCTTATAGAAAGACTGTTCTGTCTGGGTGAGTCATGGGATGCACTCTTTAAGAAATGGGGTTGGAATCTTTAACAACAAAAATGCAGAACAAGGAGCAGAAAAATGTGAAATCTATAATAGGAAAGCCTTCACTGGGTACATGTCTTGGTGATAAGACAGTTAAAATAACAACAGGTTTCAATATTAGATGTTTTGAACCCTCATGAGGATCTCCCAAAATGAATTTACAGAGGTGACATAGGAATCTGTGAATACACCTACTCTGGAGATGTTTACCCCAATGATGGGAATGTGTTAGCTGTTTGTGTCACTGTGTGAACGCGTTCGTTCAAACTCACCAAATCAATGACACAAACAAATTAACCGATGGTAGCAGTGGTAGACCAGCAACTTCCATGTTCTTAAGAGGTAAAATGATTTAAACAGAGTTCTGGTAAAACAAAAAGGATTGTACTCTTTAATATAAAGGTCCATCTCTCTCTAGGCATCCTGTACATGATGTTGTCAGACACTTGTATTAGCAATCCGAGTGCATCCAAGTGCCCAGAAGGATTACACATCGCAGCCCGTTTTACAATTGCCAACTGCAATTCCATGAATTGTTGTCCCCATTAGTCATTTAGACACAAAAAACATTGGAGAATACAATGTTTCCATTTAATACCGCAGCATACAATGATATGTAGATAACCATATGCTTCCAGCTGTGTAGCAACAGTTTAAGGCCTGTTCCTGTGTCAACATGACACCCATAAAGTCCTTCAAAGAACTGGGTTTCTTAGTTTGGTGTGGATGAGCTAGACCAGCTTGTACAAAGGCCTGACCTCAACATTATCCAGCACATTTGAAACACCAAGTGTGATCCAGACCTCATCGTCCAACATCAGTATTGGATGTCACAGGTTCCAAAATATGGTGGAAATCTTTTCTGATTGGACGAGACTGTTATAGCAGGAGATTAATGCCGGTGGTTTTGGAGTATCATTGTTGAGCTATCACACACGGGTGTAATGTTTGGGTGGCCATCTACATTTGGCAGTGTAGTGTAAGTCTAACATTTCATGGATCAAGTCTTTAGTTTCATTCTGAATTTTGTTTTTTGGATTGACAACCAAGATAATAAAGCACAATAATGCAAATGTGTTTATGTTTGTTTTGCAGCAGTAGGTGTCACATGCTTCCAAATGGTGGTTATTTAATTTAAGCTCCAGTGTTGTAAATCTTGTTGATATACACCTCTGCCTTCCAAGAACACAGCAGCAGGGAAACAACTTCATAAAGCCGCATTTATTGGATAATTGGTCCTTCAAATGGCTTCAAGCTGTTGAAGGATGGCCATCCAACAGGCAGCAGGCCGGAAAATAGGAGAAAAGAGGAAAGGCTGGAGGAAAAAAAGAAAAGAAAAACGAAGTAATGTCTTCTTTAACGTCCTCTTAACCAGCGGCTAAAAACACTGTGTGGAACTGAAGGTTTCACCCTGAAGTTATTGCACACACAAAGCTGTCAAATAAGACAAACAGCCTGAAACACACAACAGTCATTCTTAACTTTTTCATCATTAACATTTCATTGTGCATAACACATGCTTAATTCAGATTAACAATCAAACAGAGCTGTTTACTTTTTGAGGTCCAAGTCAAAAGTGTTAAGTCATTCAAGAATTCAACTCTATGTTCATTCTTGAGTTCTTGAGTCAGTAACCAGGTCCTTACTCCTTACCAGCTCCTTAAGAAGCTCCTTCAGCAACAGACTGCTACTCCCACCATGTAAGAAGGAGCTCTACCACAGGTCCTTCATTCCAGCAGCTGCCAGACTCTTTAACACCAGCATGACTTCATGACTTTCTTGTATATATTTCTTATTTATGAGGAATTTCTTATCCACCTTGTGTATCCAAGCTACTGTGACAAGTGAATTTCCCCAGTGTGGGATCAATAAAATCTATCTTACCTTATATTATCTTATCTTTAGAGATCCAAGTAGATCCAAGTCAAGTCTTGAAACAAGTCCAAGTCATTTTTTGCCAAGTCCGGTTTCAAGTCTCGAGTGATTTGGGGTCCAAGTGCCTTGTCAATATCAATATATTCTTTGGGGTCAGTCTTGGTCAGATCTAAACAGATTGGATCCAAAATGAAGTGTCAACCCAAGTCATTAGGAGGCAAGTCCCTGTCAATTCTCAAGTCCTTTAGGCAAGATAGAGTTCTTTACCCTTTACCCTTGCAACTTTATATCCTTTTAAAGCTGTATTAAGTATTTTTGATTAATATTCAGGGTGTATGGCTCAGTCAGGTCACAGTGAAGTTCAAGTCCAGTCTCAAGATTGTTTGAAAATGCTTTGACGTGAATATTCACTATGACCCTAACACTGATCACTGCGATCACAGTTTCAGTGTTAGGTTATTGGCTTACGAAGAAAAATGTGAAAGTGAAATTAGTTTAGAGAGAGTGAGCGGGAAGCGACAGAAGGAAAAGGGCAGAAAGGAAGAGTCACAGAGAGAACGACAGAATGAAAGAATGGAAAAAAGAAAGAAGAATGAAAGAGGA
>CP136874.1:5359948-5559948 GCA_033000465.1 Sciaenops ocellatus | reverse complement strand
CTGTTACATACTAGCTTAGCTTAGCACAAAGACTGGAAACTGGAAACAGCTAGCCTAGCTCTGTCCAAAGGCAGCTCTAAAACTTACATATTAACATATTATAGCTAGTTTGTTTAAGCCATATGTGTACAAACAATTTTTTTTTTGGCTGCAAGCAGTTGCCAGGCAACCAGCAGAGGCTCCAAGAAGTTACTGTACCCAGTTAATGTGTTAATTAGTGAGCTAGATTAGAGGCGCTGGTAGGCCGATTTTGTTAGCTTTGGACAGAGCCAGGCTAGCTCTTCGCTTGTTTCAGTCTTTATGCTAAGCTAAGCTAATCTGCTGCTTGCTGTATAGCCTTAACAGACAGAAGAGAGGAGCTGATGAGTACTTTTCCTGTCACTTTAAGACCCTCATAAAACACAAAATGTGTAAATTGCAGCACAAATGTAACTTTTATCAAGGCAGCTTCATTATGTTCTCGGTGAAAAGCAGCCTTTTCTCTCTTTTGAAAGTTGCTTGTCCTTCCCATCTCAATTTTTTTTTTCTTTTTAGCGACAACAATTCAGGATGCTTTACACTGAAAAATACAATCAGCCTTGAGGTCAGGTCTGAGTGTGTACATGCCTGTGTTTTGTGCCAAAAAGGAGGAACTGGAATAGGAAACGTGGAATAAGAGCAGGATGAAACCATAAATGTTGAAGGCTGGAAGGAAATACAAAGTTAAGACGAAAAAAAGGAAACAATTCACATGACCACAGGATGTTTTGCACTGAAAGAGCCTCAACAGGAGTCCAAATTAGAAAAAAAATAAAACTTTGTCCGCAGTAACTGGCAACATTATGAGGACAATATGTGAGTCAACAACAGTTTGATGGTGTAGATGAAGCTGGAGACATCGGAGGAGGAGTAGGAGGAGGCGGATGAATGCGTGGAAGGGGAAGAGAGAGAACAACAGCAGGAGAGCAAAGATGACGAGGACAGGAAAAAAGAAAGAAAGAAGAAGAAGACAAGAAAAGACTGGATGAAAGAAGAAGAAAGAAGGGATAGACATGAAGGACAGATGACGAGGAGAAAGAGGACATCAATTTGGAGAAGAAATGATGAAGGGTCAAAGTGAAAATGAGGCAAATGAGGTCCAATTCTATAAATGAATAGGAAAGATGAAGTAAAAAAAAAAGTGATGAGGATGAAGAGGAAAGAGAAAGAGAAAAGGTACATGCTGAGGAAGAAGAAGGAGGACAGAGAAAAGGAAAAGGAATAGGTTTAGGATGAAAAAGAGGAGGACAAAATCACTGAATGGAAGAAGAAGGAAGAGGAAGAGTATGATGAAGAAGAAGACAAGGAAGAGGTGATGAAGAAGGTAGGGAGGCATGAGGAGCCTGACAAGTAGGGAGGTGAAAGGATGAAAGAATAAAATGAGCAAGAAGAGGAAGGAGGAGGAAGTGAAGGAGGCTAAAGAGGAAGAGGGATGAGATGAAGGAGGTAGAGGAGACCAGCGAGGGTGAGAGGATGAAGACGTAGGTGGAATCAGCTGCTTCGACTGCGGCACTTTTTGATTCCCAAACCTTCGTCTTCTCAATTAACAGCCACCATTTTCCCATAACGCACCTCTTCTGCCTTCACTTTAGCCACTTACACACCTTCACAGACACACACACCTAATTTGGCACACACACCACAGACATACACACAACTTCCGATGGCGACATTAAACTCCCAAAACAATTTAGCTTGTCACACACTTACCCTTACAAGCATAAACACAAACACACACACACACAGTCACACACACACGGCCGCCTCCCAGAATAAGTTGGCTGTCTCTAATTGGAGTGGTGTTTGTTGCGGAGAGGTGTTGAGCGCCGCTGTAATTGCCAGGCAGGCTGGTTGACGTTCCCTGTCTCTTTATTTCTTAAGGACTGGGTAATTAGGCACGGTGACTGCGATTGTGCCACCACCGCCGCTGCCGCCGCCGCTACGAGCAAACAGGTGTGGGAGCGAGCGCCGAAACACACAACACCTTTGCCGACGTCACAGACCAACCGCAGAGAGAGGAGAAGGGCTTTTTAACCTACGAGGGGGGCCCGGAGCGGTGAGGTTTCACCAAAAGATGCCAAAGATTTGTAGAGAGGGGGGCAGATATTCAGTCGACGTGAGCAGATTGGAGAAGAGGAAATGAGCAGATTGTGACACTTGTGAATGTAACTAATAACTGAAAAAGGCTCAAAGGGAGCCGTGCTTTGACCTGAATTCTCATACTGATGTTTAGCAGATAAAACGTGTATCATGTTCAGCATGCTAAAGCGCTGAACACAAACTGTAGCTGAGGCTGATGGGAAAACTAGTTAGTTTTGCAGGTATCTGCTCATAAATAAATACAAGACCTAATGATGACAATGATCCTGTGGAGAACAAACAAATGATCAAATTTCATGGTCAACCATTTAACTCAAAACCACAAACCTCATGGTGGTGCTTGACGGAAAGTCTAAAAGTCTTTAGGATTGATCCTCTGGGGACCATGAACATCTGTACCAAATTTCATTGTCTGGACCAAAGAAGTAGACCAGCTGACTGACTGTGCCATCCCTAAAGCTAGCTAGCCGCTAGCATGGATAACATTAATAGATAGACATTCATGCTAGCAAGGGTGGAGCATTGTAAGCAAAGACAAAGAAATCAAAATTCTTGCTTTAGTTCACTTACAAACTCGTTTAAACTTTCTTATGAACAGAGAAAAAAGAAGCCCCCTTACCTTTCTTTCCTGTATATGCATTGCATGATCAATTATAGTTAGCTTTGGTTGGTGAGCACTGCAACGGAGCCTCATTCAGTTTATGTCGATTGTTGCAATCAAGCCAATAATGGCTTTATAGACAGAATTAAGAAGGCTATGTCATCTTTCTGTTTCAGTGGCAGGAAAAATGGACACGAGAAGTGTGGATGAGATGAACACAGCTGTGCAGTTACACAGACTTACAGAAATAACAACTCTTAAATGGGATATATTTAATCAACAGAAACAGTTCACTGCTCATAGTAACCGTTACCACATCCTCTACAATATGTCAACTGGAAATGACATTAATACAACAGATACTTCACTCTCTATGCACAGTGAAGACAGGTTGAATAATGAGGTGAAAGTCAAGTTTTCATAAAATGTGTAGAAAATGAAGAGTTGATATAAACTTTGTTCATATTCAAGCTATAAAAAGAAATAGAAAACTCTTCTCTTGTGTCATTTTGCTGTCCATCTTCCTAACCGCTCTCCACATTTAATGATTGGTTTATACTGTTCTTTGAACATATAAATCTGACAGGTGACCCGCTGCAGGTGTACAACAGATGCTTCACTTCTAACTCCAGCCAAACGCAGATGAAGACCAGCAATTAAACACTGGCCGCCTGTCGACATGCAGTCAACTTAGTGCAAAGTGATTCAAAGCAAAACACAGACATCAACTGTCTGAACCCTCGAGAGACAAAGCTTAAATTTAAATTTAGATTTGACACGTCTGAACCTTTCAACCAAATTGGGCAAACTTTTAACTTGCAAATTACCAAAACCAAGATTACTGGGATCACTTTTTAAAGGTCTTGTCTGGGAATCAACTGCATTTTTACTTGGTTTTGTCTTGGGCTTGGACAAAGAGGACTGACCAGTCAAGACCAAAACTACAGGAATATAACTTAATTGCCTGTGCATTGTCTGAATTATTTGTTCATCTTCAGATATAAAATTTGGTTTCCTAAATTACAAAGACTTCATCTACAGAACAGCGTCCAAAAGAACACACAGCGGCTCGTAAATACTTCAAGGCGATGTAACAACCAAGCTTCATCCAAAGAGTTTTCGTTAACTTTAGTTATCTAATTTGGGGGTGTCGATTAGCTCAGTTGGTAGAGCATCCGCCCCATGTACGAAGCCTTGCCGTAGCGGCCCAGGGTTCGAATCTTCAGCTGTCTCTATCAAAAATAAAGCTTGAAAAAAGCCAAAATAAAATATCTTTAAAAAAACATTAGTTACCTAAGTACAATCTTGGTCTTGACTCGGTCTCAACCCTTCAAAGTCTTGGTCTTGTCTTGGTCTCGATACACTCTGGTCTTCGCCATGGCTTTATCGGTTTAGTTGGCCTTGACTGCCACACTGCTGGGAGGTGTAATTAAAACAAGCTAAACGTCAACAAATTAAAGGCTACAGTACAGCAAACTACAGAGATCTCACCTCATAAAACTTTTTTTAAATTCAAGGACAGATCTGTTGAAACGAACTGAAGCTGAACTCAAACTTGCGTCTGGATTTGCTGGGTCTGCATCTGGGATGTCAGATTCTAAGGAGCCCAAAGGTCCCATCATTGTGTGTCAGCTTGATTCTGCTAATTTGATTAATTGTATTTGTTGAAGAACATGAGACACAACTAAAACCTGAAATCTGAACCATCAATCAGGTTAATTGCAAAGCAGGGCCACAAACAAGGGGTTCACTCTGTTCAAAGTAAAACCTAAAACACTAAAACCAACCACAACAAAAAAGTTAACAAGCCAAACTAAACAACTCAAATCAAAGTTGAGTCAAAGAGACCAAACTAAGAAAATATAAACTAATCTAAACTTAACAGCTCAGCCCAGCTCAGCACATCTCAGCATTGTCTTTGGGGAAAACATATGGAGCTCCGACTCGGTAGCGAGCCGGCCCGTCGAAGCAAGCGGCACGTCAATCTCCTGAGCTTTAAAAAAAAACAAAACACACAAATCCACGCAGAGTTCTCACAGACGCTAACCTTGAAATCACTGCCATTATTAGCAGAGTCATTATTAGCATTAGAAAAGCAAATGGGGCTAATAATATTTGCCATTATGGCTAAAAACGCCTATTAATCCCTAATCCGCACCACAATTAAGAGCATGGTTGGGTGTTTTTGTGAGTCGTTCTGCATCTCCTTGCCGGGGAAACGAGACAATTTAACAGCCTCAGAGGCAGAGAGGTGGGAGGGTGAGGTATTAAGCAACTGGCTCCTGCTCTCCATCTCTATTTTGAAAGCGATCAGCCGGGGTGTTTTTTGAGTGACAGGCGTAACGGAGGCAGATTTGACTGGATAGAGACAAGAGGGTGGCGGTGGGGGCGTCGCTCGCTGCGTTGAAGCGCGTTATCTGTCTCGGTACAAGTGCATCAAATCAAACGGGAGAAGGGATATTATTAAAGCAACCCCCTTTTTTCTCCGCTGTGAACTGTGACTTAATAAGCTATGCCAATTAGAGGAACAAAAATCAAGCATGCCATCGGGGCTGTATCTATCCTTGCCCAAATTTCTCTGCTAATGCGTGAAGCTCGCTGGCAGAGGCGACAGCGCTGCTGTGTTTTTCCTGTTTGGCTTTGACAAGAAAAAGGAGAAGAGGAAGAGGTGGAAGGTTGGACAAAAATAATGTAAAACAGGATAAAGCTGATTGATTTTGTGATTGTCTCCCAGAGAGTTGATGTTTTTTAAATCTGCTCATATTCTGGCTTTTTACTGGATTGTCAATGAATCCCACACAGAAACCAACAATGAACGCATCCTACTGACAAGTATCAAGTATCCGCCGCTGAAAATAGTCCCCAACAATATGTACTCCCATGTGAGCAGCTGTTTCAGGAAGTTGCTGAGCTCAGAGGAGGATTCGGTCTTTGCAAAGTCCAAGTCCAAAGTCTTTGTAGGACACCAAAGCTCTGGTATTTCTTTTCCTTCCCTCCTTCCTTCATTTCCTTTCTTCTTCCAGTGAATTTACCCTTTCCCTCTTGACTTCCTTCCTTTCTTCCTTCACTAGTTCCTTCTTACTTTGTCTCTTTTCCGTCCCTCCTTTCTTCCTTTCTCCCCTCCCTCCTCTGTTACCTTTCACTGTTCCCTTGTTTCCTTCTTCTTACCTTTTCTTTCTGTCTTTATTTCTTTCTTTCTTTACTTCCCTCCCTTCCCTGTTTCCTTTCACTTCTCCCCTGTTCCCGTCTTTCCTTTCTTCCTTCTCCTCTCCTTCTTACCTTTCCTTCCTTTCTTCCTATCTCCTTTTCTTTGTTCCTTTCTGCTGACACTCGAGGAAACATTTCCTCTGTCTCTCGTTGCCAACTTTATGTTCCATGGTAACAGGGATGATGGTTTGCCCTCGTGCCCCCAAAGCTCCCTTCCCATCACCTTCTTTGCTCCCAACTGCACACACACGCACACACACACACACATTCAAAATCTCTTCAAAACTCTCAGACACACATTTCAACACTCATTCTCCTCTGAACGTACGCATTTACACTCTTTCTGTCACACACACGCACACACCTCAGGCCTCTTCCAACGCCACTGACAGGGAGACAAACAGCGGATCTGAGAGGTTATAACAGTGTTAAAAAAAAGGGAAAAACACCAAAACCAGCCAAGGCCTGAAATAGACGAGTGGCAGTGGTTTTGACAGGCAGAGTGAAGCCGTTCGCTGAACGGCTTCATCCAGGAGGAGATTAGAAACACACACAGAGTTTGAAGTGTGCATTATCTTTCCAGGGATGATCCCAAAATAAACAACAACAACGGCGAAATCTCCCAATAATTAAAACGCCTAATCCACTTCCTGGTTGGCGATGACCGTGGGCTGAGCGTGTCAGCCGGGACTCGTGGGGATTGTGTGGCGTTTATGTTTAGACGCTTTTTTTGTGTTTTAAGGTGAATTTATCGCCAAAAATACAAGGACTTATATCGAATGAGGAGAGAGCTTCAAGAACTGAAATTTATTCACAGTATTGTGTGAAGCTTGTCATTTCGAAAATTCAACCTCTGCATGAGACATGTTTGAAAAAAAAAACTGTCATTCCTTATCCTCAAACACATCAGATAAACCAAATCCTAAAAGCTGTTTTTATTCCTCTGCCTCTCTGCGTGACTGACATGTTATTTTTACACAACACACACCATGCTTCCTGCTTTCATCTAGCCTCTTGTCTCCTTTATGTCCTAATTTTGCTGCTGTTGTCGTCTTTAGCCCCGTGTTTAGCAACCTCCACCTATTTTCCGGCGCATTGGGGTACAAACTGTGTTCTTTGTGTTTGGGATTTTCAACGTTGTGGCCTCAGTTAATAAAGAAGATTAAATGTGAGGATGGAAATTACTGTGCCGGAGTGTAGCACCAGGTATCAAATCTCACTATAATCACGTTATACAAATTACATGTTAAATCTTCCCTTATAGAAACAGATGGGAGCTTTTTCATGTCAATAAACTGTCATTTGGGTTCAATCCATATTTAAATTTACAACAAATAAAACTTTACAAAAGAAAATCCTTCCAGCCACTGTGGTTCTAATATTAGGAGTGTATCAAGATAAACAGTTGGAGGCACTAACTCTCCACTCGGATGCCATTAAACCACTGACAAGATAATTAAAAGAGTAAGAGAAAGTAACTATAAAACTAAACATACAGTAGTTAGTAGTTATGATCCAAATATGACATTTCTGTTTGTTTCATGTATGAATATGAGGAAGTTTAGTCTCCTCATCATTCCACACTGATCTGATGTTTTTTTGTCTCTCTGATGAATGTTAACTTTCACATTTTACCTTATCTTAATGATAAACCAAGTTTTGTGCCTCACCCAAACATAAAAACTACTAAACTTGGTGCTAAGGGTGTACCTGTTGACTAATTTCACTGCTGTTTCAATGGAAATTTAAATTAAGACTAATCAACGTGTCTAAAAGTAAGAAAACGCTCAGAAAACAGTCAAAATTTTGCAAAAATTAAAGACTTTATAAACACACATGTCGCACACAAATGCCCAGGCTTCACAAGTTACTCTGTTAAGTAGGATACCTCAGTATATCCTGTTAGATGAAGTGATGTGAGGGCCGTTTTTTACATTATTGACATCTAAATGTCAGTAAATGTGTTGGGCAAGGAAAAAATTCCTTGACATCTGCCTTTAGCATACAGTGGGTCAGTAAGTCCTGGTCTACTGTCTCTTCGGGTACAAATGAGGCTGTAATGCAGCTGCAGGTATAAACCTTCTTTTCATGTTTACATCAAAATATTGCATATCAACCCAGTCTGCTGACATGACATTATACAGTACATATGACATATGAACCTAAATGACATCATAGTAAGATAAAAGATTCACTTCTCTTTAATGGCAACTCAAGAATAATTTTAGAAATGTTATGTTTTTTATGCCATATTTAAACCTTTCAACTCAATCTGGTGAAGAAATTTTAATCCAGTTTTGATGGATGTTTAAGGATTGGCTGCTCCTCCTTTGACAAACATCATTTGTGACCTGTTATGGTCACAAATCTTTCTCAAACCCATCCAGATAAAAACATCAATGACATGCTGCTAGAACAAAAACATTTTCTTAATTTGAGAAAAGTTGACATCTTCTAGATACAAAGGTGGTTTCACCTTCTAATTTGCCATCGAGCCAATGGTGCTGTGTTTTCAGTTTTTAAAATGTCAAATCAATTCATATCAGCTGATAAGATAATACAGTTATAACTTGACAGAAGTGAACGAGAATGTAACGTTTCATCTTTAAATATGCCTTGAACTTCTCTGATACCTACATCGAAGACGTGACGGTAAACCTGAACCTGCGTGGACCCGGTTCAGTGTCGGCGTGTCCCAGCCTCTGGCCTCGCCCCAGCCTTTTGAAACCGCTGCTCTCATGGTTGTGTAGGTCTATAGAGTTCTAATTAGCTGCATTCACAAACAGCGCCAGGCTCATCAAAATGCAGAGGCCTGCAGAAAGCCACAGCAGGGGTGAGCGCAGGGTGTGTGCGTGCGTGTGTGTGTGTGTTGCATCTTGTACATGTGGGTGTTTAGATGTGTGTGCACGAGTGTGATTTGTGTACAGGGAAGAGTGCACGCGTGTGACACCAGTGTGTGTTCCTGTATCAAAAGCAAAAAAAAAAAAAAAACAACAATCTCAAAATGAAGATACACATCGAGGCAGCAAACCGAGGCCTAACAACCGCTACAAATTCTACAAAAACTGAGCCGGCCTCTTTTTTTTTCTCCCCAAAATCGGAACATTTGTCGGTCCCTTCCTCGCATTTGTATGCACGGCACGGGAGCAAATAACAGCGCCGAAAACCGCAGAGCACAAATAACAACAACCACACAACGAAGCAGTAAACAAAGAAGACGGCTCGACATCTCTCTGTGTTCCAGCCAACAAACAAAATGGCTTCCGAACGCCGTTTAGAGGCAAATAACACGAGCGGGAGCAACACAAACGACTCGGCTGGTGTCTGTGAAAAGCTTCCAGGAGGAAGATTTTATAAAGAAAGTATCGTCCAGCTCTGAAGGACGGAGGCTGAGCTCGTCTCGTACAGACTGAGGACGTTACATGACACGTGGTTGAATAAAATATACGAGGGAACGCAGCACAACACAAAACCTGATGTATGAGCACAGCAGAGAGGTCAAATATAGAACTGTACATCCCATCACAGAGACAGCAGGAGCATGAATCTGTCAAGCGACGACAACACATATGATCATCTTCAGCTAGATCGGCAGTTCTCAAACTGCGGGGAAGGCCCCAATGGTGGAACATAGAGCTGCTGCAGGTGGAGCATGACAGACCAGGAGAATGAAAACCAGAAAATATGGAGTGAAACACATTTTTAATGCTGCTCTGTTGACTTATTTCTCACAACAAAATCCACTTTAATCCATTTTTATTAGTTGCCTCTACTGTGTCATTGTAAATGACTGACAAAAATTGTGGGATTAGGGCGGGAGGGATGTTATTTTTTTGGCTCCTGAAGAGGCCAGAAAAAGTTTGAGAACCACTGAGCTAGATTGAACATCAGCTAGGAGTTTTCTCTCTTCCTGTGATCGGTCTATAACAGACCTGTCGGGCTGCATTGTTGTGACATTGCCTCATCACTCCATGATCAATGATTTACAGACTTTTTTCAAAGTGGAATCACTCAGCTGATTTAACACATCTGCACATCCGCACACAGATACACATAAACATACCTCGCCAACTTTTTCACAACACACTGACTGACTAATTCAGTGAGCGAGCGTGACTGAAAACTCGACAACCCAACAGACACCAAAACACCTCACAGCAGTTTATAATGCTGACAGAGGAGTGTTCTATCACGAGGCTGAACGTATAAATCTACCAGAGATGTACGCGTGCACGTGTTTGATCCATGTCGGGCACTAGCTGAACCAGGTTCGACTTTTCCGCCGGGTGACCCTGCAGGTTTGCACCGAGCCCTCGCTGTTCAAACCTCCTGCATCGCCGGACTGGCCTCATTCACGTTTTTTTTTTACACACAGGGCCACAGTCAGCCTGAACGTGGCCTAAATGACTGACTCACTCACTCAATCACTGACACACCGAGTAATTACACACTGACGGACTCTTTCGCTAATGAACTCACTCAGTGGCGTCCAGGCTGACTGGATGGATGGATGGGTGAACGAATGAATGGCTCAGTGTACTAGTGAAAGAAGTGCTGACTGACACATGAAGCACCTTTTCCAACTCCTACGCTAATACAGTAAGTGACTGACTGGATGGAAGCATGAATGAATGAGTGAAGGAAACTGAATTTAGACTAACTCATCACTCACCCACTCGCTAAATGTCTGACTGGATGAATGAATGACACATAACCAACTAGATTATTCCATCACTGATGTAGAGTGGTGGATGAAGTATTCAGATCCTTTACTTTAGGAAAAGTCGTAACACCATGACTATTGCGCCATTGCGACTGTTCCTCCAATGAGGTTGGCTCTGCCACACATACGCTCAAGGCAATCCAAACTTTTCTCGTCTGTTGTTCCCCGTTGGTTGAACATCCTACCAGTTCCTACCAGGTCAGGGGCGTCCCTCTCTACCTTCAAAAACCTCCTGAAGACTTCCAGCTCTTCAGAGAGGACCTCCTCTCCAACACTACCAACAACTGGACATGATAAATCTATCCCCCTCCATAACTGTTACAGTACTTATTGATACACTAACATGTCCTTGTTGCATTGTACCTTGATTGTTCCCTTTTTGTAAGTCGCTTTCTATGAAATGACTAAATGTAATTTAAATGTAACAAATAATTATTTTTAATCTGGATTAATTTGATGATTATTTTCTCCATGGATCAATCCATTTGTATTTTTTACATTTGTAAAATATCAGAAAATCGTGAGAAATGCTGTAACAATTTCTCAGAAGTCCAAAGTGACACCTACGCAACGTTTGTTTTGTGCAACCAACAGTCCAAACCTCAACATCAATACAAATAAATGAAAATAATTCAAATTATTACAAGGAAAAACAGCAAATCCAGGAAACAGGAAATATCAACTAACGAAAGGATTAGCAATTAGCATTTTTTTTTTTTAGCTCTACTTGTATAAACTGTTGGGTTCATTTATTTTAGAACAAAACTCTAAGCTCTCTGTGTTTTATGCAAAAAGCTGTCATATAATTCCAACATTTCCCTGTGGACCAAGTACAAGTACCTCAAATTTGTACTGAAGTACAGTATTTGAGTAAATGTTTAGTTAAATTCCATCACTGCTGATGTACTAGTGAGTGTGTGATGTATTAACTGACTGAATGAATGAAACACACACATAACTAAACATACCAATGAATAATTCATTGACTGATTGAATTATTACATTTAGAAATAAAATATCAGAGTGCACAATAAACCTTCACATTCAGACACTCCATATCCACAACATCTCAAAGCCACCAGGTCCCACCACAACAGTGCCTGTTCTACACCAACAACATCACTGTGTAGAAAAACAGTGCACTGATATCCACAACACACATACACACACACACACACACACACACACACACACACACACACACACACACAGAAGCAGGAAAGAATGAGAGCAGCAAATCAGAAAAACAGGAAGTCTCCTTCAGGAATGAACTTGAGCAGCTGAAAAACAAACGTGTTTCCCCCAAAATAAAGAAACATGAAAAATCACCTGAAAGCATCACCAGACCATCCACGTGTCATCGACTGTGACGTCACACACGGTCACATATGAAAGCAAATCAACCTCTCTGGCCATAATCAAGCACAGAGTGTGTTAATCCGCTGCTGAAAATAGTCCCAAATAAATGCACTATTTCCTCCTGCTTAAGCAGCATTTCCTAAAAACTACAATGTCCAGATGATTTCTAATATATATATAAATAAATATAGACAGGGTAATATTAAGACATCTATGGACAAGTAATCAAAGTCATATAATTAACCACATCTAAGAATAATGTGATGTTTTAAGCAAAATATTAGGACAGAAAACATCAACCAGCTCAACAACAGCACCAACCAGAGTACTTAAATAATATATGAGCAAGTTATTAAAAAGAAATCCTGCAATTTTTTCCAAGTCTTCTCAAAATAAAAAGTGATCCACGAAGCAAAACAGCATCAAACCGCCAAAAAACTGCATCTGCATCTGCATGTACAGAACATGGTTACCAACACAAGAAAAAACCAAACAGCAAGCGAAGCAGCAGTGAGCAGGTGTAAGAGGAAGAGGAGAGGAGGAGGCTGAGAGAAGGAAGGAGAAGAAGAAGAAGGAGGAGGAGAGAAAAAAAAAAAAAGAAGGCTGACGTACTTGAGCCGGAGAAATGTCCACTCCCCAGGGAAGTCGGCCCGTTCTTTCCACTGCTAACAGGAGGGGAAAACATCTACAAGACAAACAGAGTGCACATTACCTCCGAGAGCACTGACACTGCAGACAGCAAGACACATCTCTACAGAAACATCACTGCAGCTACACATGAAAAGCTTCATTCCAAAACGTTTGGCTGCGAAAAACGCTGCTGCCAGATTCAGCTCAAATTACAGTCATGATAGAAAATATCATCAGATTTATCAGAGTTTTTATTTCTGCTTTCAAAATAGTAGATCTTTTGTTTTGGAGGGAAACTCTTTGTGGATATTTACCAAGAAAACAAAAAGGGTCTATCATCACTGGGGCTGGGTTTCACTCCACTTTGTTTTGGTACTAATGCCAAAATTATATACTATTTTCTTTATCTTACTCAAAGAAATATAAATCTGGATTTCATGTTCAATTTTAAGATGTTTGCTTGAATATGTTGCAGCCTAAATTTGGTGAGATTTTGATTGAAATCAGGAACTGTTTGATTCAAGAGAAACTAAACCAAATTATGAATCTGATAAGGATTGGGACAAATTCACTGTTTGTGAAGTCTCAAATCTTTGCTGTCAAGTCATGATCGACAAGTCAAAGGTTAAGTCTTAAGTCATGACAGATAAAGTCTAGAGAAAAGTCCTATGAGAAATCTAGCAAGTCAAGTCCCATATCAAGTTCAACAAGTCCTGAGTCAAGTCCCAGGTCATGGCATCCCACATCAAATCCCAAGTCAAGTCCAACAAGTCCCAAATCAAGACTATCATATCCAACATCAAGACAGGTGAGTCTCGAGTTTCATGAACAGGAGGTAAAACCCAAGTCAAGTCTGAAGTCAAGACCAAAGTCAGGTCCAATGGGAATACAGGTAAACATGAAGTCAGGTTCTGACTCCTGACTGCTATCAATGCCAACAAGGTCCAAGTCCTTAACTTTGTGTTTCACCCTAAAGTTGTGCCCGTCACCAAATCTAATACCCCTGAACGAATGTTAAACAGAGGAACAGTTAGCAGAGAACATTTACAAAATGTGCTGAAAGATTTCAATTTCCTTCAAATAAACTTTATCGCATTTAACATCTAACTGATCAATCAAACTCATTTGAACTCATTTTTAGGCTTGATGAGGGGATGAAGTCATTCCAAGTCAAAGAGCTGGAGTCTAAAGTCAGTGATGTTGAAGTCAAAGCTGAGTCGCGAGGTTGCTTTTTAATTCTAAATCATCAGATTCATGACTTGACCCTGATCCATGGCGAGACTGGTGTCCACACCTGTGGTGTTTGTTGCATAAAGGTCCGATACCCAGCCCTAATGATCGCACAGACCCACAGCTCAGAGCTGAACACAGATATGAAGAGTTCATTTTCCAAAACACTGTGGGAACTTTTTTTGGAAGCAGAAAGAGATCAAATTCCTCAATTCAGAGTCTGTGAGAAACAAACAGGATGACCTAAATCACCTGCTCGTCTTTATCATACATGTGTTTCCATTCACAAGTGTCACTTTTGCCAAATGTTGGACGGCTCTTTTTTTTTTTCTTTTTTTTTTTTTGGTTATTGTTTTTTTTTTTGTTTGGAATGAAACGCTTCATATCTACTTCATATCTGACTCAAACATATGAGATAATCATCAGAACCAGTTACCATCTGCTCTACACATCTACAGGAAAATCAAGCCCACGTTAAGACAGAGAGACTGAGGCTGAATACTGATTCTTGTTTGTTTTACTGTATGAGCTACTGTGAAGCTTCACAGGGGGACGGTTCATGTTATCAGAGTGAGACGTCTGACCCCTCAATAGATAACCTCTCTGGATAAACATCAGGCCTGTGTGTGTGTGTGTGTGTGTCGATGTGTTTGATGGTGAGATCTCAGTGATCATGAACACACTCTGCTTCACACTTTCAGAGGATTTGGAGGGAAATGATCTGTTTATTATTTTGAAGTGACCGCTCTGTCAGTCAATGAAACCCTGAATAAAACAACAGATACTTGATCTGTCATTGTTCTTAACGCAGCCTGTGGGGCCTGTAAGTGTCTACGTTGGATAATGAGGCTGCTTGTGCACTCGATCTCCCTCATGGCCTGCGACAAATAAAGAGAAAACAAATGTTCTCGAGCTGAGAGATCTGATTTTGATTATCAGCAGGTCTATCGATATCCCAGTCGAGGCACTTTGAGCTGCTGGTGTCAGCTTGTGGGCGTGCAGAGACAGATGATCGCATAAATTAATGCGACCGGCCCGCGTTCATAATGAGAGGAGACACACTCTAGCTGCTGCTGCCCTCCTTTGTCTGAAGATTTTTTGCAAGAAATATAATTGAAGACAGGCTGATTGACATTTTTGGAAAGCTGTAAAATATGAAACACAGAAATAATATTTCTCTGATATGCCTGAGGAGTGTCTGTCTGTCTGTCCACAATTATAATCTTATATTATTCCTATAGAGAGAAGAACATTTATGTGGCATTAATGCGGAGTTTATGTTGATTTAATTAGACTTAATGGTATTTTTTTGTCAATACTTCTGTCGAGCTTTTCACTGCATTTATGGTACACAGGCTTAATATATGTAATGCTATAAAAATATGCTGTTATTAATATTCCAACAGAGGTTTGCTATGTCTATATGGTTCTCAATAATGCATTTAATAATCCTATTTTTTGCTTTCTTTGCGCTATAAGTTTAGAAATATTCCTGTAATATTCTCACATGGATTAACATATGTCTGTGGTACTCCATTATAAATTTAATTGTCTTATTGTAAGCCTTTTTTTGTATAAATGTTACTATAACATTCCTGCAATACTCCTATAATGTATTGACTTGAGAGTGTTAGTGTTCCACTAAATGATGAGTTTGCACTGATTTTATTGGACTTTTGTCACTATAATAACCATATAGGGACTTAAACGATGTATTTATGGTGTAAACAGGTCTAAATGACAGCACATATTTTTAATTATTATAATATTCCTATAGCTTTAGCTATTCCTGTATATAATATTCCAGAGATGATCATGTTTATGGTGTGTGGAGAGGATACACTCTGTAGTATTTCTATAATGTAGACAAATCACTACAGTGCATGTGATATTATCGCTATTATGAATTTAAAAACTCTGTCATATCTTTCTAATATTTCTGTGATGCTCCCACAAAGTCACTTGCAGTGTGTCTGCAGGCCTCAGCTGCGTTTTTATGATATTTGTTTATTGCATTAACAATCCAATACAGACTGAGAGAGACATTTATGGGGCCTTTATCTGCGATTTTAGAATCTCATGCAGCATCACGTCGTCTCATTCTTTTTAAGCTCTCCTCATATTATTCCACGTTAATAGTTCCTCTCCGGTGATATTTTCGAAAATATTCCAACAGTCACTCCCGTTGTATACGCAGGCCTCAGCTGTGATCTGATTTGTTTATTGCATTAACATTCTTGCACAAACTTACATTATTGCAGAGACTCCCTCTCTTCTATTTGCATCACTAGCCTCATACCTATAGTGTGATATTTTCTGATATCATTATTCATGCTGTCTCTCTGCTCTCATAATGTGATTGATGTAAGTCCCTCTCTTTTTTCTCTCTCTCTCTTTTCATTTTGGGGTGTTTCTGATTTTTTTTTTTTCTCTCTCCTCCTCTTCAGACCAAAGTTGCTCCCAGAGGAGGAGAGGCGCAGAGAAAACATGGCCGAGAGTGGAGGGGTGGGTGGAGGGATGATGGTGGTGCTGCTGGTGGTGGCGGGGGGAGTGGACACTGTTTCCTGTCCTCAAGTTCACAACACTGAGGCTGATCTTTTTTACAAATAAATTAAAATAAAAACGCAACTTTTAAAGGGAGTCATGAGTTTAACAGAATGCTGCGGGGACATTTAAAGTGCGGTGACACATTTCTCTCTTTTCTGCTTGCCTGTCTATCTAATCTGCCTGTCTGTCTGTCATGCAGGTTCATGATTCAACATCGAGCCTTTTGCATGTGAAATATTCAGCAGAGCCCGGTGCAGAGTGCACGGAGCAGCCTACAAACTCACACAGACAAAAAAAATAAACATTTTCTAAAAACCTACAAAAAACCCCAAAAGAAACAGGCTACACAGGAAGGAAAAAAAGGACTTAAAATGAGATATACTACCATGGATGTTGGGAACATTTTCAAATCGCTGTTTCGCATCTATAAGACAACAAAATTACTAATGCAGCATCACAATTCTCTGCACACACACACAGAAACAAAAAAAGAAATTACAAAAAAAAACAATAATATGCACTGACTTTTTTCCTGCAAGTTACTCTACATAAACACACAACTTTGTTTTGTGCAAATAGTTGAAAAGAGTGACTGGAGGCTAAAATATGCAGGTTATGTGCCGTGCAACTCACAGCCTTACGTTAAACATGTAAACAGTGCATGGTCGCTGTATGAAGCCTACAGGACGCCTTGATTTCTCTTTATTTTCTACGGCTTGTACTGTCATCATGCTACTCATTCTATTTCATAATAACAAAAACAAGAAGAAGGTGAAGCTCCTTACCGCGCTGAAATCCAGTAAGTCACTCAGTTCCTTGTCTGTTCCCAAAGCTGCCATCCGCTGTTGATGATGCATTTTAGCAAAATCGCACGGACCTAAAAACATGGAAACAAATTGGAGAGATAGATGGATAGGAGAGGATAGGTAGACAGATTGATAGATGGAGAAATAGAGGGAGGGAGAGGAAGAGAAGAGAGGAGGAAGACCTCGGCTTTATTTTATTCTTTTTTTTTTTTTTTTTATTTTGCGCACAGCTCCGCTCTCTCCCTCGGATCTCTTTTCCTCCACAGCGAAATAAATCCAGTAAAACAACCTCAAAGCCTCGATCACAAATCTAGTTTTCTTTCATCCTCGGAGCAAAAAGGGGGATCAGTCCCGTGGTTTCCCTGGGTTTGGCAGCAGGAAATAAATCGCAAGAAGAAAAAAAAACTGACAGGAAATAAAAAAGACTGGGGGGGCGACCAGGACGGGAGTCTTTTCGCGTGTGTTTTTTGGTGTGTTTTTCTCTCCCACCACCCCCCCACCCCCCTTTTTTTTAGCCAAAAAAGAAGTCCGACCTCTCCGCGCAAAGACGCAGTTTGTCCGCCGCGGCTGACTGTCAAGGCTCACACACGATATAAATAAATAACGCGCTGTGTCTCCGCGAGCCTCTCACAAGAGGAGAAGAAAAAAAAGAGATCACCTCAAAAAATGTGTTTCAGAAAGAGTGTGTGTGTGAGTGTAAGTGTGTGTGTGTGTGTCAAAGAGAGTCCAGGCAACAAAAAAGGAGGTGAGCGCTGCTCCTGACCGGGGCTGTGGGTGCCCTCCGCTCCGGCTGCGGGTTGCTGAAGATCCCCGGGTACGCAGGACGGATCCCATGTGCGTCTGGCACAGGCTCGGTGTGATAAATGTGTTCGTGCGGCCACCTAGCTTACATTCTCGTCTAACACCACCGAGCACCGAGCTGAAGCTCACAGGAGAGAGCGGAAAATCTGCGAGGAGAGAAAAAAAAACATTAATTTCAAAGAAAAAAAAATGTTTGTTGGTTTGATTGATTGGCTGATTGGTGCGGTGATTGGCTGCTTTGATTTGGATTGGGTTAATTGGGCTAATTGGGGTTGGAAAAGGTGTTTTTTCCCCCCTCAGGAGGGAACTGTTTGAACCCTGAAGAAAACAGAACTTTTTTTTAATTATTCAAAAAGGTTACTAATTATTTATGTATTAACTTGATTGTGTTAGTTTAGTTAGTATTTTTATTTATATATGAGATATTTTTAATCATGTTGGTGCTTTATCTTTCATACAATCCTTTATTCTACATGTCTGAATGCGTCTTTATGTATTGGTTGTACTAAAAAGTACATCACTTGACCTGTACGGTAACCCCTCTATGGGTCACCACTTAAACCACAACACCAAAAAAACACCTCTCTGGAAATACTTTACAGTACTTTGCTTTTTTCTGTGCAGCCCACAGCCTGCAGGTATAAAATGACTGGCCTATTTCTGCAAATTACACCCTGCATGTGCGGGTTTCTTTTCGCAGAGGAAAAAAAAGCACACAGCAAAAACACACAGGTGCTTGCTGCGACATAAAGGCTTATTTGTTGCCATGTAAAGTGGTCCTGCCTGTTGGCCCTTCACAGCCTGTCGCTCTCAAACAAACTGAAAGCCGCGTAGCAGCTTCTACAGAAAGCAGAGGAGCGAAGAGAGCGCACATCCACTCATGGTGGTTAATGTAAGCATGTTTAATCCGCCTTATGTTCCTCATCCGAGGTGAATTTAATCAACAGTTTTTGTGTTAGAAGTGTTGACGGGACAATCTCGTCGGAGGTGAAGTGGACAGTAAACACACTGCAACTCCCTTTTATCTGCTTTTCTCAAGAGCAACACACACCTGACAGACACACATGTACACAGGCCCGGCCCTGAGGCTGATTACCAATAAGTCAAAGCAGGAAACTGCCACCCTGACCCCTGACCCCCCAAACCCCGGGGTCTCCAAAGAGCCCCACATGTGTCAATAGTTTTATTGTTTTTGTTTGTTGTTTTTAGCACTTTGATTACTTACAAATTCATCAGGGAAATGGCATCATAAAGCACAAAATAAACTGAGGCAGGCTGTGCGTTATTAGCTAACAGTGTGGCCATGTTTTGCGGAGCGCCCACCAACAAGCCAAAGACTTTTTAGGTCCCAACGTTCAGAAGTTATATTGTCACTAAAAACATAAAAGTTTCAAACAAACTTTTCAAATCAAATCAAGAAGATGATCTAACTATTGCAAAATGATGTGTTCTGATTGTCTGTTCATATAATGCTGACAGAACAACAGAGGTGAGTAAATATAGCTGTCTGTCTGTCTGTCTGTCTGCAGAACAACACACTGAAGCCTTTCCGGAGGCAAATCTGAAATGTCTGCATATAAAATTTGTGCAAATTGAAGGAAAGAACACCTGAACATGTCAGCATGTTGCAAAAAGGACTGAATGCTTTTCTCATGTTGGATGGTGGTGAAAATTTTAAAGCTGCACCAATCAAAGTTTTTGTACTAAACATGAATCACAGGATGGTGTGTGACATATCACCTGATTTTGAAGTTCCCCTCATCTCGATAGCTTTTTAGCCTCTTTTAGCTCGGTTATATTATCGTCAGGTTACCACCACCAAGCCACACCAACTCCATGCAGAACCAAATCGACCCGTTCAAAGCTTCAAAGAACTCTACCTCTGCAGGCCTGCAAGTCTTTTGTAGTCCAGTACATACCGTATGATATTTACTGACAGTGAGCTGTGAAAATAAAATAGCATGTGCAGACAAGCATCACTCTGCATACAGTGGAAGTCGCTATTTGATAGCCGCTATAGGAAATGTGCTAAAGGTCATCTTATACAGTCTAAATGTAATTTTAATAGCAAAGTTTTTAAATGTGAAATGAACAAATAACTTCAAATAAACAGAACTTAAATATGCATTAACCTCATCATCATCATCATCACCAGTCACTCAATGCTTCAAATTGTCCAGCATCTGATACAAACTATAGGCTGATTTTGTTATTATTTAAAATTACTTCAATTTCTTCACTGATGCTCTGTAATTACACCCGGTGACAGGTCATTCAGCACAGGGAGTAGGGCTGGTTCAGAAGGATGGGGATGTGGGGACAGAGCTGCTGAGCCTGAAGCTGCATCTGTTGGCCCGGCACCAGGTAGTGACACCACATTTAGTGTGAATACTTTGTCTGCTTTGATTACGTCAGCTAAAAGAAGAGTGAAATGAAAACACTCATGAAGTAACTCATGTTAAATGAGCAAAAGTTACCTATTACCCTCCAGACGTAGATGACACCCACCCTTCTTTCCTCTTTCTCTGTCTTCCATTTTAGAAGCCAGATGTTTTCTTCAGGAAGCTGAGACATGATGTGGCTCCACCAGCCCACCTCACATGATTCAGTGCTATTAGCAAGTTTCATTATACCTGTAGGACCGAACCATTTAATGTAAAAAAGCCAGGGGTGGTTGGGCAATACAGACTTTTTGAATATTTACTTTTCGCCAAAAGCATGAAAAGTAAAATAAACTGCTAGTTTCAGTAGTAGATTGTACATCAAATATTCTATTGATGATGATAAGTTAATAATTTAACATTGTTCTAATTATATTTGAGGGCCCTAGGCCTTTAGAATCGTCCTATTCCCCTCGTACCATTGTTTTCCTTATTGTGCATCTTGTTTTAGAACTGGTTTTAGACTTAAATTATTTCTTAACTTTTCAGCTCAGTGCACGGAGTTACAGCGCTCATCAGTGTCACACTTGGTCCAGGCAGCCAATCAAATCAAGCAAGGGGACAGGCTGAACTACTTTACCACTTCCTTCCTGTTTTAATGCTGGCAGATGCAATAGCATCATCATCATCATCATCATATTTGATCTCCTGGTTGTACACACAGCCTCCCTTCACAGGCGCACAGGCTGAGGAATCAGGGGAGACCAAATCAGAGCTAAATAGAGAGTGAATATTGGATTTACACTCATCAGGTGGTCACAAACACGACTCCGATGGAATGAAAATGTAGCTCTCTGCCTGTAGGACATGTAAATAATTCTTTGCTAACACATTAGCCATTATAACTTTATAAGGGGATAATATGTCGGTAAAAAAAAAAAAAAAATTGTTTTCTTTAAATATTAAATCATAAACATAGGTCATTAAGAATAATGAAGTAATAAAAAATAAAGGACAGTCATAAAAGAAAAAAAATGAAACAAAGAAGGACAAAGAAAGAAGAAAAACAAGGGAGGAAACTGTAAAGCTGTTGCTCGTGGGATCATGCTCTCTGATGTTCTCTGTGGCAGACACTGACTACTGTTTATTTAAAAAGTATGACTTTCTTAATTTCTTCCATTAGTTCATCGGACTGTTTATTGGACGAAAAGTCAAACTGAACCGTCAACTTCTCGCTGCTTCAGCACGGGAATGCAGAACAGAGTTACGTAACATTTAAACAACATATCCTGGTTTAGTCTGAGTGTTTAAACCTTGAACAGAACAGGAACGCACAGTCATGGTCTGACACAGAACACACAAAATCATCCTTGATACATACAAGTTATTACACAATGAGCTGGGAAGGATGAGGTTGAGTTAATGGAACAAATGGAAAGTAGCCTGTGCAAAATATCACAGAAAACAAGAAAATAAAAGGTTAATATACAAAACACAAACAATTTATTCTTTGGCATGAATAAATCTATTTGAAGTTCCCATGAAGTCAAAGTCTTTTATGCCAGCATCTGACCCAAATATTACAAAAGTGACATTTTGTAGGTATTTCTGGGTGATCTTAATGGAATTTTAGAGTTTGTCATTCACTTGAAAACAGTTAAAAGTTGCTGATGGCTCATACTGCACTCGGGGGCGTACACTAATTTTGCGTCTAATGAAAGTTTTCTTCTTATGACACTGAGCTTAGTGTGTCTCAGGGCTTCACCAAAGACGGTTCTGGCATCACTGATTACGGCACACAAACACAACTTTAGAACTGATTTGGGTGAAACATATTTTCTACTTTTCTCTGATGTCCATCAGCTGTTCTGGCTCAACTCAACAACAATAGCCTTAGTGTTACTTGCTAAGGTAGCTAACTGTATCTGCTGTTGGGCAACTGGCCTTTCTGTGAACACGGCCAGACAGAGTCTGACAGGGGAAACATACCAAGATCATTTAAAGAGTTTCTTGATGGATAGATAGCCTCTCTAGCAGGCCATACACCGTTAGCTCAGTTAGCCGTGCAGCTGACTCAGCCCTGGATTGGATTGTTAAACCTGGCAAAGAAAACTACTTTGGTATGTATTCCCTGTCATCGAACTGGCCTCTGTCGATGTTGTATTCAGTCCCAGTCCGGAGTCACTGGAAGCTACCAGTCTGGGAAGAGTGAGCTAATGGGACCACTCTGTACACTCAATGGGACAGCAGTTGCTGTATTGGGATAGAGATTTAATGCACATTCAACGCTACTGGCTACTGTAGAAATCAATCGAAATCTGAGAGTCACTCACTAGCTGTCTGTTTGTACAGGAAACACGTAATCATGTGGAAACAATAAGCCTATGTCTTACTTTAGGCCAGAGGTAGCGAGGCGCGAGAGGCACGGGAGAACTGAGCGGGACTCACAGAGACATGAGGCAAAGTTTCCATCCAAACAGAAATTTTGAAACGAATTTCCAAAAATATGCAAAAGAAATGATATTTAATATTTCCCTCCGTTACTGATGTGATTATTAGAAGTTGGGTGCATCAAGATGAACATTTGGTGATGCTAATTCTCAAGGCTGCAGTGATGTTGTGACGTTGATGTCACATGTTGGTCATTGCTCTACACAGAATGTTGTCTTCTACTGCAATTTTTCATTTCATCACAAGCTCAGTGGATGCTTCATGTACATCACATTAATTCACATTTGTTTTATCGTTGCACCAACCTTTTCCACCACAGCCACATGCAAAAGCCTTTTTGCAATATCTTGACTTTTCCTTTTTTTAATTTCCATCTTTTCCACTCAAAAGTTGATGGAAACACTTTGTGACACAGCTCCTGGAGGCAGTGAAGCTAATTTTAAACCCATAGCGCCCTGTTGCCTTTTATCAAAAATCTCACTCCTTCACGTTATTCAGTCAATTTCAACACACAGACATGATACATACATACATTGTCAGAGGATCATTTCTGAATAAACATCCACAAATGTGCTTAGAATAAAAAAAAAAAAAAAAGAAACTGCAGAACTTACCTGAGAAATGTCGCTTTTCAGTCGGGGGGCAGTTTCAGTTTTAATCTCTGTTCAAGAAAAAGTGTTGTGCTATCAGTGACCACTTTCACATTACACGCAGTCATTTGATCCATTGTAGAGATAAAATATTGATTAGAAGTATTTCAGCATGATTTATTTCAAACTTTTTTGTTAAAGTAGGAAACAGAGTTATTTGAAATCTAAATGATTATAAGAACTGGCAGGGTTAAGGATGGTTTTTTTGTAAATCTCAAGTTTTTGTTTTGTGTTAGTAAATGTTGAATGCTCACATGGTGACATGGTAACCTGCTAACCATCAACCAGCATGTTGATAGTAGACAGTAGAGAATCCACCAAGAGGTCAAGATGACCTAAACTGACACCAAGTCATGACTGAACAGGACCAGACAGTAGCTACTAGTGCCACTAATATTTGCTAAATCTCTTTGGGTTCAGGGTGAAGAGATGTCTGTCTGAGAGACTGAGAGACTTACACCTAGATTGCCGTATAAAGTTTGACGTGGTTCCAGTTTTCTTTTGGTTGCTGTTGCTGATGAACTCTTTGTGGTTCAGGGAGACAAAAAAGTTGTTGGTTTTATTTGGAGAAGGAAGTGTTACATCTAACCAGACAGGGAAACAGGAAATGTAGTTATACCCTTGCAGCTGTGGTTTTGACTGGTCTTGGAATAAAATCCTGAGTCCTTTTCGTCTGAGACAAGCCTGACTAAAAATGCGATCGAGTCCGAGACGAAGCCAAGACCTTCAAAAAGTGGTTTTGAGACCAGTCTGGAGACCAAGACCGATACTACACATATCAGGACTACAACACTAATGGTATGTGTCTTAGGCCACTTAGGATCATGTTGCCCTTCAAAATAAAATCATGTATAAAAAGAGTGGAGTGTGGCGGTATTTTCAGCTTCCAGTGACTTCTTCAACAGCTACTGACTAAGGTGTTTAAAAAAAATTGACTACCAGGAACAAAAAGTGACAGCAGTGAATTTCAAACGTGATGGTGGCGGTGGTCAAGGAAATAGCAGGGCTGAGTCACTGGGAGGAATTAATGGTATAAACACACATGTAAGCACACACTCCTGCAGGGAGGCTGTGCAAGCACACACACTAAATGCATGCAACCACACATGCATATTCATTTTTTTTCTGTCTTACTCTAATACACACACACTCAAATATATACACATACACACACACACAAATATACACACACACACACTCCACCCCTCTGCGGTCTCTAACAGTGTGTTTTTGCCAAACACCTGTGTAATCGTACAGCTGTGGAGAATGCTGGGAAAGGACCGGGGGAACTGAACACCGCACAGCTAATACCCTTTGATTCCACCCGGATCACTGACTGTGTGTGTGTGTGTGTGTGTGTGTGTGTGTGTGTGTGTGTGTGTGTGTGTGTGCGTGTGTGTTTGTGTGTAAGTGTATGAGTGTGTAAAGTGTGAGTGCTTTTGGAAATTGGAGAGAGAGAGAGAGAGAGAGAGAGGGGGAGGAAAAGCAAAAGAGGGGATGAGTGTTGGCTCAAGTTTGTTTTGTGTGTTTTTGTGGCGTGTGTATGTGTGTGTATAATCTGTCCCCAGTATCAGCATTCTGGAACATTCCTCCATCCTCCTCCTCCTCCTCCTCCAGCTGAACTCATCGAGTGCCCTCTTCCTAAAAACAGTCGAGCCTTCCACCACAGAGGAAGAAGCCGCTGTCACTTTTATTTTAACGCCACAAAATTTCTGCTATTTCAGCTAAATACTGTATGAAAGGTAAAAAACAGAAACACATCAGAGAACTGGTTATGAGCCGTCACTCATACAGTATCAATCATTTCATTTTTCTGGGTGAATCAATGTGAGAACCAAACGGATTTATTCTTAAGTGGTGATTTAAGAGAATTTCTCGAAGAGGAAAAAGAGTTGACCTGAAATCACGAAGACAAAAAAATCATACCAATTAAAAACAATCAAATAGGAAAATAAATTAATATCATGTTCACCGTGCAGGTATCATCATAGGTTACTACATTTTAAAGATTTTATATATACTGTGATTTGCTGAAAAAGTATATAGCCCTAAAATCCAGTGTAAGTCTATAGGCTGTGGCGGGGGGGATGTGAGAATATCTGTGCTTAGATTTATTTATATTTATATAATCTTACATGAAATGTTTTAGACAAACAAAACAAGAAATCTGAAGATGTCTTTGCAGCCCAGGAAATGACATAATGTAAAAGGTTTTCCGATAAGTCCAAATCTAATTAAAATATTAGTTAAATATTGAATAAAAAGATTTCCATTGAGGACCAATGATTTAAAAAAAACAGTGAAAACTGAAATAAGATCAATTCTTTTCTTTTAACACCAATGAGTTGATCAAACACATTGAAACTAAGTTTATTTAACTTTTAGTCTTGTTTTTTCTCCCTCACTCCTATTTTTTTCAAAATTATTTTTAATAATTTTAATAATCTTATCTCATTTTCTCCTCTCACTGAAGCTAACCTCTATGATAAAAGTACACCAGCCAGTGCACTTCACGTTAATCATCTATACTCCCTATATTATTTATTATTACGCATATAGTAACATAAGGAGTTATTGCTTATCTTCACTTCACTAGTGTTCAATTCAGTTAACAGTTTGTTGAATCCGAGTGATTCAGAATGTGAAAATGTTGCATGAGACTTTATGTTTCTAAAAAACACATCACACACCAGTCATGAAGTATTGAAGTAAGTGAGCTTTGCTGCTCAGTTTGGTTCTACTTCTGCTAAATGACTTTCTGCATTACTGAATCCAGCTTGTGGCAAATAAACTATAGTAAGGTATGTTCAGGTTTAGGTGATTGTAGTTCTGGTTAATAAAAAACTTAAATTGCTGCTCTATGGGACGTAAACTCTGGTCTTCTTCATGAAACTCAAAACTGGTACAGTCAAACCATCCTAACCTCCACACCCGTACACCAGTACATACAGGACACACAACAACCTGCACTGGAACTTGATGTAAATTGTGAGGTGCAGAATTATTTATATCTGAGCACTGAGGACTAAAACATAGTTTGTTCAAATGTCTGTCTGTCATTATTTACAGGACCTGAGGTCAAGTTGTAGTCTAATCTAATAATACTCAGGTATCTGTCAGTCCATATGAGTTCATAAAAAACAGATCTACAGAACAGTTTTAGTTCTGTAGTAGTCTACAGGTATGAATCAGTGAACGTCTTCCATATTGCACTTTTCAAACCTATAACTACAAAATATGATATGGATATAAGAATATAGAAGAGTCATGGAGGCAGAATGATGAAAAAATGTTAAAAAGTGAAGAATAATCTACACAATACAGAAATAATAACTTCATTATCTCTTTTAGAAATGAGGGTTAACTTCTGCATTTAGTGCACAAACTTCGGCTTTCTTCACCTTCACTTTCTCTGGATGCAGTGTTTTCCCACTCCTCTGCACTGTGGCTGCCATTATTACCCTAAAAAGTACAATCCCTCTGTAAAGCTGCACAGCCGGGGTAAAACACTCACGGTGAACAGTAATTCATGTTGGACAAAGGTGTCAGCAGCAGCCATGGTTTTTACGAGTTGGACTCATACAGTTTGCACAGTTTTAGTAATGAGCTACAAATTTCCAACTTCTACATCTGACTGGAATGTGGCGGAGCAGCTCCACCTGCACTTCCAGGTAGAAGTGACGATTATTAACAGTTAAAGACCTGAGGAGCAAATTAGCTTCTTGTCAGTGGGAAAAGCTCAGCGGGTGTCAAATCTCACTGTAGAAGTCTTGGTTGGTGTGAGTTTGTGTCTGAGAGTGTGAAGGTGGATGTTTCTAGATGGTGGTGGAGTGTGTGTGTGTGTGTGTGTGTGTGTGTGTGTGTGTGTGTGTGTGTGTGTGTGTGTGTGTGTGTGTGTGTGTTATCCCTGGCCTGGGTGTTTTTTTGGGATAAGGACGCGGGTGCCAAGCAGATGGTTTACACAGGTGTCTCCAGTATGTATGTACCACATGTGTGCATGAGTGCATGTGTGTGTGTGTGCGTGTGTGTGAGGGTGGGAGTGAGAGAGAGGGAAAAAAAGAGAAAGAGAGGGTTTGAAGGAGGCAGCTGGGGTCAAGTTCAGGCCACTTCCTTCTGTTTATGAAGTAAAAGTTGTTCTCAGTAAGTGCTGTTTTGTCCACTCGTGTTTACCCGCATGTTGAATGTGCTCATTAAACTTCCTCGACTAGAACGTTGAAGAAATGTTTGTTCTTTCTGAGGAGGAAACACTGGTTCATTGGTTAAAGGGTTAGAGGATATGTGGGTCTTATATTCTTAGTTTTGTCCAACCATTCAGTCATCGTTAGTTTCTCCTACTTGTGTCAGGATGTCTTATCAGCTGGTGTTCTCTGGATCAGTCTCATCATCGATATTCTCACCATTTTTATCCTCTATATCATCATCATCATCACCATCGTATTCATGCCATATTTATCTCCTAAATCAACGTCATCATCGCCATTGGTCTCAATATCTATATCCACACCATCGTTATCCCACTGACTGTATAAAGAATGGACAGCGTATGTGTGACGTCATCCGAAGGTTTCTCAAGAGCCGCTTTAAAGCTTAAGATACGTAGCTCTGGCCGGCGCCATGTTGGTGATGTCTCTTCCTAAAAATGGGCAAAGTGTGGATCATCGGTGGAGCTGAGGCGGGCTGAATGACGCCTGGGTGCTCAAACAAACCATCTGTAACAGCACCTACCTGTCAATCAAATAGATCACACCCTTAATTCTGCATAACTTTAAGCCTTAATATCATTTGAACAGGTGAGTTCTATATAAATTCACCCTCAGTACAGTTGTCATGAACGGGGAAATTAGCTATAGAGACCAAAACTGTTTTTTGTACCAGGCTGTAAACATGTTTATTTCTGCTGTGAAGTTGGACATTTTAACATGGGAACTTATGGCGACTGATAATAATAATAATAATAATAATAATAATAATAATAATAATAATAATAAGTCATGTTTAAAATGAACATGAGGTTAAGATTTGTATCAACTTCATGCAATAAAAACTCCATACAATTAATTCTTTGTTATCCGACTTCAGATGTGAAAGAAAGGCAGAATTGGTTTTTAGATTTGTTCACGCCTGATTGGCTTAGATTTGGTGACATTGCCATTTTAAAATAATTGTGACAATGAAAAAACAGTTTTAGAGAACAGTGCATTTGTTTGTAACTCTTGTTGTTCATTTGTTCATTTTTAAAATGTTAGTATTAGTTAGTATGCCCCCGGGCATCCTCACAATGTCAAATCTGGCCCTCTTTAAAAAAAGTTTGGACACCCCTGCCCTATATCATCATTATCATCATCATCATCATCATCATCATCATCATCATCATCTTCGTCCTTACCAGCTTCATTCATCATCAATAAAATGATGAATGAATGGAGTGAAGGGAGTTATCGTTAACCTCACTATCATTATCAGTTATTCTTACGTTAATATCACCGTCATCATGATCATCATCATCCTCACCTGCTCCATCATTCTCACCAAGGAGCATCATCATCATCATCACACTTACAGATAATGTCAACATCAACGCTATCATCACACTGCTACTTGACGACATTATCGTCATCATTGGCGTCTTCATCATTTTAATTATCACACCATCATCACCATGATCATAATCATGATGATTATCAGCATTCTCACCTTCATCACCCTAACCGTAATATTCATAAACATCATCAGTCTCCGCTGTCATCATCATCGTCATCATCACTGTTGTAGATGCATTTACTGATAACCATATCAGTGATATCCTCATTGATATTTTCATTGATTATTTGTGGTGAAAACAGATCGTGTTTCTCCTCATTATCACCCTCCCTGCGTCTCCCATCCTTCTGCTAAAAATGATCTTTAACAAAAATAACAGTTGATTATTTTTACCCTCTTTTGATTTATTAACCTCAAATGTAGGTTGCCGTGTTCGACTCCAACTTCTGCTGACTGGACATGGACGACTCACAGCAGCCATGTGGGAGCACATTTGAATATAACTATTGTGCTTAAGTGCAGTGTTGAGAGGAGTGTGTGTGAGTGTGCGTGTGGGTGTGTGTGTTGAGAGGTTTAAAAGGAAGGCAGAGGTGCAGAGTCAGCAAACAGAAAGGAGAGAGAGAGGGGAAAGTTGAGAGATATTCTGGGAGAGAGGGGGGGGGGGAGAATGACCTACAGAGAGAGAGAGGGAGAGAGAGAAAGAGAGAGAGAGAGGGCAGGAAAAGTAAAAATAGAGGAAAGAAGAGAGAGAGGGGTAAGAGAGGAAGACGGGAGCGGCCTTAACCAGAGATTTGTTGGTCTCTACCAAACTCAAATCAACACACACACACTCATAGATAGATGAAGGGAGGTTGCTTCATTTTGCCAGCACATGCGGCCCGGCCGTGGGTGCCGCTGAGGTCTGCTCTTTGTGGTGTGTGTGTGTGTGTGGAGCTGCAGTGTGCTCAGATGCTGTATAAAAAGAACAGAACCACTTCAGACGCAAAACTCGGGCTCGACTGCTTGAGTTGATACAAGGAGTGTGTGTGTGTGTGTTAAAGCCACAACACACACACACGCAGAGGTCTCCTTTGGGTGTGCTCAGTGTTTTACGTACAACCTTTCGGGGTGATGTTGACTACATTCTGTGAAAACACACTGTGTGTATCACAGTTTAAAACTTTAAGGTCTGGTCAAGCAACATTGTGTAGAAATTTATATTTTTGAAATTTGGCGCCCACAGTGTGTGTGTACTGTATTAAATATGGACAGCTGTATACGTGTACACCTCTTCACTATTAACTATGACTACAAAGGCTTGTGAGCCCAGTTACATTGCCCGCTCACCAGGCTCAGACACTGGCTCCACTCCCTGTTAGCATTCACCCGCACCCTGGTACAAACACTAACACTCCCCTTGTGCTCTGAGCTCACAGTCCGGGCAGCCTGACTAATAAACTGAGCTAACACTAGCTAACAGCAGCTATAGTTGTCCATCATGAAACCCTATATCTAATAATAATAAAAACTCTACTTGTACCTCAATACTCAAATCTAGTGATATAACATTACTTTTGGTTAAAGTTAGCAGTTCAAAGCTCCCGTGGAGCTCTGAGCACGGCTAACTGAGCAGAAGTAACTAACTAACAGCAGCTACGGAAAAGAGAAAAAACTTTATCCATAAAATATGATCCAGTTTCACTAAAATTAGTAAAATAGTTGGTGTTTGTGTGATACAGTGCCATATATGTCGTCAATATAGCATAAACTGATAGTGAAGATGTTATTTTAAGGTAGAAATGTTACATAATTTCACTTTAACAGTAGTACATTTTTGTTTCTGGCATTTTTTTTAATGGAATTTTATGGAATGGTGAAGAATCTTGTATGCTATGAACAACCTTTTGGAGCAAGTGGACATCAAATCTGGAAGTCAGCTTGTGATCCTCTCCTTTGAAAAAAATATGTGTATTAGTGAAAACCAGCGAAAAGCAGAAACAATATTTGAATCCAAAGAAGTTATGAATCAATCAAAGGAGAGCTTTTACTTGGTCTGACTGGAAATGCAATTTTACAATTGAGACCACTATTTTCAGAATAAAATAAATCAGGTGTTTGAGATGATTTTAATTTGTTACTGATGTAAAAGAAAAATAACTAAATTAGAAGCTAAGTTTGAAGTCTGTCCTGCTTTTATAGTGCCATGCTGTAATAAATGATACATGTATCTGCAGTGTTGTGTAACATGTTATAGTTTGGTTTTAGTTTGCACTTTCCACCGTAGGACTTTGAGAGGAAATATTTATTTAATATTTGAGTTCATCTCTCTTATTGAACATACATCTTAATGAATGGACTCAGATTTTTTGGCAGCTGTGAGCCTGAGCACCTTCTGTGTGTTGATATTTAAACAAAAGGTCAGTTATTGTTGGAGAGCTTAGCTTCCCAAATCCAATCAGAATATGTGTGGGAGTATGTGTGTGTGTGTGTCCCTGTGTGTGTATCAATATGTGTGTGTGTGTGTGTGTTCTCATTGAGCAGATTGCAGTTTAATCTCCTGTTGATCCTTTTTTCTGACCGTTAGTTCCCACACTGAAATCATTCTCATTAATTACATTTAGACTTTTCCTGATCATCAGTGTCGCTCAGTTACATGCTGTTAAATGTTTACACTCTGTGAATTACGACCAGTGTAGACCTGCAGTATTGTTGACTGTAATCTCTTAAATATTAATTTAAAGAACTGTAGATCCACATATCTACTCTTTTCCTGGGCTTGTTTACTTCCTTAAGTAGTCTTCAAGAAGTCTTCACAGACAGGATATAATGTATTTCCTCTGCTCTAACCTAAGCTGAATTCTAACCTAAGAAGAGTAACTTAACAAAAGTTGGAAAGTGGTGGAAAGTTTAATGTTGATGTTAGCTAAATGTTGCCAAATGTAGTTGCTGTTAGCTAGTTACCTCTGCTCAGTTAGCCGTACCTCCCAGGAGGAGTCGGTCTTTTCAAGTCCGGTACAGCTGCTGATGAAGAGCGGTGCTGGTGTTGTGCCAGAACTGGTTGCTGGTTACAGGCTCGGCCGCTTCTATGAACATAGCTAATGGCAGAGGCAAAGAGCCTGAAGAGAAGGAGATAGGAGATTGAGTAAGAAACTGCCAGACCAGAATGTCGAATATTTTTAGAGGGAAACATAATCGCTATGGCTGTGAAGTAAAGTCTATGGAGAAGTGCCAAAAACTGCAGTTCCTCAAGTGTCCACTTGAGGCCACCTACAAGACAAGTCAGTCTCCATAAGTCCCCATGTTAAAATGTCCAACTTCACAGCAGAAATAAACATGTTTACAGCCTGGTACAAAAAACTGTTTGGTCTTTATAGTTAATTTCTCATGACAACTGTACTGAGTCTGAAATTTTTTAACCCATCCGTTCAAAATGATATTAAGGCTTAAAGTTATGCATAATTATAAGCGTGGCTGCTTTGATTGACAGGTGGGTGCTATCACAGATGGCTTGCTTGAGCACCCAGACTTCATTCAGCCCGCTTCAGGTCCGCAGATGATCCACTTCTGTGCCAATTTTTGGAATAGGCACGAGGCGGAAGAGGCAGGGCTACCAACACCGACCATCAAGCGACCAGAGCTGCATATTCTGAGCTTCAAAACTGTTCTTCAGAAACCAATAAGTGACATCATGCATACATGACCTAGCAGTCACAGTAAAAGTAGTTATTTAACTTTAAAACCAAGGCCTAAAGATCTCCCTGAAATGGGTGGCGGTGCCTTTGATATGATCTTATGACATTCATGACAATTTCATATCCAATCTCTATCCTTAGATGCAATAATTCTGCCTTTTCATCCTGAAAAATCAAATTATTATTTTCTCCTCACCTGGTAAACTTTAGGTTTATGGAAGATTGACCCCTCGTTACTCATTTTCCCACACCAACATCTTGATTAAACCGCGATACATCATCATTTCAGACATTATGGAAATCCTACTATTTTGTGGTGCTTGAGCTCTGTATATTATCTATAGACACCTAGAAGGGTGTGGTTTTGTTTAATCTTAATCTTAATCTTAATGTAGTTTTTCAATGGTGGGAGCAGCACAAACTAATGGCATGAAATCTCAGAGACAGATCTTAAGTCTTAACATATTAAACCAAAATGATCCGTGTAGATAGACAGCATAGAGGTGGGTGAGATATGTTTGTGTAATTTGGTTGAACTGACTCTTTAAACCTCTTTGACAAAGTGAGTCCTGACCAAAATGTCCTCAGTCTCAAGCTGTAGAAGCCTAATTGGTCTTCACAAGGACAAGAGGTACAAGACTGCACACACACACGCACACACATGCACCACGAAGCATTCGCCCTGGTTCAAGGTGAAACTGAACTTCACCAATTATCTTTCTTCATAAAAAACACACTACTGACCTTCTGACAGAAACACACACACACACACAATATTTTTTTTGTCACATCCGAGCGTGTCACGCACACGCTCTCTGGCACCTGTGGAGTCGGCCACAGTTAGTCCGTCCTCTTGCAGAACGTCCTGTATTATAGTCAACATGGACACACACACACAGAGACACAACATTTAGTCATTATGCAACACAGTTGCAGAAAGCGTGTGTTGTCTCAGCAGCAGTAGAACAGTGATAGTTCATGTCACAGGTGGAAACTGTAATGTCTCATAGATAAGAACAGTGTGACATTTTCATACAAGGCCACATCTGAAAACTGTGATTAAAAAAACTAAATATTTACACCTCCCGTTACCAAAAACAAAAACCACACTTTCTACAGCTGCTTTTCTCTGAGCTCTGAATTATTTAACAGGATGTATGTTTCAGATTACCCTGTCACAACAACTTGGAAATTCCAAAGAGACTGTCAAAGACTCCGTCCCTCGTCCACTATGTTTGTGGACCGTGTCATGGATTGAGGTTGCACCAAAATTCCTCATGCCCATGTTGAAAACATCTGTTATCAAACACTCTTGTATGAATTCAGAGGCTATATGTAAATTACAATACTGATGAAATTCATTGAACTTTGGACTCTTAGCTTAGCTTGTTACCAAGCCATAATTATTTAACATTACCTTATTTACAGAGGTGTAGTTGTATAAGGTATTTATCTAGCAGTCAACACGCTGAGAGGAGGACCAGCAACAACTGTGGGCGGAGGCAGCAGCAAACTTATTTGAGTCACCATAAAAATTGCCCACCTAAAAACACCAATATTAGTAAGTTAGGTTTAGAATATTTCCTTCAGACTTTTCTTTCTGATGGGAAACTGAAGCCTTATATCGCTCTCTATAAAGCCACCAAACTCCCTTCAGAAAAACTGTAATTTTACCTTGCAGAACACAGGAGTTGCTGGTCTATCACCGCCTCGATCTGCAAAAAAGTTAAAAGACCAAAGTCACACAAAAACACACAAAAAACTAACTGTTCTGAGGCAGGAATGGACTAGAAACTTCCATTTACTGTGAGGTAAAATGAAGAAGTCTGGTGGCTTTGAAGCACAGATCGATACAAATGCTTCAGTTTCTTGTCAAAAAAGGCTTTCTGATGGCAAGGTAAAGTGGTGAAAATATGAAATAAAGTGTACACTGAAGCTGATGCTTATTTTTAAGTAGTTAAATTATGTTGTTGCTGCCCTCATCCAGAACAGTGCATAGTTTAGTTTCAGTCCTCCTACTTTGAGCTGAATGCTAACATTAGCATTGTAGCAATGATTACGCTAACACGCACCATATTAGTTTAGTACATTTGATAATTAGCACTGAACACAAAGTACAGCTGAACCTGATGGTATGTCATTAGTCGCGTAGGTATTTGGTCATAAACCAACTGCAATGTTTGACCTGATCACAAAGTTATTACAATTCATCCTGAAGGGGGACTATATCTATATATCAAATTTTCATGTCCAACAGTCTACAGGAGTTGTAGACACATTTCACTCCAAAACCTCATGGTGTTACCAAGAAAATACAAAGGATGAAAGTAATCAAGTCACATTGTCAGTCCATAATGTATAAACTTCATTGAGGAGTTGTTTCAGTCAGTGGGTTGACTGACCTCGCACTGGCTCTGCCTCCACTGCAATTGCCATTGCAGCTTTGGAGATGGAATAAAACTTCCTCAGACGCATCTGACGCATCCCCACAGACACGTCTTTGGACTGGCTTCAAAGTAGCTTTGTAGAAGTTGGAGTATGACTCCAGTGTAGGCTCCTGGCAGCCTTGGCTTTAGAACAGAAATAGTTGTACAAGTTTACTCATACCTGTGATTGGTGCGTTGAGAGGAGGTAATATTTACAATCAGCCAATTATGACCAACTACAACTCTATGGAGCTTCTTAGCATCTTTTAGCTCAAAGTTTTGGCTTCATAGCAGATTTACTGTATGGTTCAGTCTCTCATTAACCTCATTTACAGAAGAAGAAGCAACTGCAAACAAGCTCCAATCCACTGTACACCCAGCACCAAATAAACTTATCCACTGTCTGCTGAAGAAAGTTCAACATCTGGCAGCTAAACAGGTAGAAATTGGTGGAGACCAAATCAGAGCTAAAATGAGAATGAATAGGACTTACATTGATCAGGTTGACATAAACACAACTTCATATGTTGCTCTGTGTCTGCTGGTAGAAATATTGCATGCAGCTATTTGCTAACCCGTTTGCCACAATTTTATATGTCAGAGCTGTGTGTCTGTTAGCTTGTTGTGGACTTATAGTGGCAAAATAAATACAACTTTAAAGAGGAAGCTTAACACTGTCCTGATGTTGAACCACAAATACAAACCAGATTTAGTAGCTAAACAAAGTGAACAATGAAAAGAGAAAAACAAAGGCAGACATAATGAGACATGAAGTGTGTGTTAAGTCTTACAGATGTAGGTTTGAACTAAAAAATTATGGCCTCACATCCACAGGAAGACAACTAAGATTCACACCTGTTAAGTACGTTACTATATTTCTATGAATTCTATATAACATAAATGCTGAGATGGTAATACTTGGATTTCTAACGAATGTGGCACACAGAAAAACTGAAATAGAACTCTAGAATTACTGGATTTCCTCTGGAAAAAGGTGACCAGAAACAATTGGCTAGTAGCTCTGTCAATCTGTATTGCACTGTTAACACAGCATTGCTTTTAGTTGCCTAAAAGGCAACTGTACATGTACTTATTAACTCAAAAAATTATATATTTTTATATATAATAGATAGATATTTAATTCTTCTACAAAGTTTTAAAAGATGGAATGGAATGATAACTAAATTTATTCAGAATAACAAAAGGTAAAAAGTTGAAACTTAAAACATTACTAACATCTAAAAAACTTTCAGAAAAGAGAAGACAAGATTTAGAAGAAAAAAAAAATATAATATGAATACCTAGAATACTTATTCCAAAATATATAAAATACTAGAAGTATAAATATTGAAATACATATGCAATTAAAGCAACTGTACTACTTCTACTAGGTGGACAGAGAAACAACAAGGAAGACTGGAAAATGTATAGAGCAACAAATTTGAGGCATTGGATATCCATTGAAAATATACACAAGATTCTTTATAACACTAAAAGTACAATCAAAATCCATTACACCAGACTGTTGGAGAATCTGTGGTGAAAAGAATAAATCACACAACACTGTCCATTTAACCTCTATCGTGAAAATATTGCAGAACTGGCACAATGATTTGATATGATTTCAGACATACCACATTGTGAACTCACCTTAGAGACTGATACCTATATTACACTGAGAATTGCAGCTACGAACAGATACAGAGGAACTGGTTTAAAGCTACTCCAGCTTCATTTAACAACCAGAAGTCCAACAATTTAGACACTAACAACACTTTAGAAATGGAGAGAAATTTATAAAATCAGATATCAAAAGCTGGAATGTTTGAAACTGCAAAATAAATAGATTACATATGTTAATCACAATTAAACAATATTGAAATATTGAGGGATCCAGCCCCTTTTTACCCTCTGTGTGTAGGTATGTACATGTGCATGTATACAGTATGTCTATGTGAAAGTATAGGTGTATTGTAGTATGTGTGTCATCACACCAACTTACCTATCTTTATTTATTTATAGATTATTGTTATAGCTCATTTGTTTTTCACAAATATTAAAAAGAATGCTCGAAGTACGAACATCATGTAAGAGAATGAAAGAACTATGTGAACTTTGACTCTCTTGGTATATAAAAAAATGGATTTCGTGTAACTTTGTGAAGCTTACTTTAAATAACAAGTTGCTTTACTCTAAATGTGCAGCAAGAACAAAACTACAATGTCTGCTCCTCATTAACCTTTAGCTTTTATAGGTTAACATGTGCATTCCTGCGCACACACACTTTTATACACACACACACACACACACACACACACACACACTATACTGCTCTAAGGCAGAAGAAAAGCCTTGTTTCACAGCAACTAATGGTTTTAATAATGTGTGTTTGTACGAGTTTGTGTGTGTGAGAGAGAGACACCAAAGCTCTTTGCAGAGATTGCAGGCAGCTGCTGGGAAAATACCTTAACACACACACATACACACACACACACACCCACACACACACACACACGTGCACACACACACACATCGGGGCCTTTGAACAACCAGATGTGGCTGTGCAGCAGGTTGTGAGCATCAGTGCACCAAAAACAGGGTGAGAGGAGGGCTGGGTCTGTAGCTAAAGCAGTTAATGGAATACAGATTTCCTCAACCTGCTTCAGCCTGAGGACACACACACACACACACACACACACACAAACACATGCAGTTGGCTGATCTTGAAGGGTAATTCCTGTTTATTATCACTTGGGTCATATTTTTGTACTTATGTCCAAATGTGCATCAATACTAAGTTAATTGGTGAGATCCAGTAACATCATTAATAAGACTGCATGAAAAACACGAGCTGTCAAACAGGTTGTAAACAACCCCCACATGAGTCTGTTTTCAAAGACAAAGGCCAATGGCAAACTTTTTACCCAGACTATCCACTGTAGACATCCATCACAGGTTGGAAGAATCTCGAGGGACTACAAAGACCTACATTGGGAGGTTCATGTGACCAACTGGGGTAGCCAAGCTAGAATGTGATACCCAGGTAGTATCACATTCTGAGTCCAATACATGCTCTTTGGTCCTTGTTTATTTCCTCCTCAGATTTTTCTATGAAGACGTTCAGTTCAGTCAAGTCAATATTGGTGGTAGTATCAGTTCAGTTAAGGTCCCCTGCAGGACTTCAGAGTGCGACCATGTCCAATTTGGTCGCACATGCGACCAAAATTTTTAAGAGTGCGACTAATAATTTTTCTAGGTCGCACTGGTGCGCCTGACGCTGAAAACATAAATTTATTACACAAGCGCATCATCTCCCTGTGTTATCCTGTGACCGAACTCACACTCATGGTAGGATCATATCGTGGTCTAATCCAATAGGAGATTAACTTGAGGTCTTTGTCTCTGATTGGCTGTGGTCCTGTTCACTGCTGTAAGTTGTGTGTGTTTAAAAATTGCGAGTGACCTGAGCGCCAGAGTAGCCTAACTGAAACGGAAAAAGAAAATAAACGCGACAAAACGAGAGAAAATGAAGAGAGGTAGAAATATTGAAAGTTTTTTTTATTAAGAAAACTAAGCCTACAACCAGCCCTACTACTGTCATTCCATCCATTCCCACTACTGAGAGTCCATCCAGCCAAGACACGGAGCCCTCTGTCCCTGGTAAGATGCCAAGCCCCGGTCCTTCGGCGATAGCATCAGACTCGGAACCAGAGGAGACAACCGAGTCTGAGATAGAGCCCGGCCCCGTGACTCAAATTAAAAAGCCCAGAATGTATTCTTACAGACAGGACTGGCTAAAACAATTTCCCTGGCTGAGGTACGACAAAGGACGTGACGCAATGCACTGCGTTTACTGTCAGGAGTGCGGTCAGAATATGGCCGGTAATAGTGCATTCGTAAGCGGGTCAACAACATTTCGTATCGAAACTTTAAAAAAACACAACATGTCTAAAAAACACATTATATGCCGTGCGGCAGGCAGTAATAATCAGGTCCTCTGAGGAATCAGAAATGATAATCATATTTGAAATGTTTTATTTTACTTGAAATGTTTGAGTTTGAAATGTTCAATTTCAGCTCAGTGAAGCACTTGAAACACTTTATTTTTCTTTTTATATATAATTGTGCTTCAAATTAAGACAAGCATTTCTCTTCACCTTATTCTTGTTTAAAAATAATTCACATTATATGAAAGTTATGGAGAGCGATAAAAAGGTGACCTTATGGCGTTAAAGGCGACGCAATGAAAAATTTGGGTGCACCTAAATTTTGTACTGGTGCACCTAAAAAAAAAAAAGTTAGGCGCACCAGTGCAATCAATGCAAAAAGTTAGTCTGGAGCCCTGCCCTGATATATTTTTAAACTTAAACTTTTTAATCTGTAATCAAGGTGGTGAATCCAACATATGCAAGTCCAGGAAGCGATTCCTCGACTCTTCCACAGGCAGCAACGGTGGTGACTTTTTAGAAAAATCCCATATCACAGAGGGTTGAGTTATCTCATAGTTCTTTAACAATAATTTAAATGTTAACAAAACCAAGACACAAAGTTTGTGAGCGACTACTAAAAAGAAATACCACAAGTGTTTGATTATAAAATAATAAATGATTCTGAAGCAAAAAAAACTTCATTCAAATCTCTTAGTCTACAGTGCCGTGTTTCTCTTACAAGCTACTTGTTTCTAAAATTGATTGTTGTACATGCAGTTTAAGATAGCACAGATAGGGAAAATACACTCACCAGAGAATAATCCAAATCAAATCACGTCAAATCCAGGTCCTCTGTAACATTCTTGTGAACCACAAAATATCGAAACAGGGTACTCCTGTCCTGAATACCTAACATCCAAAGTCCAGGTCAACTTTTTTCTGCAAAGGGTTAAATCTGGGACAACTGGACTTGGTTGTATCCATGAAGATGTTTCACCTCTCGTCCAAGAGACTTCTTCAGTTTTGACCGACTGGTGGGGAGACCAGGTGTTTGGTCTAGGTGGGGTTGTTGCTTCCACTTGGTTCGTTAGTGCTCGTTGTTGCTGTGACGACTGTCGTCCAAGTCTTTGAGGTCACCTGATGATGGTCGTTGGAGTCACATAGGGCCAAGTGTGAAATGCTGTTCAGTCTCCTGGGAAGGGATGAAAGGACAGCATTGGAGGTGGGGGATAAGTGGTGTCTGAGGCCTCCTCCTCTGGTGGCAATGGCAAATTCTCTACTTTTACATAGATAGCCTTCTTCATTCCTCTTACAAATAACTGCATTGGATGGGGAGCACTAACAAACCAACTACCAAACCACACCAGTCGGTCAGAACTGAAGAAGTCTCTTGGATGAGAGGTGAAACATCTTCATGGATCTACAACCAAGTCCAGTTGTCCCAGATTTAACTCTCCTTAAACAAAGGATGTGAGATTTATATGTACTCCAGAGTGCCTTCCTGCTCTGCATCCCTTCAGTGTCAACAGTGGGCAAACATTAGCTAAGGTTAACTTAGACATGAACTCTGCTGACGTCGACATAAAACCGGCCCCCACTACAATACAGAGTTCAAAGTCAAAGCTAACTTTACTGCAAAACATAAATATATTGTGATAGTGTGATATTAACTGGCTATAACATTAGCTCAGCAGCAAACCTGATCCATGTATGAAGATGTAACAGTACAATGCAAAGTTGTACCTAAGGATTGCTTTCTACTTGTAAAAAAATCGATGTTGGTCAACTAGCCAACTTTAACCGGGGCTAGCTGCAGTTAGTTTGTCTAAGAAGTAGCCTCTTTACATCTTCGGTTCCGTCTGTCATCTAACCCTTGCCTTGTGTCGAAGCAGTCCCTCAAGAATTTCCCGTAAGTTTAAAGACCGACTTCAATCTACAACTTTGACTGACCGTATTTACCTAGCTGTGCTGCAAACAGTTTTCTTTCGCAACGGGGTATTAATGCTGACTTTTAGAGTGGCACCTCCAAAGAGGTTCAGATAGTCTAATCTGGAAACAGACGGTTTGTTTCTTGACGGTCTGACTTCTTGTTAGTGATGTCAGTACCTTCCGAGATCTCAGCAGTTGCCTTGGTCAGTACAATGTTATTATTACTGTTAGAAAAGATAGAACTATAAAAATAAGACACAAGCTGTAATAAACCAGTATTGTCCTTAAATAAATACAAGAATTAGAGATCATAAAAACTGAGAGCATTATGGATAAAGATTTTATCAGTGGGACTTGAACAGAAAATCAGGATCTTCTGTCAGTGACGTTCAATTTCAGCTTTTTCTCAGACTAAACGGACTCTGAGTCGGGAAATAAGTAATATCTTAGATTTGCACACACACACACATTTTGCTGCGCACACGTACATTCATGTCTCCTCTCACATTTCACCTTTTAGTAGAGAACAAAGCAGTGTAATTAAAAGTCCACACAGTCAATTAAGACTTATTTTGAGGCGTGTGTTCACAGAGCTCGTTCTGTCAGTGAGAGAGGAGGTGGGAGGAGGTGTTGGTGCACTGAGCTCTGTTCTGCGCTGCAGGAAATAACACAATTTACAGGTGATTTTTTTCTTGTTTTTCTTCATCGTTCTCTTAGTGTTACTCGTCTTTTCCATCCCTTCCCTTCACATTCCTGAACTTCAGTCTGTTTGTTAGTTTTTATGTTGCTTAGCCTTCTCATCTACCTCCCTCCCTTACTTCTTCTTTCTCTTCATTGCTTCTCCGTCTTTCCCTCCTTTGATCTTCTTTTCCTACATATACCCCTTTCCCTATTCTCTGCTTTCCATATTCCATATCCTGTATCTTTTGCTGTCCTCCGACTCATCCTCTTCTTTCTCTCCCTCACATATAAGCTAAGAACTGTTCATCCTAGGGAAAGTTTTAGTGTAAGAGGTGTTCGGCAAACAAAATAAAATATACGAATCCTGAACACAAGAATGAGGACATTTAATAGACTTCAGCCCCAACTGACGCAGACTCAAGTAACTTATTAGCAAGCAATTTATTAGACTGGACACATCTCCCTCTGGAGCCACAAAACACTTACAACTTATATCACACCCCTCTCAGAAAATATCATATGAAAGATAAAGGTATGGTTTGGGCGAGGCAACTAAAAACCATCTGATCCTCCTTCTCACTATTGCACACTACTTTCTACACTGCAACTAAAAAAACTGCGAGGGGAATGAATGGAAAATGTATTAAGTGTATTAAGCGGTGCATTATATTGCAAACACATAAGATGAAAACCTGAACAAGAGTTAACATCAGTGATATTAATCTGCGGGAGGTAATAACAGCTCATGGTAATAATACTTTCATTGTACAGTTGCGCAGACTGATGGCCATTATGAGGCTCTCCTGTGGGTGCACCTGGTGGTAACAGTTTGTTGCTGCGGGTGCTTCAGCGTTACATCCAGAAAGGCGTGAAGGTGGTGAAAGATGTTGTCCGTGATGCTCCTTAGCTTTAGTAGCATCCTCCTGACACCTCCACCTGGGAATCAAGCACCACCATGAGAACAGAGAAAGCCTTGCTCCTCCTCCTCATCCTCCTGACTGCTCTTCACTTGCTCCTCACCCATGTCAATGTCACTTTAATCAGTTTTCTTGTAGTTCTGTACCATGCATGTGAAAAGGCTTCATAAAAACATTCATGAACCTATATATAAGTGCATTAGATGTAATGAAAGGAACAATCATTTTCACACACACACACACACACACAAATCAAGAGACATGTTTACTTTAGAGGCTCATATGAACTCCCACTGACTTATTAATTACACAAAGAGAAAATGTAACAACGGCAGCATGAGAGGATGAGTAGCTAAAGATGTTAAAAGCTGTGAAAGCGAGACTTTCTCACCTTAGCAACACCCTTTTAACTAAAGAAAGAAAATCACATATGTTAAAACGTCATTCAAACTTTCTGGATGACTGATTTGAAAGTAAAGAAGAAGAAAAACAACTGAGAAATCCTGACTTGTGGTGACATTTTTGTAACAGAATGGAACAAAAGTTAGCCACTGCAGATTTTTGTAAACTTCTGATTGAGTTACACCGATATAAAACAACTAAAAAGTATGAAAAAGAGCTGCAACGTGCAACAATAAATACACCACGACAATCTGAATATCCTTCAATAAAAGCTTAGCTTCCATGGCTGCAAATAAACAGTTTGAACGGGCGCTAACATTTTTTTTCTTGCTTGTTATCGTTTCCTGCAGCGAGTCAGCGAGCTGCAGCACACCTTTGGGGGAAACTTGGCAGAACCGATGAGGAAGGTGTGAAGACACGAGGAGGAGAAAGGGAAGGAAAGAGAGACTCCCTTTGGGTAAATTTTCACCTCTGATCGGGGAGGAGGGTGAGAAAAGAAGAGAGAAAAAACTCAACAAGAGAAGAAGGAAGAGAGAGTCAGAACGAGCGCACGAAAATCTGAACACTGAGCAGAATAAAAAGCTGTGAGCTGATAATTTGATCTCTACTGGGGAATTATTTATTTCCCCTTGATTATCGTGTTGTTGTGAAGTTGTCAGAGAATAATCGTCCACACTGCTCACCTGAGTGGAAAACTGTTTATCAGACTCTAATAAGAAGTGAACACCTTTCATATAAATAAACAGATTTCACCTGACAAGCTTCTGGCTGTAAACTGTTCTGTATGTTTCTGCCATTTACAAATGTGTCTGCAGTTCTCATCAACAGAGGTTTGCAAGATGCTGCAGGTATTTACATGTCACCTATACTGCACTGACATTGTATCAAGGAGCGATCCAAATAGTGACACTTTACTCATAACTGAGCATTAAATTTATTCTTGACCTTGCAAATAGTGTTTTTACGACTCAAGTTCCACCAACACAGACGTCCAAAAAGCAGAGAGAGTTGTCAGGAAGACTCAGGAGGCTCTTGACCCTAGGGTATGGGCATGACTTAGGAGTCATGATCGATGACCAACTAATCTTCTCTGATCACGTTGCCTTGTTTGCCTGACTCAACATGCTACCCAACTCCTGATGCAGGCTGTGGTCATCTCGCGACTCAATTACGATTACGACTCGATTAACGCCCTGCTAAAACCCTTTCAGATGATCCAGAACGCTGTGGTGCCCCTGGTCTTCAATCAACCCAAAAGGTCACATGTTACCCCATTGCTCATCGAGCACCACTGGCTACCTGTAGCGCTTGCTTCCAAAGTAGTCTCCAATTCTGCTCCCACCTACTTGAACACCCTTTAATAGCCATATGTTAGCTCCCGATGCTGCGTTCCTCCAATCAGTGACATCTGGTTGTGCCATCCGTACGCTCAGAGTGTTGGTGGAAAGTCCTACCAGTTCCTACCAGATCAGGGGCATCTCTCTCTACCTTCAGAAACCTCCTGAAGACCTCCAGCTCTTCAGAGAGTACCTTCTCTCCTTGCACTAACAACAACTGGACATGCTAAATCTATCCCCCTCTACAACTGTCACTTGATTCAATGTGGGTAGCACCTATTGCTACGCTAACATGTCCTTGTTGCAATGTACACTGATTGTACTTTGATTGTTGTTGATTGTAAATGTATTATATGACAGTGTTGTTCTAGCATATAATAATGTAATTATGTTGTATGATTATGTGGAAACTGCCGACTTGTCCAGGGTGCACCGAGCCTCTCACGCAATGTCAGCTGGGATTGGTTCCAGGCCCCTGCAAATCTGGCGGAGAAGTGGTTACAGAAAATGGAGGGATGGATGGATAATGTGGTATGAGTGTAGTTCTAAGGCATGACAATGTAGTTCCAACGTATGGCCAGGTAATTCTTTGGTATAACGTTGTATGACAATGTATTCCTATAGAATGATAATGTATATGATATGATAATGTATAGACACTGTGACCTGAGTCGGACACATCCAGCCTGATGCATTTTTATGGTTTTCTGGAGGCTGTTTTTGACACTCACAAGCTGTGTAATTGTACGCAATTTCTAGAATCTTTCATATGTGTTCATGACGTTTTACATTTTTTAGTCACTATGTGAAGATGACTTTGATGAGAAAACCATTAAATGATCTGAAAACATCATTATTCATCAATATTAGTGAAGTATTGTAAAGTGAAGTATTGCTAGAATATGAGCAGTACGTAAGGAAGTAGTGTCAAACTCAAGAATAAAATAGTTTAGTGGTATGATAATGTAGCTCTATAGTAATGAATGAGTCGTGATTCAATTCTATGGTCCATCGCTATGATAATTGTTCTTTGTTCTATGAAATTATGATAATGTGGTTCTATTTTTTAAATGAGGAAATTGCACACAGTGCTGAACCCATATTGAGGACCAGTTGCAGTGTTACCCACACAGTGATTTGAATACATTACCCTAGTACGCTATTTTGTCACCATTTAAATTATCCACCTTTTTTTAGGTTTTACTCACAAACTACTTTAATCTGCTCACCTTGCTTTTCCTTCTCTTCTCCCTGCACACACACCTACACCTCTGTCTCTTGCTGCACACACACCTGCTCGCCCAGCCTCTCTGTATCAGACAGGAGCAGCAGTATTTTTAGAAAGTCGCCCAAAAAACAAAACTCGCATTTTGGGATTTTTTTTTTTTTTTTTCCACAGCAGCAGGTGAGCCATTTGGAGGAGTCTTATCATTAATGATGACAGCACCGACCAGGTGTGTTCACTGTCGCTTTACCTGGTCCGTGCTTGTAAAATAAACGCTGTGCTCGAGTCTTCAGCATAATACCAGATAATGTCTTTCTCTGTGTGTCTCAGTGGACCGCACTGGAAGAAGAGAGCGAGTGGGAGATCGTCGACTAGTTAGTCAATCATGAACGCTGTCATTCTGATTGTAAGTCTGTTTTTCAATAACTTCAATATCAAATGTGTAATTGACAGAATTTGAAACACATAATATTGAAAACATATCAAATTATCGATACTGTTAGAAAATCCTCCTACAAGTAGTAGTTCTAAATGTAGGTAATATTATAGTAAAACAGTTCAATTCCATAGTATGATAATGTAGTTCTAACTATAGTTCTACGATACGTTAATGTATTGCCATGGTATGACAATGTAGTTTTATATTTTGACCTTGTAGTTCTGACAATGTAATGCTACTCATTTATAAAAGTATAGTAATCTAGTTCATTGATAATGTAGTTCAGTGCTCTGATGAAAAAGTTCCATGGTGTGACAGTGTAGCTCTGTGGTATGATGATATAGTTTTATCATATGACGTTTTATCATATAATGCAGTTTTATACAATGGTAATGAAGTTCTATTGTATAATCACATAAGTCTATAGATATGATAATCTAATTTTATAGTATGACAATGGAGTTTTATAGGATGTTAATGAAGTTTTCTCAAAATCATATAGTTCTATAGATATAATATAGTTTTATGGTATGCTAATTTGGTTCTATACTATGATCATGTAGGTCTATAGATATGATAATGTAATTCTGACAATGTTGTTCTGTTCCATGATAATATGTCGCAGTTTTACAGTGTAGTATTAAAATATCATACTGTAGTCTTTACTGTGGTAATGTAGTTATGAAGTATGACAATATCATTCTGTGGGATAATAATGTAGTTCCATAGCACACTAATATAGTATAACATAGTTACACTGTTGTAATGTAGTTTAATGAGATAACTATGTAGTATGATAATAGAGCTCCATGGTGTAATCATGTGGTTCAGTGCAGTGGCATGATAATGTGTATAAAGAATAATGTATTTCCTCTATATAATTTAATAATATCAATCTATGGTATCATAGTATTGTACTACAGTATGATGATATGATGTTGTATTATGTATGGAAAGTTTTTGTCCACCTGATGGCTCAGTTCATCACTCTGTCATCTGTCAAACAGAACTTTATTAAACCACAGACAAATTACAGGTTACAGACCATCTGTGTGTGTGTGTGTGTGTGTGTGATGTGAAGTCCATATGAGAGCTCTAATAGAGTGGAGTGTGGGATCAAAGGGCTCTGCAGGCAGCCACTGTGGTCTGGTTCACCACCGATACTGACGTCAACACACAGAGATGGGAAAGAGGGGTGAGAGAGGGGAGAGAGCGGGTGAGGACTATCCAGGCACTTCATCAACACATGCACGAAACCACATATTTAGTCTATATAAGTCTTATTTTCTCCAGTACAAAATTAAATTCAGTGGAAAGGTGAACTTTAAATATTTGAAAGTATTTTCACTTTAAATAAGCAGATGGATACAGTTGAACACATCATTAATTGATAATTAGACTGGTTGGATAACTTTTCATTTTTCAAACAGATCTCAAACTTTTATTAGAGAACCAGTTTTTATTTGAGTACTAAGAAATGCTCACATTTGTAGAAAACCATTCTCTGGTTTTCAGCTTCAATCAGCCTCATTTGCAATGTATTCTGGGAAGTGCCTTCTACCACTGGTTTTGGTTTGGAGCCTGCAAGTGGAACAGCTTAGTTTGTAAGAACATCTGGAGGGCTGGATGACCACTAACCCACCCTTTCCAAATAAGGGAAAGCAGGGGGGGGGCAAACATGAGAGCATGCACTAAAACATACAAAACTGCAAAGTAGGACATGAAAACCCTCGAAAATATGCATGAAAACACACTGAAACACACACAAACCGAGATGTCCAATGAAAGCACACGCTGATACACACACACACACACACACACACACACACACACACTCAGTGATGTCCACAGGTGGCTGCTTGGAACCAGAAAAAAAAAAAAAAAAAGCTGCTTATTTTAGATCCTGTCAACCTGGGCCCCTGGGCATTCACACACACACACACACACACACACACACAGCCATGAATGAACTCTTGTCGAGGGGAAATTACCTGTGGATGCGCTGCAATTTGTACAGTTTTAAATGTGTAAGAAGTCCAATTTCCCATTAGTACAAACTGACTTAGGACCAGTAACGAGGCAGCCACGTCGTTCTGATCATGCAGTAAAGCACATACTCCAGTTACATTGTGTATACAGTTTTAGGAGTGATGCATTAAACATGTTATTTTACATCTTCTCCAGAGTCAGAAGATGGGTATAAGTTTCATCACTGTGCGTCCAACACTGAGATGGATTCAGGAGGCATTTAACCTAGCTTAGCACAAAAACTGCTTGCAGAGCTTCATCAAAAATGAAAACACACACACAGGATTCTACACGTTTTTAGCTCTAGCCACAGAAATGTGTGGTATTATGTGTGGAGAATACATTAGAATATCTTTGACCAGAATATCATTTATACATGTGTGCACTCAAAGTAACATTAGCTTGATAGTTAGCAACTATTAAAGGTGCAGTGTGTAAGATTTGGGGCCTTTATTTTCAGAATATGGCAGACATGAAATATATTATTTATAACTATGTTTTCATGCATGTATGATCACCTGAAAATAAGAATCTTTTTATTTTTGTTGCTTAAAAATGATCCTTTTATATTTACAGTGGGAGAGGGTCGTCTTTCATGGAGGCCGCCATATTGAAACACCATGTTTCTACAGACTAAACCAGCGGTGTCCAAACTTTTTTTAAAGAGGGCCAAATTTGACAATGTGAAGATGCCCAGGGGCATACTAACTAACATTTTAAAAATGAAAAAAATACCAATAAAAGTTCCATACAAATGCACTGTTCTGTAACAATTTTGTTTTCACAATTATATATATTTTTTAATGACAATGTAACCAAATCTAAGCCAATCAGGCGTGAACAAATCTAAAAAACAGTTCTGTCTTTCTTTCACATCTGGAGTCAGATAACAAAGAATACATTGTATGGAATATGTTAAACTTGCATTAAGTTGATACAAATCTTAAGATCATGTTCATTTTAAACATGACTTATTACGAGTAATGCAAAGTCTGTTAACATTTAAGTTTAAAATATTTCACTCTTTCTCTTGTCTTTAACAAAATCACTCAGAAAGTCATATTTTGTGTCATATCTACAGATATATAACACCAGCAGTTATGTCCTTAGAGGTTAATGTTTAGTGCATTCAAATGCTTCATTATGTCATCCAGAGAAGCTTCGGGCCGCATGAAAACTGACCGGGCCGTGATTGGCCCCCGGGCCGTAGTTTGGACATCCCTGGACTAAACTAAATAGTGACTCTAGACAGGGTCCTTAAAGTGTTGTTTCTCCTTTACACTAAGAAGGTGACGGTGATGTGAGGAGATTGCAATGCAGCAATTAGTCTAGTAGATGCAACTAAATTCTACACACTGCACCTTTAACTAAATAACTGACTAGTAACTAACTAATGATGGGAGAGCTGTTATGTTTGGCAATCCCACCAAGACATGACTTTATTTTTTAAACAATTATTGCGGATAAAAATGACAAAATTCACACTCAGTTTTTCTCATTTTCTTTGGTTAGCACTCTTGCCTCCCAAACCTGCCAGCGTGGGTTTCCTCCCGCAGTCCGAAGACATGCAGGTTAGGTTAAGTGCTGTCTCTAAATTGTCTGTGAATATGAAGCATGAATGGTTGTTTGTCCCTATGAGCCAACACCGGGGTAAACTGAGGACCTGTCAAGGGTCCAATATTAGCTGGGATCAGTTCCAGGCCCTGCGACCATCCAAAGGATATTACATCATAGATAATGGATGGATGGAGTTCTGATGGAGCTAAGCTAGCAGCTGGACCTGCAATAACTCGGATGCACAAAGATGAAAGATGAAACAGATATGCAACTTCTCATCCGAAATAACACAAACGTGTTATTTCTGTGTGTGCAGCTTTCGTTTTACTCACACCCATCTTTGAGTGTTGCAATTAAATAGCTGTGCACCGACACACTTTATGATTATGATAAATAATAACACAGCTATAGTCTCGTGCAAGTCGATGCAGTTCCTGCTGGCTACCAATAGAGGTCATCAAAGGTCAAAGATCAAAAAGTCAACCTTAGCGAGAACAGAGCTGACGGAGGGTTGTGAGCGTGTTCGCTTCGACACACAGCTACAGAGAGAGCATGCATCATGCTGAATGGTGACCAGATGGGGACAAAAATGTGTGTGTGTGTGTGTGTGTGTGTGGGCCACAAGTTGGACTCGAGTTGCCATGAATGTGTCTTTGAAGGAATAAATGCTTTGAAAGGAATTCAGATGGGAGACAGAGATGATGATGATGGTGCTGTACTGTTGCTGTGCTCAGGGGTGTTTTGTGTGTTTGCTAGCGTGTGTGTTTGCATGTTTGTTTACCTGTATGCATGTTTGTTATGTTGACCACGAGTGTGAGTCTCAGCGGGGTTGACGTCAGGTGCAGCGCAGGTGGGCAGCAGGGGGAAGGGATGAAAAGGTCTACAAAATAAACACACCTGATCTCATTGGACCCGTAACAGAATACATGACTGCGGTCATGCTTGGGTGTTTATTTTTCAAAGTAAAAGACTGTCAAATGTTTTTTCTTCAGACTAAAGTGTTGCCAGCGTCCTCTAGAGGACGACACAATATGAACGTGATGGACAGAACAAACAATATGCTGAGGATTTAGTCATTCTTTAGCTTACAAGTAGCACTGCTACTCAGGTGACAATTTAGCCTCTGGGGGAAATGCTCCAATGTTTTGTGGTTTCCAGTATTCCCAGCAGATATCTGGAAAATAAAAAAATGGATATCCAAGCTGAGACTTCTTCTCCAGTCCAGTTAGCAACCTGGTATGTGAGAATGACAAGAAAGACATTGTCGGATGCTAGCCAATGGATTCAGAGATTATATTTCAGTCGGTGCGTTCCCCTTTTGCTCTCCACACGGACAGCCCAAGCCCGCTCAAACATGATTGGTCAATACTAACTAGACTCCAAATGAAAACCAGAACTCCTCCAGTTCCTCACCTTCAGATTTTGCATTCAGATGCAGATATCTGCTCATGGAGATCAATGTAAATGTAATGTAATGTAATGAAATATAAGTCTATTTACTCTGGAGCACAACTCTTTTATCCTTAAGAACCCCTCTTTTGGTGTTTAAGGTTCTTTGGGGAACCATATACCAAAAAAATAGTTCTTTAAGTCACAATTGCAGCACTTTTGGTGCTTTGAAGAACCTTTTTATGTTTAATAATCTTTTTTTCCTTTTAACAGGTTCTTTAAGTTGACCCTTTGTAGCAACAGCTTCTTAGAAAATCAAAAAGGTAAAAGGTTCCTTGCAAAACTGACAAGCGGTTCTTCATGGCATCACTTTGAAGAACCATTTTAGGTTCTAACTCAAATCTTTATTTTTAAGGTTATAGGTTTCACTTTAGAATTTCCATTTTATGCTACTTTACATACATTAACTTGACTACATTTCGTTTTGAATAGCAGTGAAAAGATATGTGAAGTACTTCCAACCAACTTGACCAACACATTAATGCATTGACAATAAAATACATAATAAAATAACAATCATTGGGGATATTTCTCTGGACTGTGGCGTATCTTTATAAATAAAATGATTTTTCATTACTATACTGCCAGTACTACTTCCACCACCCTCTTATAATTGACTTTACCAATCACAAGCCATGTCGATACATAACCTTGTCCATCTTCTTCAGTCAGTCAGTCAATAAACTGTTCATACAACACAGACATAGTTTGGAAATGTCAACATGTACAATGTTGCCATGCAGATTTAACATGTGTAATGAATGACTGAGTGTACTGTGTTCATTCAGTTCATTCTTTCCTCTCAATAAAATCTGACTTTGTTTTTTTTCACTTGTGTGCAAACAACATGACGACAGCAAACAGTGAACTGAGTGGACGTGAAGTTGAATTATTTTTTGTCAAAGTTATTTGTCACTTGGTTTCTTCACTTTTTGTTTCTCTTAGTGAGTGTGTGTGCGCGCATGTGTGTTTGAGTCTTTGTGTGTGCGCACGTGTGTGTGTGTTGGTTCGCTACAAGGACAAACAGTGCCCCCTGGGGATGAGTCTCCTTCTAGTCACCTCTTCTGTTTTTTTTTTTTTTTTTATGTCTTGCTTTTAAGCTCCCCCTTTTCTTTCTTTACCTTTTCCTCCTCCCTTCCTTTCATTTTCTTCTCTCCTCCTCCTCCTTTCCTTTCCCACCATCACTCATTTCATCTCCTCTGTCCTCCCTTTCTCCTCTTCTTGTACCACCTCTGCCCTTTCCCACTCATGTTTGCCAATGGAAGCAGAGGAGAGAGAGACACGGTAAGGTTGAGAGGCAGAGTGAGGTAGACACACAATGAGAGAGAGAGAGAGAGAGAGAGAGAGAGAGAGGTCATCTGGCCAAAGAAAATCCACCTGCAGCCTCAGCAGACTGAGAACATCATCTCACTCCTCCCTGCACTCGTTTTTTTTCTTCCACTTCTCCAATTTCCACCTCATTTTTACTCCCCCTCCTCTCTCCTTCTGCTACTTTCAATTTGTGTGAGTGTGTGCGTGAATGAGTGTGTGTGTGTGTGTGTGTGTGTGTGTGTGTGTGTGTGAGCAGATATGGGTGTTAGTGGAGTAAGTAGAGGGGAGGGCCGAGCAAATTTCCCTAAAATTGACATTGGTTCTAATATATCACATACATAGAGTAAACGAACACACTCGTGCATGCACACACACACACACACACACACACACACACACACACAAACAGAGACACACACTCTGATTAAAAGCAGCTGAACAAACCGACAGAAGGAGGGTCAGGAATAAAAGGAGGAAATGCAACAACAAAAAAGAAGAAGAAGAAGCATTTAGCCAAAGTAATAGATAGATGGAGGAAACTTAAAATTAGACTAATGATAATATGACGAGGACAGCATGAGGAGAACATTTGAAACTGAACAAATGTCAGAATGACGCAAGAGGAAGAGGAGAAATGAGCTGAAGACAGAAAATATTAATGAATTCAAGCAAATTGTGTTAAAACAGGAAATAAACACAGTGCTAATGCTATTAATTAATGTTAATTTAAAAAATACAACAAACATCGTTGTGCACTGTAAAAAAAAAAATAAATGTTTTTACGGAAAAAAAATAATAAAAATTACCTAATAAATGTGATATAACTAATATTACAGTAAAAGGGTATCAGCACAGTTAATTTCACATTTGAGGTTGTCACTTTATTCCATATTTTTCTGTATAAATGTTTGTTTGTTTTTTTCCATCAAAAGAAGAAATGCTGTTTTGCTGTATAATTTACAAGAAAATACCACATGAATGCCATATAGAATAAAGGTTTTGCCATGAATATGACTGTGTTTTACTGGGAATGGATAAAAATAGTTATGTTCATGCTGTATAACAACGACAGGAATAAAAGTAGATATTATGGGTCATACCAACTGTCAATCAAAATATGTCACTTCTCCTCTTCAGTGAACTCAAAGCAGCTGCTTTCCTGCTGAAGGTGATTCAGACATCATAAAACTGAGGTACTGTATACAGTTCAGCACTGATGAAATCTAAACCAACAGGCTACATCTGACCAAAAAAAGAATAAAAAAAAGCTGATGTGACTCTTTATAAAGACAGAAAAAGAAGGACTGAAGCAGAAGAGGCAAAGAGAAGTAAGAAGCAACATCTGGAAACAAACCCAGCATCTATTTCCACACAGATTACAGATTATACAAATATAGATTATTGTCGCACGGCAGGTTTCTCTTTATTCCAGTACAAATTCAAATCATTCCTGTTTATATACATCTGAGTATATGATTTCTATTATACAGCTCATTAGGTCCACCTCGCTGAAATGAAACAGCCTAATCCGACAGTCCTGCAGTGAATCGTCCATCATGAAGGTTCAAATGTTTCATTCAGCTGTATGATCAGTGTGGAGCTCGCAGCTCGTGCTGCTGTTAAACTGCACTGCATTACACAGAGAGGTGTTTCTGTTATTTAGTCTACCCCCATTGATATAAATAGGCTGCTTTAAAGTGTTTAAGGGCTGAAGCTGCTCTGTGTGGTGGTGATGTGTTCTCTGCCTCGGTGATGCTTCCTTCTGTTGAGTGTGAAGCTATTGGATGTTTATGCAGCTCATTGCACCTGCTGCAGTGTTCGCAGCCTTTTTTATTCATTGTTGGTCATTTTTGTTTAATTGTCTGTGGTTTGTCCTCTTTCCTGTTGAATTCCAGGAAGACCGTACTGAGACGGGCAGTTGTGTATTCATAATTGATACTTAGTTGTGCGTACAGGCTGCAAAGTGCTTGCCTATAGAAAAGGAATTAGTACTGGTTTGGACACGAGGACAAGGTGGTGTGGTTTACACCTGGACCAGCTGGATGTTGTTCTGTCTCTGCATCTTCTTTTCTCTTATTAATATTACTCCATGTCTAAAATCACCCTATTTACTTTTATTTCATTAAATTTTATGTATGTGTGCCTCAATTTAAATATTGTGCATCATGTTCTGTCCATAGTGCCTTCTTTACAATCCCATAATGCAATGCTTTTCCTTTAGCAGTTGTATGAATTACAGTGATGAGGCAGAGTGATGATGATGACTGACGTGTCCAAAAGCTCAATTTACTGCTCACTGTGGAGTGAACTACTGTTCTTTGTTATGAAGGGCCTCGTGTGCTTTTACACCAAGTTTCATTAGAATATATTTTAGGGGAGTGAAGAGGAATATCTTATAAGAAAGTCGGGACCAGAGAAAACAACAAAACAGGTAAAATAAATAAATAACGGTTTTGATTTTTGTACTTTTTACCCCGGAGTTCATCTCCTGACCCCTCGTGGGAACCACTGATGCAGCGTGTGAAGGAGTGAGGGAGAAGAGAAGATTTTCAGACCAGACTGAAGAATCATGTACTTTAACACATTTTTGGGCGATGAGGGAGAAAGGCAGTGATGCAGGGAGGTGAGGCAAAAAAAAAGAGGAGAAAAGAGGTCCCACACTCCCCATCCCCCCTCCTCCTCCTGTCCTTAAATAAATTCCACTGGCGTCTTGTAAATTTTTATTTTTGTGGTGCTGCCGCTGCTGCTTTTTTGGCTGCGGGCCCCATCTGTCGGCCAGCTGCTAGATGTTTGGGAGGAGGAGGTGTGTGTGTGTGTGTGTGTGTGTGTGTGTGTGAAGGGTTAAGGGGAGAAAACACACGCGCACGCACGCACACACACACACACACACACACACACACACACACACACACACACACACACTAATACAGGGAGGGATTAAACACTATTGGATGGGAATGTTTGCAGGTTTATGAATATGCATCATGGGCGAGAGAGGTTTAAATGGGTAGGAAAAGAAGGAGGGGGGGGTGGAGGAAGAGAGATGGGTAGGAATGAGGGATGGAGGATGAGCCAGAGATACAAGGTAAGGTGAGAGAGGGGAAAGAGAAGGAAGGAAGGAAGGAAATAGAAGAATTCGGGGGAGAGAAAAAGGGATGAAAGATGGAGGAAGGGAGTGGAGAAGGATAGGCAAGGAGATGTAGATGAAGGAAGAAGATAAGTGAGAAGTGAAGAAAAGAAAGAGAAGAAGACGTGGGGTGAGGGGTTAGAAAGGAGGGAGATAACAAGGGAGGAGGAAAAACTACACTGAAGAGAAAATGAGTGGGGGAAAGAAGGAGGAAAGATGGAGGTGGGGAGGATGAAGAGAGAAGAAATGAGAAAATGGAGTGAGGATAGTGAATAGAAGGGAGGACAGAAGAGAAATAAGGAGATTAAAAGAGTAAAGGAGGAATGGATGGGGAAAAGGAAAGGTGTGGAAGAAAGGAAATAATTAAAAAAGGAAAGAGGAAAGAAAAGTGAAGTGGGAAGGAAGGGAGATGAAGAAAGAAAGGAACAGAGGGGGAAGGAAGAGGAAAAGAACAGAAGGGAGTGGAACGAGAAGAGGGAAGGACAGAAGTGAGGAGATGAGGAGAGCAACAGTGAGGATGAAGAAGACAAAAAGAACAAGGAACAGAACGAGAGAAGGAGCTGAGAAAAATGGGAAAAATGGAATGGGAAGAGATGAGGAAAAAGGATAGAGGAGAAAGGAAGGAAACGAGAAAGAAAGAAGGGACATAGGAAAAAGAAAATAAGCGATGAGGGACTGAGATGAGGCGAAGAAGGGAGGAGAACGTTAGAAAAGAGAGGGAGTGTGTAGGGGAGGAGATGGGGGGGGTGGATGGATGGATGGATGCGTTTGGGCGTGGTGCCAGTCCCAGGATGGGGGGACCTTTGGGCAAGGCATCAGGGGGAAAGAAAAACAGATGGTTTGTGAACCTTTTATTAGGCATCGGTAAAGAAAAAAAAGTCACCAAAAAAACATTAATCAAGCGCGCCCTGGAAACAGCAGCTATTTTCTGTCGCTGTGCAGTTTTTCCTAGAGGTGCGTTTGTTTTTGTGTTTTTTTTTGTCCTCGTTGTAGCAGATTTTTGTTTTTGAAAGGTGTCTTTTTTCCCTGACGTGATGTAGATTGATGGTGATGAAGACCCACAGTGACAAAAATAAATTCTCTAGCCCCGAACCCTCCTCGTTCAAAGCATCTTTATTACTCCAGCAATGTAGTAATGGACTTCTATATGGGGAACTTCTGAGACAGATTAGCAGCAGAGTGCGAGATATCCTGACTTTTTACAAAAACACAGGATCTCACTCCACAACACAAACAGTATAAATATGGTTGCGTATCCGTGACGTCACCTACAGGTTTTTGAAGAGCCATTGTGAATTTCGTTGAACTCTCGTCTCGTGTTGGCTATGTCCGTCACCATCTTGGCAGTCCTGCTTCTGCTGCTTTATTACTAATCTAATCTAATTTTAAGCCTTTATATCATTTAAGTGAGTTATATAGAAATTCAGCCTTAGTACAACTGTCCCAAGTGTTTTTGTACCAGGCTGTAAACATGTATATTTCTGCTGTGAAGTTGGACATTTTAACATGGAGACTTATGGATATGAACTCGTTATGTAGCCAGCCTCAAGTGGACATTTGAGGAACTGCAGTTTTTGGCACTTCCACATTGGATTCACTTCACAGCGACGGAGGCTGCCGCTTGCTCCCAAAAACGGCAGCTTGGTCCGTGACCCAATGCTTCAGACTAAGAAGTTACAGGTACCCCTTTAGTGTCACATCCGAGACTTACCTGACTCAACATGCTACCCAACTCCTGATACAGGCTGTGGACATCTTGTGACTTGATTACTGTACGCCCGTCCTGATGGGCCTCCCAGTAAAACCCTGTCAGATGATCTTGATTCGATGTGAGTAGTACTTACTGTTGTGCTGTCTTTGTCGCACTCCTTTTTTTCCTTTCCTCTTTTGCTTTGGATAAAAGTGTCAGCTAAATGACCAGATGTAAATGTAAATGTTGTGAAGTTAGCAACAATTAATACTCAACATCCCATGCTGGGAAACATTTCATATTTTATGAATTTATACAGGCTCAGTTTGGTGAGATTACTGGCTTATATTTAGGGAAATAATATTGTTTGGTTAAAATAGTCAATAGTCAACAATGACTTTTGAGTTAACACAGGATACAAACAGCACACAGCCTCCTTCATATGTGAACTTTTATAAAGTGTCACCTGAATTCAACGGTACATCAAAACTTAGATTAGATGCACGTGTCCAGAAAAGACAGTACCGTTTGTAATACAAACTTTTTTGTCAAATCTGGTATCAAACCCAAACCAGTAATGTTGAGGATCTGCAGCTCCTTCAGAGCTGTAGACAGCATTATACACCTATTCCCAGGTGCTTTATTGCTGACAGAGATGATGGACTGATGGAATTTTAAACTTTAAACTCCAAAATACTTCAACCTCAAACAGCCATTTGATGAAAGACCAGGCAAAATGGCCTCACTCAAAACTCTCTCACTCAAAAAAGTTCCTCAATCATCAAATAAAAACTGTCCTTACACAAAGGTGTAAAACTGGAACAAGTCCTAACATCAAAACACAAGAGCTTGTGTCGTGCAGAATAATACAGCATGAATATTCCCAAGAATCCCAACAACTTCCCAAGAGACAGAGCGGCATTCCAGACTTTCCAAAAATATTTTTACTCTTAAAGACTACCCTCACTGTTCAGAAATGTCCTCACTTTTCAGAACAGGCTTGATTTTCCAAAATCTTGTCACTCATGTCCTTATTTTCCATACATGTTACCACTGCCCAAAAATGTCCTCACTTTCCAACGACGTCCTGACTCGTCACTCCCTGAATATGTCCTGAAAACATCGTCACGCTCCAAGAATATCCTCATTTTCCAAAAATGTGTAAAACCCAAATAATCTCCAAAAACCAAAAATGTCCACACAAGGTGCAAACCTGAAACTGGTCCAAAGATACAGAAATGCAAGAGCACAAACACATACAGAGAGAAGCATGAGCTTGAAGTGCAAAAATATCTTTTAATAATCGAGAAAAACAAAATGCAAACCCAAAGAAACAAACACAACTGGCCTTGTTTGCACGCGTACATGTTCAGTTTGTGAATGTGTGTGATGCATGCGTGTGTGTGTGTGTGTGTGTGTGTGTGTGTGTGTTTGTGTGTGTAGCTGTAATTTTTTTGGTCCAGGTCAGACACTGTTGTGTGTGTGACCTACTTACTGAACGGACATCCTAAAACACAACATCCTCTTTCTCTCTCTCTCAGTGGGCTGATAAATCCGTTCGGGGTGATTCTTTCTTTCTTTTTCTTATTTGTTTGTTTGTTTGTCCCTCTGTTGTCGCTTTAGACGGCAGGGGACACAGTGTGTGTGTGTGTGTGTGTGTGTGTGTGCGCACTTGGTCCTATTTATGGGACAAAAGCCTTCAGTGACCCAATAAGGGAACCAGAAATCAGAGCATTTTATTGTGAAACTGCTCTGCTGCCTTTATCAACAAAAACAAACAAAACAAGAGAAACAGCCCTGACACCATTTTTCACAAATGACTCACATAGATTTGACTCTTATGAAGCCAGAAAGTATTTCAGACTGAAACAGCATTTAAGTAAGAGTAAAAACATGACATTTAAGAACACAATTTGACATCAAGTTTTCATTTTCATGTACTTACTTTCTTGTACTGATTATCTTTTGTGCATCTGATGCTGTTGATACAAAATAAGAGAATAACACGGTTCAACAAGTACAACTGCAATCATACTGTATGACCCAAAAACTACTCAGAACAGAACTAGTTTTGGTCATCCACTGACACGTACTATATCTTCACACTTCCCTGTAACGGTTTCATGCAAATGGATTTCATTTTATTTGTCCTGGTTCGATATTATCCACTGCTGAAATTTTGTGTATGTGTGTGGTATTGAAAAATTCCCCTGCATGGTGTTTGTCCCATGTGGCAACCTCCACGGCTGTGAAGTGAAGCTTATGTGGAAGTGCCAAAAATTGCAGGTCCTCATAAGGCCACTTGAGGCTGGCTACAGAACGAGTCAGTCTCCATAAGTCTCCATGTTAAAAAGTCCAACTTCACAGCAGAAATAAACATGTTTACAGCCTGGTACAAAAAACAGCTTTAGTCTCTATAGCTAATTTCTCTTGTGAATGATTACAAACGGAGCATCTCTGCAGAGCCTTTTAGCTTTTAGCTCATTGTTGCTCGTGTTTTGGTTTTCTGGCATGTTCAGTGTCGGCTCTCTCTCAGCGTCCCCTCCAGCAGCAGGCAGCTGTTTACAGTGAACAGCCTCTGATAAACACCTGCATAGCACCAAATGGCAGGCAGACAAAGTGAGCAACTACCTGGTAAAGAAGCTGTAATCCTTAGGATCTCAGTAGAACTGCAATCATACTGTATGACCCAAAAACTACTCAGAACAGAACTAGTTTTGGTCATCCACTGACACGTACTATATCTTCACACTTCCCTGTAACGGTTTCATGCAAATGGATTTCATTTTATTTGTCCTGGTTCGATATTATCCACTGCTGAAATTTTGTGTGTGTGTGTGGTATTGAAAAATTCCCCTGCATGGTGTTTGTCCCATGTGGCAACCTCCACGGCTGTGAAGTGAAGCTCGAATGAATGCACAGCGACGTTAAAGCCGATGATTTGAGTTTGACACCCCTGATCTACGTCTTTGCTGATATTTAGATTAGTCGGGAGGCAGAAGAGGCAGGACAGCCAACATGGCGTCAGCCATATTTTCAGCTTCAAAACAGCACTTCAGAAACCTGTGGGTGACATCAAGCATGCGCTGTCCAAACAGTGTTCTCTCACTGCCCCAAAATGTCCATGCTTTCCAAAGATGTCCTTACTTTAAGAGAATGTCTTCTTTCAAAAATTCCCTCAGTGTCCTTACTCTCCCAAAATGTTGGCACTCCTTGAAAATTTCCCTATTTTCTAAAATTATCCTTTTTCTAAAACGTTTCTAAAATGTTGTCACTCCCTAAAAACGCTTCACTTGCAATTTGAAAGCCAATTATCTGTGATTTGCTTGACACAACTAAAAAAAAAAATCAATCAGGATTTTAAAATGTTTGTACTCTGAGCCCGACTTAACAGATATTGAGCACTCAATATTTTGGGCAAACCCGGTTCTTGATCTTCTTTGGTTGAAGTGTGACCTGACTGAAGAGCCTCCATGTTTGATTCAGCAGGCTTTACATTAGAGGCTCGTTGGGGCTTTGGCACCATAACACAGCAGGTTCTCTGGCTGCAGGATGATTTAACATAATGTAGTTCACCAACCAGCCTTTGTAAATCGCTGCCTTAAGCAACACCTCCACAGACACACACACACACACACACCAGTAGCACCTTTTTTAAACTTCCTCTTTAAAACATATTTTGCCGGTTTGAACATTTGGACTTTCAGCCTCATTTTAATTAGTGATTTCCTTCGAGAAGAGCTTAAATGAATCATTAGTCAGAAATCCATCAGCGGTGCCCATGTTTTACTGAAATAAAACCCCCGTGGGTGCACCATCCTGGCATTACCTGTACAGTCATTTTATTCTACTTTTTCTCCCTTTTTTTTTTTTGCCTGCCTCTTTTTCACTTAACGCAACTCCCCTGACTGAACGAGAGACAGGCCCTAATTGGTGGAATATTAGAAACTATTATTCCTAATTAAACATCACAGAACACACTGTCAGATTTGGACCGGCGGAGTGATTTAAGACGTGCTGAACCTCTGGCATCGTAACAAAGTCTATTAGTGGAGACGGACGAGGGACGCTTCAAATTGGCAAGCAGATGAACAGGCACAACAAAACTCTGCCAGGGCTTCACTATAACAGGTGTGATTCTGTGTGTGTGTATATGCACACACACACACATATGCACACCCTTCTTTAAGTCTGTCTGTCTTTGGTAAGGTGACAGAAACAGCTGAGATGTTATACTCAAATTGTATATTGATGCTGTGTATGTGTATTATACTAACATGGTCTCTTGTGAATGATTACAAACGGAGCATCTCTGCAGAGCCTTTTAGCTTTTAGCTCATTGTTGCTCGTGTTTTGGTTTTCTGGCACGTTCAGTGTCGGCTCTCTCTCAGCGTCCCCTAGAGCAGCAGGCAGCTGTTTACAGTGAACAGCCTCTGATAAACACCTGCATAGCACCAAATGGCAGGCAGACAAAGTGAGCAACTACCTGGTAAAGAAGCTGTAATCCTTAGGATCTCAGTCCTAGTTGATTTGGCAACACTCGTGGTTACCATGGTAACAGAAAGTGCAGTTTACAAGCGAGCACTCCTTGAACAGCTGCTTTTGTTAGAAATACAAGAGACTAACCGGTGTACCTGTTCACAGTGCAGCCAAACAATCATTTTAGTAAAGAGGTCCGAGCACTTTGTCCTGACATGAGCAATGACCATCTGACCATGAGACTTTCTAAAAAAAAGTGTCCAAACATCAGCCCTTCTTGTCTTTGCAGACACTTTTTTGATCAATGATCGTAACCTGTGCTAACTAAAGTGACAAATACATTGTGTTTTGCTCGCAGCAGGAGGAGGCTGTAACGTGGAGGCTTATGGAGACTGACTTATCCTGTAGCCACCGTCAAGTTGCCATTCGAGGAACTGCAGTTTTTGACACTTCACTTCACAGCCGTTTGCATTATCAAGAACTTACAGTTAAACTGTGAGGTTGGTATCAGTTAGATTCAAATGGATTACATGCATGCTTCTGTAACCCTTTCACCATCAGCTCGTGATGTGAGGAGCACTATGCACCTTTAATACTCTCAATTCTTTTCAAAATGGTGGAAGAGACATTTAATTTAAATAACTGAACTGATGAGAGGCTATAGGGATAACTCTGGTTTTATAAACCCAATATAATGTAGAAATATGAACTAGCTCATGCAATTGCACAATTGTATTATTAATGAAATAAAAATGCACATATATCCAAATGCAATGAGCCCAGACATGAAAAAGAAAATATAAAATAAACACACCGAAAAGACCCAGGTATTATATAGATTAGTCTCTACTAACCTGAGTACACTTTTGTTGTTTTGTTTGTTTTGTTTGGTTTTATTATGCAAGCTTGCAGTTAAGTTTCGTTGGCGCGCTTAGCGTTGGAGCTCATGACGAAACAGAACAGCAGTACCAGTACCTCTGTGCGTGGAGATCACTCATGCATCCACCCGGACCCATCTCAGTCCGCAGCAACGCAGCACCTTAGAGCCGCAGGAAACACACCATCGCCCAACCCCCGAGGTCATCAATCCTTAAAGTAAATAATTATTATACTTTTACGTACTGAACAAGTCTTAGCTCATCTTGAAAAAAATAAATCCACATTAACTGTGGATTACGAAATCCATATCTTGAACAAAATACCAAAAATTAAATCTTAAATCTTATTGCATGAAACTTTCAGTCACTCATAACTCATAATGCAATCATCAACTGGAAAGGAGTTATACATCTCATCAATAATAACCCACAATTAGAGAAAAACAAAATAACTAATATGAATCAGGTTATTACACTTAAAAATAAAATAAAAAATACTAAAAAAAAATCTAAAAAATTACTTTAGGAAAATTCTGTCACTAAAAGTTAATAAGAAGTATTTGTCATAAGATGTATGAAAAGAACAGTCAAAGAATTAAATCACTAATTTAAAAACTTTTAATTTAACTTTTAATTTAAAATAATGTTATGTACATTTGAATAATCACTGGACCCACATGGTGTGAGGTTGTAAAAAAAAAGGCAGTTCCAGCTGAGTGAACATATACCGTGTATGATAGCTGATCATGTCATTTCAAAACCATGGCCACTCTTCTGGGATACATTTAAGGGTGCTCCAGACTGTAGGACACTTGTAATGTGTCTGTGTAATAACTGAGCTGATGTTGTCCCTGTGTTGATGATGTTCAAACTCTCCTTCTGCTTTAGTGTCTCCACGTCTCTCTCAGTCTCAGCGTGACGCCCCCTTGATGATTTCAGGTTTGGCTTTATTGGTGCTTTACGGCCTCAGACCTGCTGTCACGCACATTAAACACGGGCGCACACGTCGAGGGAAAACCATGCACACACTCGCGCTCGATGCTATACATTTACATGTGTAATCTGGTGAGGGGGCGCACATACATACACACACAAAAGTGCAAACTTCATTGTCATTCCGCAGTGTCTTCTACCTTTTAATGACACAAGAGCACAAAATATACAAAAAGACGCACACAGGCTGCTGATAAAGAACACAGTTAAAAAATGTATTCCTGATAACATCCAAATGAATGACGGCTCCGCTGCAAAATCGACATCAAACATGTCATATAAGACAAACCAAATATGAGTCGAGTGATGAGCAAAGACGGAGCTTCTTGACACCATTTAGAGATGCAAAATACTTCTAGCGACTGTCAATCTGACGAGCCTTTTCCTCAACCACCTCTTCCCTTCTTCTTCTCATTTATTAATAGATCCATGCCAATTAGCACTAACAAGCATCCACACTGACAAGAGCTTGATACAAAACGCTGTGAACACAACCTGTGTAAGAGGCTGTTAGTCTCTGCTCAGCCAGAAGTGGAGAAATGAGTGTAAATATGTCATCTTGGGTTTGAGGTGCAGGGTGAACTGTAGTGGTGGGAAGACTCGTTCTAACCTGCTGTTAAACAATAAAACGATGAGCATGACGTGATAATACACCGAAGAACCACTTCATGTTGATTCACTGCTGTAAAAAATTGTTAATGAAATTAGACATGCCTTTTTATCCACAGGCTTTCTTTATTTTTACTCAGTGTTTAATTACTTTAACCACAGTTACCACACCTGTACTTGACCCTAACCTCATCCTAATCCCTGTGCCAGACTCTGTCCCCTGTTTCACATCCCATGGGACCAGCAATGAAACAAGACTTGTGGACAAAGCTAACCAGGGTTGAACCTGATCACATGATTGTGAGAGGCTGGGATCATTGTGTTATTATCTCATTAATGACTTTTTATTAAATGTTTTATCACTGGAGAAGCTTTATATTGAATTCATACATTTTACATATACACATTCTTGGGATGTAGTCAGACTTTCTCTTAACCTAACAGTTAATTTCTCTTAAAAATGATCTTTCAATAGCCCTTATCCATGCCATGTACAGACACTGAGAGCGAGACATTGAATCTTGCTTTAGGGTTGTCTATTGTACTATGTTCTGATGACAATCTGCAAGAATATTAATATCTAGTGGTGTGCATGTAACCTATGCTGTCTTGATGCTCAGGGTCTGGCTTTTTTTCTCACCACTTCATGAACTGGGTGTGTTGTTACTGTGTGCTGCTGGCATTTCTCGCTCAGTATGCCATGTTACATAGCTAGAGCTGACAAATCAGCATGTACCAAAAGTTTTTTTTTAAATCTAAGTTCTAATAAGTGGTGCATTGAATGTTTTATTGCTTCTTTAAAGTTGCTGTAATTCTGTCTGTTCATGTCTGTAACATCGGGACAAAGTTTCTGTAGTGGAGCGCATGCATCCACAATTTTTTGTAGACTGCAAACCAGAAGCAGAAGTCCTCTTCATCTTGCTAGCCTCTCTTCTACAAGCTGAGACTCTTGAAAGACACTGCAAGACAAGACAAGGGTCACATGACATATGGAGGCAGCCAGGCATTGACATTTCAACTTGATCAAACAATTTTGATGCCCCCATCAGCAGGACACCGTCATTTGTCAGTGCGTTTCTCTTTGCCAGGTTTAGATTTGGTTAGGTCTGTGGTTTGTGTTAAAATAACTATTTGGTTGATGTTAAGGAACAATCATGGCCATAGCTGAAAGAACCTGAACTTGTTAAGTGGTTAGCAGACCCAATATGTAAACGCAGGCCAGGAGACAAGAATCAGTTGTGCACTTTTTTGACACAAGGTGGTTGAGGTAAAGAGGCTGAGGAGGTGGAGGAAGCAGGTGGTGGTCTCAGTGAATCCAAACTCGGAGGAAAAAGACAAGACTGGGAACTGGGAAAACACTGGGGAGATTGTTAGCCTCAATCCTAACGGAGCTGCAGTCTCCCGTCGTTGGTTCAGAGTTTTGTTCACCCATCAAATCAGGCTGTGAACTTTATGGTTAAAGATATAACATCGGCACTCTTCCCGCCGAGATTCATACTTCCTATGACCACTAGAGGGCGATGCTATTTGATTATTTTGTATTTATTACAATGCTTCTGTCGTTTCTTGGGAGGACTGTCTTTAATGGTGTTCAGATGTTGCCAAAACTTAAAGTAGTCATTTATCTTAGTAACTCCTCGTATGGTCTATGAAAGAAGCCAAATATGAGAAACTACTCTGAAGAATAAGTGAAGCTAATGAAACTAAAGCGAGCCAGAAGAGAGGACTTCAGCTTTCTGTGGCACGGTGACAAGAAAAATATTTCATTGTATGTGTGTGTGTGTGTGTGTGTGTGTGTGTGTGTGAGTTGGGAATACACACACTTGTGTAGGCACACTCCAACCATTCAACAGGTGCGGGTCTGTGGTGGAAATGGCACAGGCGTTTGTGTAGGAATGTTAATTTCCTCCTCTTTTTTTTGTGGAAAATTGGCTGCTGAGAGGCAGCCAGCTGATGTCAGGGTCACACACACACTCCACTCAACGTTTTTTTTTGTTTTTTTTTTCACTTTTTCTCACACGTTATAAACACAAGCCTCATGAATCTGGCATTTTTCAGCATCATTTATATATTGGATAGCATAAACATAAATTACCTGCTTTCTCTCTCTCACTTACACACACACACACACACACTTAGTGGCCACTCTCATGCCAAAAAGCCAATTACCCAGGCCGCTTTTTAAACAGAGCGTGCTGCATTAGCGTCGGGCTGTGTGTTTAAACAGGACTAATAGTTGAAAGGTTAATTACTGATGCAGCAGTAAGCAGTCTGTAGTAATCACCAGCTATTACCTCACGTTTTCACGCTGCAACACCAAGAAATTGGAGCAAGACTTCGACCACGAGAATAGTAACCATATTATTAGATTAAATATTATTGATATAATGTATGGTAGCGAAAATGTGCAACTGGTACAGAGCAATAAAGTCAATAGAAAGACGTGAATGTGGTGTCATTAGACGCAAATTTGACAGAGCAGCCCGAACTGAGGTGATGACACGTCTGTGTGAATTGATAATGTTTTAGTTTGAGCAAAAGATTCACACTTATTGTGGGGCTTTATTAATTAACTTTATAAATGTACAGAGATGAGAGGGAAAAGGAGAGAAGGACTGAAGAGAAATAACAGCTGTTTCAACCCTTTCTGGTAAATTCTGAGATCAGTCGGAGGCTGAGCTAAACAAAAACACACAGGTACACTCCCATACTAACAGTCAGCACCTAACAGCTAACACCTCTACAAAACTGACAGTTTGGGCAGCGTATGTGTGATGTCCTCCACAGGTTTCTGAAAAAGCCGTTTTGAAGTTATGTGTGGACGCTCTGGCCTCTTTCACCTTCCAGCTAATCTAAAACTGATGTGGATCATTGGCGGGTCCAATGATGCCTGGGTGCTCAAACAAGCCATCTGTAACAACATCCACCTGTCAGTCAAAGCGGCTACACTGTTAATTCTCCATAACTTTAAGCCTTAATATAATTTGAACAGGTGAGTTGTATAAAAATTCACCCTCAGTACAGTTGTCATGAACGGGAAAATTAGCTATAGAGACCAAAACTGTTTTTTGTACCAGGCTGTGAACATGTTTATTTCTGCTGTGAAGTTGGACATTTTAACATGGGAACTTATGGAGAATGACTCACTTCTGGAGCCAGCCTCAAGTGGACGATTGAGGAACTACAGAGAACTTACACTGACGGAGGTTGCCGCTTGCTCTACAGTCATACGTTAGCTGGCAAATAAGGCCACATTTGCTGGTGTAATAGGAGGCGGAATTAAACTTTACTTTCTCCATGAACAAACCTTTGGAATTACACCTTGTGGCCAAAAGTAATATTTGATGTTATCAGCAGAGTTTCAGGAGCAGGACCATACCTCAACTCCTATAAATACCTTCCAAACCTTCTCCTCTTATTTCTCTCTCCCATTTCTGTCTCCCCTTCCTACTCTCTGTGGGGTCATTAGGGGGGTCTGGATTCCCCAATGAAGCTTCCCCGCAATGCAGCAACAGACCAAAAAAGTAGAAGAGTTCAAGCTTTGCTCACAGTGCTTTCATTTTGTTAATAAATCATTGGAACATATCTTGGTAATGGTCTGGTCCTTGTTAGCAGTGTTGTAGTACTCGAGATCGGTCTTGGTCTTGAAACTAGTCTTAAAACCACTTTGGAAGGTCTTGGCCTCGTCTTGGAATTGACCATACTTTACTTGGTCTTGTCTCAGACAAAGAGGAGTTGGGATTTTATTTCAAGACCAGTGTGTCTGGTATATTTGTGATTTCAAATAAACCAATAACATGACATGTCATTTCTAATTTGAAATTTTTGTTAAGTTAAATGGCTGTTACCCTTCCCTGCCCCCCTTCACTCACACTCCAATAAAATGAATGTGGGAAACAGAAGAAGAAGCTGTGGCTGTCTTGCAGATGAACTCTTTCGCTGACGTCCTGGTCTTGATTCCATCTTGCCCTGCCTTGGTCTTGACATGGTCACAACCCCTCAAAGTCTTGTGCTGTGTCTTCATGTACTTCCATACTTAAACTTGCTATTTTGAATACATAAGTGCATTCACTCTTTCAGTAATGGTAAAATGTAGTGTACTGTGAGCACCCAGACGGTGCACTCAAATGGTCACGAAGTGGAACGCTGGACACTTCATGCGCTCAACGGTCACCATTTTAGCTATGTAGCGGCATAGCATAGTGAAATTGCAGCTGAGGAAGCTGCTGGAGCTATAGGGGTTGTGCTGAACATCACAAAATACAAATACAAGTTGTACATATGTTTTATATTGAGGTCATTGATGTTCGTGCTAGTGCTTCGCCTGGTTGCAATTCGGGAAAGAAGAACAAAAAGCAGTGAAATGTTGCGATTGTCATTTCAGGAAAGTACACAATGTCTGTACTCAAATTGGGACAACACTACTCTGCTGAAATTAGTGCACTCCACCAGGAAGTACATAGTGTACACAGTGTACTACATAGACGTGTGCCAATGAAAGTATACGAATTGAGACACTGGTCTTGTCTCAGTTTTGGTACACTCTGGTCTTCACTCTGGTGAATGAATTTGTCTGAATTTAGGTACTTGACTACAACACTGCTTTCAAGTTAAATCATTATATTAACAACAGCAGTAGAGCTAGCAGTGTCATTTCTAGTTGTAGCAACCACAGCATAAGCAGTATAAGTAATATAAGTATTAGTATTAGTAAAAGCAGAATAGGAGTGACAGTAACAAGTTCCATCTGATGTTCTTGTACAAGGTGAGAAATCTCACTCAGCTTTCCTCTAAACCTGAGTCTCCCTGCCTCCTCCCTTGCCCACCCCTTTATTCCCCACCCTCACACCCCCACCCTTTCTCCACACATTTGTCTGTACTATGACATATGTGAGTCTCTCAGTTGTGTTACTCACGGCCAAGAAAACATATTTTCATCACATGAAGAAATCCACATCACACCACCTATTGATTTCCTCTTGGCAACGACAAGTGTTTGTGTACACGTCTATGTGCACGTGTGTGTGTGTATTCATATTAACACACAGGAAGTAGTGAATATGAGGGTATTGTGTGCGTGCATCAGCTCTCAGCATGGTTACTACACACACACACACATACACACACACAGAAACACAGCGGGCCTATTGTCTATTGTCTTGGTGAAAGACTGTTTTTCCTTCAAAAGGTGAAAATGATTTCAGTAATTTAGTTCTGATTATCTGTTTTTGTACTTGTTATTGTTATAATAAATATGATTGATTCTATACATTATCATTATTTAGGATTTGCTTATTCAGTACCACCTTACATCTCTGCTCACCTCAGCTATTCCATTACCTGGCCACAGCTCTTCCATCAGTTACTCCTCCTTATTCCACGTTACCTGTCAAAGTCCAAAGGCGTTCAAGCCCAGGCGATAAAACCCATCACTGTCAGCTCTTCTTTAGCCTGATAACCAGATTTGTTCATCTCATGTTCAGCCTCCACAAGTTTTCCTTCATCACTGCACTTCTCTGTTATGACCTGTGCAACCCCTCATGCTAATGATGCCCACAAGGCACAATCCAAGAGCTAGGAGCCAGTTTGAGGCTCTGGTGCACGTCTATAGGGAAAGGACCTACTCGTTCCTACCTCCCACGATTGGCCACCCATGTCTCTGAGGACTTGTTCATCTTGATTGAATCTCTGCCCGGTTCTGGCTCCAGTAAATTGAGGTGCCCATCTGATTTTAACAAACTCCTCCAACAAAATGAATTGACAAATAGGGTCAGCAAAACTCCACAATGACCTTTACGATGAAAGGTTATTAAAAGTTTTAGGCTTCATTGAACGGTGTGTCAACGGTGCAGCATTTTGATGTTTTGGCATTAAACAGGAAGTTGTTATAACTTTGTTCAATCTGCCCCAAACTGCAAGTTTGATACGAGTCTCGGCTCGAAGACATCTACGTGCCAACAGTCAGTAGTTGTAGTCATTATTTGATCGACACAAATTGGGTGACAGTAGCTCAGACCATAGGAACTTGGTTTAGAAACCAGAGGGAGGCCAGCACAGACCACAGTATGGAGCATGGAGTGCTCGAGAGTTGCCAGTTCACCTCCTGGGAACCCTTGAGCAAGGTACCAAACCTCCAACTGCTCCCAGGGTACCTCTTTGTGTTTGCCAATCACTCCACATATGAATGTCTATAAGCTTTTTGTGTGTGTGGTTCCCTAGTGAGGAATCAATGAGAAGTGCGCAATGCTTTGTCACACACTACTGACTATTTCTCTGATTTTGGTGAAATCATATTTTTTGGAGAAAATGTTTTCTTTTTTCCCTCTGATGTCCTCTCGCTGCTCCGCCTCATCTCTCTGATTTACAATATTGTATAATATTTTAATTTATAATATTTAAATTCCCGGTGGAGAGTAACTGCTGCCAACTATAGCTGCTGTTAGTTTAGTCTGTTAGCCAGGCTGCAAGGACTGTGAACTCGGGGGAGTGTTAGTGTTTGTACTACAGGTGTTTTACACCAACGGGATGAGGAGGTTTTTAGGCCAGGGCTACAGATGGGGAGCAACACAAGAATGGGCATCAGAACTGAAGCTGGGCAAGCAGGCAACGTAGGTGGCAGAGACAGAGCATGGGATAGGGGAAGAAATCGAGACAGGAAAAGAGGAGAGACTGACCAAACTGGCGAGCGTTAAGTGTAGGGGGTATTAATGGGGACTGGGTTCAGAACGCCGAGGGAGTCTCCGTGTTCACAGTGGTAGCTCAAGAGTGTTGGGAGAAGGATGTTTCAGGTCTGGAACAGGGCGGACTCCTCAGGGGTTAAAGTGGGCCGAAACAACAGTGAGGGATCAATGAAGTTAATCATCTTTAAGGTTTCATGGTGTAGTCTACGCTATATATGCTTTCACATATAACTAGTGAATGTTGCAGCTTTAATGAAGTCTTGTTTTTTTGAAGTTTTTGTATCTCATCCACACACACCATTTTGTGGCCATTTCTTTCTGTCACCATGTTTAATGGGTGTAGCAGATAGCTACATATGTAGGAAGATGACAAGCTCTGTTTCAACTCTTTCTCCACAACACCAGAACTATGTGAATCACAGAGCCCATCAAAGATGTGGGCAGTGGTATAGAAATATGGAATACTCTTCACTATATCTACAATTATAAATCCCACCACCTCAAAACCGCTTTTTTGTTTGATTTCATGTTAAATTGATTTACTTTTTTATGTCCATTCTAATTATTTAAATGTATTTAAGTTCTCTGTAATGTTATTAATGTGCTTTAGAATTAAGTTGGCCTGACTGAACGACAACTTTTGGCAGCAATAAATCTAATTGTGGTCATTTAAACTTGAGAGGACAGTGAGAGAGAATATGCAGGAAGTGATTGAGTGTGAGTGAGGGAGAGGAAGAAGTCAAGGAAGTGAGAGAACTGAGAGAGGAAAGAACGAGAGAGAGAGATTAATAGATTGGAGAGAGAGGAAGAGGGTAAAAAAGAGGTGTCGAGAATTAAGGGGAGGGAGAGCAGGATGGAGAGAGAGAGAGATGACAGAATGAAAGAGAGAGATTAATAGACGACAGAGGTAGTTCAGAGAGGAATGCTGACAAGTCTCTTTCAAGTGTTGGAGACCGACACACACACACACACACACACACACTCAGGTCCCAGTGGAGGGCAGGTGTAGACAGCACCACCATCTGTGTATCAAAGCTTCAAATATTACTCCTGACACACACTTTTTAATATAGAGGAGTGTGTGTGTGTGTGTGTGTGTGTGTGTGTGTGTGTGTGTGTGTGTATTTGAGAGAGAGAGCGAGAAAGAGAGTTGTGTAAACAAAATGTTATAGATAATCATATCAGGTATTAAAAAAATGTTTTTTTTCCCATTACTTTTAAACTCCACATGCTAAATAACGGCTAGTTGGGGGAAATATAAGAAAAACAAATGGTAGGCTGGACCTACAGCATTTTGTTTTATTTTGGATAGTGACAGTAGAGAGAGACAGAAAAGGCAGGTGATGACGTACGACCTGGATTCGAACTCCAGCCGCTGGACTTGTATATGTAGTCCATAGACAATGTATTACAGTGTAGAGTGAGCTCCCAGTTCGGAAATGCAGACGGCACAGGAGGAGAGCAAAGCGCTGGACAGGACAGCAGAAAACCAAAGAATCAATAAATAAAAATATCCCTTTGATTGAAAAAAGCAAGGCAAAGACTACTCTAACTCAGGTGCTTGAGGAAATTCCAGGCATCCCCGCAAACACAGGGACATTCGTATGGTCCAGCATCATCGAGAGCATCTTGATGAGGAGCATCACTGTCTGGTACGGAAGCAGCACTCTACGTTGTCTGTAAGACATCTACACCTTGACAACCCAAATAACATCCTTTTCTGCTACAATCAGGAAGAAGGCATAATAATAATAAATTGAAAATAATAAATTCATTCTATTTAGATATTAGTCTAGTTCAGCTCATTCATAGTTTATTCATTTTACAGTAGTCGTAAAGTGTTTGTGACTGAAAAACTCAGTGACACGTCATCAAAAGACTGGATAAAGACTTCTTGAATTACTCCAAATTCTTTGTTCACTCGTTTTCATATTTGTTTATTGTAATAAAAGAATGGCAGGACACTCTATTAAACCACCCAGGTTGCAATATTACATAAGATGCATTACATAACACTACTACTGTATTCTGTGCATTCTATTTAGAAAAACTTAGTTAATACAAAATCATCTAAACTGAATCTGAATTGAACTTGAAGTTACCCATCATCATCATCACCATCGTCACAGACTATCATTGTGTTAGTGCGACGACAGTTACAGAGACCTGAACAGATGAGTTTGTTTGCAGTCACTTCACTGCAGGTTAATAGAAGCTACACTTAAGGTCACGGTGAAATGCAAATACTTTGAGTGTCCTGCAAGAAACCTTTCACGTTTAATGTTAAATATCTGACGCTGTGTGTGTGTGTGTGTGTGTGTGTGTGTTTCTTTGTGCGTGTGTTTGTGTTTTCGAACTCCATAAATTAGAATGAGATGAATAGTTAAATATGAAAATATGACAGGCTGGTCGTTTGACGCTTGTGCACATTGACAAGAGACATCTGCCCTGGCCTGTGGAGAGAATGAGCTGAGTGTGTGTGTCTGTGTGTGTGTGTGTTTGTGTGTGTGCGCGTGTGTTTAGAGTAGGGGGGTTGCACAGAAAACTTCTCATTTACATTTATTCCTGGGCATTTAGCCGACACTCTTGCATGTGTGCAGTTGCATAAGTGTGTGTTTCTCTATTTTTGTGTGTGTGTGTGTGTGTGTGTGTGTGTCTGTGTGTATACACGCCAGCTTCTGTCAGAAGAGGGGATGAAAGGATGAGGGAGTCTCGAGAGAACAAACGGATGAGCAGACAGCGGATGATGGCGAGGGAGGGACGGAGCGCTACACTGGGCTGCATGAACGCTACTGCAGCAGCATCGCTCTGATTAAAACTCGCGTTCTTCTATCTAATACTTTAATGAAATATTAACACAGTTAACTGTAATTAAATTAAAAGGAGAGCCGGCAGAGAGATTAGCGGCCATGTCGGAACAACCTTAGGAGGATAACCTCCCCCCAAATTAATACCAGAGCATTAGCTTAGCTGCTCTGCTGTCACACACAGGCTCATAATGAGTGTGTATACAGACTAATTCACCAGGGCAGATACACACAAAATCCAAAACACACAGCTACATACACTGAAACTCAGAGTCTATTAAGGACAGTTCAATGTGTTCACTTTCTGAGAAAGCATGTTTGGTATGACTGTTGACTCTAAATACTGATACCCATGAGCCTCAACTGTAGTTGCTACGGAGAAGATTGAAGACATATTGAAAGTTTTATCAGGTTTTTAAGTGCAATCGATCTTCACCTTAAAATAAGAGCTTCACTGTCATTTTGATGTTACACTGACTGGTAATCAGGTGAACCATGTCATCGTCAGTCATTCCCACTGTTCCCTGTACGCCTCTTCTTGCACCAGCTTTGGTGTTCGGATCATGAAGCGTGTAATGCTTTACGGCACTAAGTCACACACCAACAACCACCTCAGAGTTTCCTGATGGAACGTAAACTGCTGCAAAACATAGCCATCACTAGTTAATGCTGGCTTGATTTGTTAGCCAGGCTGCCCGGACTGTGAGCTCAGAGCACTCAGGAAGTGTTAGTGTTTGTACCACAGGCGTTTTAGACCAATGGAAAGAGGAGGTTTACAGGTGACGCAGACGAGGAGAAATGCCAGGATGGGCACCAGAAGCAAGCAATGTAACCATGCTCAACAGTGGGAGAAGGACGTTTTCAGGTCCGAACAGAGCCAGTCCTTCAGAGGTTAAAGTGAAATGCTTCACAACAGCAAGTTTTAGTAGCTCTTTAGTAGCTTTAGTAGAGTTTAGTAGTAGTAAATGAACCATGCTGGATGTGAACCCCAATCTCAGCTGTCCTAAAGTCCTAAAGCTACACCTGACCTCCCTACAAGTCATGTAGTGCAAGAATGTAGATTTAAAACCTTCTTGAATTTGCTGCTAAACTTCCAACCATAAAACCTGCAGACATAACAGACACACACAGATATTTATTATTAAAATCGAACTTAAAGGTACAGTGTGTAGAATTTAGCTGCATTTAGTGGTCCAATCACTGCATTGTAATCTCACATCACCCTCACCTTCCTAATGTAAAGGAGAAACAACACTTTAAGGACCCTGTTTAGAGTCAGTATTTAGTTTGTCTGTTCTGGACTACTGTATAAATAAGGTGTTTCAACATGGCGGCCTCCATGAAAGGGGAACCTCTCCCACTGTAGATATAAAAGGATATTTTTTAAATAACAAACATAAAAAGATTCTTATTTTCAGGTGATTATACATGCATCAAAACATAGTTATGAAAATTATATTCCATGTTTGCCTTATTCTGAAAATAGAGGCCCCAAATCTTACACACTGTACCTTTAAGTATGGACAGAAGCACACACACACACATCTGGGCACAGTTACGGAAAACTACCGTTCTCTTAACATAACACCCTGTCGTACATATTAACACACACATGCTGAAATGAAAGGATTATATTTTGTGTGTGCGTGTGTGTGTGTGTGTGTGTGTGTGTGTGTGTGTGTGTTATTAGAGGTGGGATTTTACTATTACTATTAATGAAGGGTATTAGGCTCTAATAATGACCCGACTAAATAGATTCTGAATGACAAGTAATAACATTAAGTGTGTGTGACTGTGTGGGGGGGTGAGTTGGCCTGATACTGAATTAAATCTCCCAATTAGCTGGAACTATTTGATCTGCATTCACCAGGCCCAACCTGACAAACACACACACACACACACACACACGCACACACCTCTGACAGCATGTTTGTATTAGTGTGTGTGTGCGACAGAGACTTAAATGTCTGGATAATTAAAAAGAAAAAATGATAATTATGATGTAAATCCATGAATTTCATATATGAGTTATGTACATAGAGAGAGAGCAAGGGAGGAAGAGAGAGAGGTTTAGAGGAGTGAGCGAGTGTGTTCGCCTGGTTTAACAACATTATCATAATTAATCAGATAACACTGACATTATTGGTGTAGCAATTACCATTACAGTTATCTGTCGCCTGCTGCTTGTTATTGTCCTTTCATTGTTTCTGTAATCATGACCATCATCATCATCATCCTTTATATGCTGATTAGTAATATTGACAATTAATTTACTTTATGTTCTTATGTAATATTTAATTCATTTGTTCTAAACCCTGATCTGAGCCGCTGGTGTAAAATGTTTTATCTGACTGTGTCAACTCTCTAACGGTCGTCAAATGTAATTAAAGGCTGGTGAGCGCAATTGATGCATTTCTTGGGGACTATTTTTAGCAGTGGATTAATACACATTTGTTGTGTATGTATGCAGTGTGTGTGTTCATGGTAATGAAGACACGTCACCTTGAAACTTTAATGGACACACACTACATGCTAATACGATACCAGGATACCTAATAGGATATACAGGCTTACCACACTTATCTTTAAGGGAACATTATGTACAGATCTGTATTTTTTCAATTTAGCGGCTCCAGTTTCAGAGTGTATTTGTTACGATTACATTACTTAAGATCAAAAACTAGCAAAGTGACAACTTTGCTAACAGCCAAACATCAAGCAAGGTCAACAACAGCCAGCAGCCAGCTAATGTTACTTACGAGTCCAACAGCAGTCAGCCCAGCTCGGCGTCTGTCTTTCAGCCTTTTGTTTCACCAAAAGTCAGTCCCACATTTACTCCTGTCCAGCAGCTTCTTTCTTGGTCACTCTCTCCTTTTCTCTTCTCACCGTCTTTGCCTCTGTCATTATGTCCATTCTTCTGGCACGACACTTGCTCAGCTCCCTGTCAGGATCCCTCTTCCCAGTGGCCCAAAACACCTGTGGTGCAAACACTAACACTCCCATTCAGCACTAAGTTCACAATCTATGCAGACCGGCTAATAAATTGTTCTAAAGTTAGCTAACAGCAGCTATAGTTCCTTTGAAGTTTAATGTCCATCAGGAAACACACGTGAGCAGCAGTGGAGATGTCGAGTTCTGCCACGCCAAGATGATCGCATACCAGTGAACTGTTTTTGGACAATTTGGGAACTTTGCCACCCACAATTTTTACCTGTAAGATAAAAGCTGTACTGAGCTTATACAAGAGAAGAGTGAACTAGCCAAAATAAAATAAGTGGAAATCAATCATCTTCGAGGATGTTCCATTGTCTTGAAAACATCCCAGAGGAGATGAAGGCTTTCAATCACCATTGGCTTTTTTTCCCAGCAGACTTGTCTCGGACAAAGAGTTATTTTATTTCAAGACTGGTGAAGACCACAACTGCTGGAGAGCAAAGAAATGACAGTGAAAGCGTCTGTGAAACAAGGCGAAGAAGTTGTTCTACAATCTGTAGTTATAGAGCAAACACCTACGTGGCACAGAAAACTAAAGAGAGGTCAGGTTTAACCACAAGACCATGAGCCAACACCTGCAAAGTTCTTCTGACAAATCAAACTATGAACTAGTTCAGTTTTGAGGCTGTCTCTAAGAGAGAGGGTTGCACATGTTGCCTGCCTTCCTAAAAAAGTTCATCTGTAAAACAGTGTCCAAAAGAAAACACACAGCAGTCTGTAAATCCTGCAATATGCTTAATGAGAAGGCTGTGAGGCCTCATCCGAATAGATATGGCAAATATTCGCTTCCTAAGCAGGCTAAACACTATCTGGTCTTGGTCTCGTCTCGGTCTCGATACGCTCTGGTCTTGACTTGGTCTCTGTTTAGCTGGTCTTGACTACAACACTGCAATACCAGGACCCTGAAACTGGTCTTCTCCAGCTCTGACATGCCTCCTGCTAATTGGTCAGCTGATCTGATGGACTGATAAAAGACTACAACAACCAGACCTCAGTGGGAAACAGCATGACTGTAATATTCATATTGTTACATCATTCACAATACTTTGGTTTGAGCACACTACTTGTGTAGAGTTGAGGCATGTTTGTGGTCCTGTCGTCACAGTGAAATGTGAGAAATCACAGTGTGGTCAAAGAAGAAGAAGCATCCAAATTTTTCCAGATGTACCGGGAGGAACTTTGCCTCCTGTTCTCACTTAAAAACCGTCCACCTTGTTTGTCCTGATAAGCGAGACGTAAATCCGTCGCCTCCCTTTTTTCCATTGGTGGGAATAACTTGTTCCGCCCGGTGACTGGATGGTGATGGATGATGATTGGCCGGCCGGATCAGGGTCTGCCGTGTATTTCCATACATCATCTGACTCTCTCTCTCTGCCCCGACGATCTGCACCTGCGCCGCCTCGCTTCCCCCGAAAATACCTCTGATTAATGTCCGGAGCCAGAGAGGGGAGCGGAGTGGGGAGATGCTGTGGTATTAATTAAACCAACCCTAACACCCCCCACCACCACCAGCACCCCATCTCTGTTACACATGTGAGGGAGGAAAAGAGATGGAGAGATTTGAGGCGGGGGGGGGGGGGTGACATGAGAAAGACAAGAAGGGGATAATGAGAAAGAAAAAAGTGGAAGGAGGCAAAGACTGATAGAGAGACATGTGGGGAATGTGAAGAGTGATGGAGTGAGAAAAAGGAAAGACGTAGGTGAATCTGAGAGAGAGAAAGGAAAGAAAGGATGGAAAGGAGGAGAAACAGAAATGGAGAGAGTGACAAGAAAGATCCAAAGTAAAAGATGATTAAGAAACAAAGAAATGGATGTTATGTGTGAAGAAAAGAAAAAAGCCAAAGAAAGACAGAGGATGATGACATGGATGTATGAATGTAACCGTGCAGAGGTTGCAGAGCTTCTTTTGGTCAGCAGACGTGCCCGCTAATAATAAAATCTGCAGCTAGCTGCTCAGATAAATGACCCTTATCATGTAAACTTGCACACTGTGTGTGTGTGTGTGTTTAAATATAGTTTGGTATACATCTGTGTTAGCAAGGTCACATTAGCCACTTAGCCTCGTCCCATAACAAGAAATATGTGAGATCACTGAACGCGAGCTGCAGCCCTGTGATTATGGCAAATGGTGTGTTTGAATTGTTTCATCGTTAACCTTTCTGACACAACTACAAAACTTTCTCACAGCAGACGTTTTGACACGTCGTAACAGGAAAAACAGGCGTTGAAACTGCATAAAAAGGTCTGCTTTGGATAATAAGAAAGCTGCCCAACAACTACCCATGTCTAATCCTGCCAGGATTTCACCTTGGAGATTTACGAGTCATCGACGGTCCCTTTAAGATTTTACCAGTGCAACTAAACAAAGCTACCTTCTGGAGTGACATCAAAACTAATTAATCAGTTTCCCAGCTAGAATTCCAGAGAATACCCAACAACATTGGGACCTCTGTGATATATTGCCATGAAATTTGGGAGATTTCCACGATACCCCGAGGATGAAACCTGATGATGTCGCAATCCTTTATTTCACCTGACTTTTCTCTAGTCTCACCAGCAGGTTGATTTTTGGCTTTAAGGGAAATGTCTTGAAAACTGTTGGACGGAATATCATGGAACACCATCATCATCAGATCAACTGTCCAATATTTGGGTTAGTTTTTATTTAAAAAATTTTAAAAATTAAAATAAAAAATAAAATGTTTTACTTAATACTTGTAGGCATTTGTAGGATTTAGGAAGAAGGGCTCGTAGTGAGGTTTGTTCAGATTCATAATGTATCAGGATCAAGTCCTTTGTGATGTTTTTTTTTCCTGTGCCATACTCTCACAAAAACACATCATACCATAGTGGGCCAAATGCCAGCTGGGATAGGCTCCAGCCACTTACGACCCTGATGAGGATAATGGAAAAGGGATGGATTTTACTGTGTGTTTATAGTGTACTAGAAGACCTATTCGTCTTTATTTTTATCTGGTTGTTCATCATTAATTTCTCTCTAATATAGAAATAACTGTATTTTAAATACTGATTAAAGCAAGTTGGATTTATATTTATGTTTTTATGGAGTAGAGTGTTCTGAATCAAAGTAATCAAAGACGTCAGAGCTCTTGGTCAGACAGACCCAGCTCCCAACTCTGACTGGCTTCCAGCACTCTTGAACAAAAATATGGACTCTAACCCTCAAATTCCACCACATGCGGACGCACAGTGTCGCGTGTGTGCCGCAGTTGCGATGATACGCGGCCGTTTTAGTCAATGTTTTAAACCCCACCGGCTCCGCCGCGGTGCGGTTCAGAAGCGTCCCAGAGGTGGGCCTCCACTTGGCTCCGCATGAAATACGCGGCTGTTCTATTTTTGACAGACGCCGCGAGCAGCCCGCATCAATTTACACAGAGCAGCTCGAGCTGACAGGAAGCCAGACACAGAAACAGCTTAGAGAATCCGGTGGATTTTCAAAATAAAATACCTTGTGCAAACTGCCAGTCATAAAAACAGACAAAAGCTAAACAAATTAACTACGTAGCATATTTACACATGTAGAAGCATATTTAGAAGCACATAAAAATCACACCAAATCTGAGCAAGTAAACAAAGTCTGGCGGGGTAAATGCTTCTGAGACACTCCCGGTGGGGTTTAAAGTCGCGTGCAGGACGGACCAAAAAAGTGCTGTAGCCGCGACGTGAAAGAGACATGTCTGGTGGGGTTTCAGGGTAACATTTATCATTTTTTATGCTTCAGCTGCAGCATGAACAGGGACAACCTCCCAGTCATCATGGTTTAGGAGGAGCTGTTGATTCTTCACCTTCTCAGAGATGCATACAAGTTAGTTCTGGTCAGCAAATGTAGTTTTTACACGAGCTGTATATTATTTGAAAAATCACACGTATTAACATAATACACCAACATGAATTTGTATGTGATTATGTGCACAAGGCAGAGAATGATGATAATAATTGAACGTGGAGTTCCTCTTTAAGTTACTTTGAGTGTTTTGAGTAAGAGAGACAGGAAGAGAGAAGAGCTTGCTCAGCTGTGAGCAGAAAAATTAATAAACTAACTAAATGTTTTGTCATTGAGAAGCATTTCAAACTTTTTGAAGGGCAGTGCGTGTCCCTGGTTTAGACCTCTGAAATAATACTATTATTAATCCTATAAATAATGAGATAATTTATCAGCTTATTAAAAAGCTGAAACGATAATCTGAAATGAAAACAGGCAGAAATTAAAAAAAAAAAAAAAAAAAACGTAGCTCTCCCCTGTGTGAGAGGGACTCTGCAGTTTACACCTAGCAGCCACTGTCTACAGCAAACACATTTATTTTTCAGCGGCATTATTTAAAAATGCAAATAGATGCAATTACACTCGCCTTGTTTATCAGCAGTTATTACCAGTATTTTGGCGTTGCCGCGCTGAAGAGGAGCCATATTTCAAAGCGTTCGCCGTCGGCCGCTCGCTAACGCAGATAACGAGTTTCCCCCTCGCAGATGTAATTACAAAACTATTTTCTGGAAAACAACTCCAGTCCCACGACCCACACACACACACACATACACACACACAAATAAATATAGATGTGTGGAAACACATACACACATATCGCCTTGCAGCAGTTCTAAAAATAGCCTGGTCCTTACAGATAGAGATCAGTTGATGGATTCATTATTACTGGGATTAATAATAATTTACTGTGTGTGTGTTGGGGGGGCATGTTTTCTGTATGTATGAAGACGTTTGCGAGTGTTTTCAATGTCTGAATTAATTGTGTTATTAAGGCTCATCATTTTCTTTCTTCTTTTTTTTTCAAATTTGTTTAAAAGATCATTTTTATTTCATGCAGAATGTATTGTATGAACAGCCCACTCATATAAAATGTTGTTTTCTGTGCCAAGAAGACATTTATCACAACTGTTTACAGTAGAAGAGGTTACCACTCAGCTAATAAAGAATGAAACAAAAGGCAAGAAAACACAAATAAGCCACTGATTGTGCCTCCAAGTCCCCAGAGTCCCTATTAGCAAAATAATAAATAGTTAAAGGAGCTATATGTAAGAATTTTCATTTAGAACATTCAAAAATGAACTATAATTATCAACAGAATGTGAAGAATTAGCAGTTATGACATGTCAAAGACGACTATGTATGTGTTGCCACCAGCTAGCTCGGGCCCGTCCTGTCTCGTAATACCACTTTGTACCTAAAGAGGCGATAGTGAGTCACCTTAGTGTCCAGTCTGGACTCATAGACATAGCAATGCCCAGAGGCCAAGAACATATGTTCAGCTGCAAAGAATGTAGTGAGAGAAAGAGAGCAAATCAAGAGCCAGCGTTAGCATTGTTGTTCAGCTTTTACTGATAAAGGGATAAAGTTTGATACTGAACTCACAACATTTCTTTTAGAACAGTAAGTGAACAATTGTTAACGCTAACATTAGCTGTTTAGTGATAGCTTCTAAAGGTAGCTAGATGAATGACATTATGTGTTAATGTGTTTGCTAAGTTAGATCTTTCTTGAGAGAAAGTGCATTTGCTTGTTTGGTTGAGTTTTGTGATGTAAGTGAGTGTTTTTAAAAAATAAATACACTAACAACTGTCTGGACTAAAAATGAAACAACTAAAACAACGTGAGAAACATACAAAGATTTTAAAAAATGAGCCCTGCAAATTAATTACTAAAAGGAGCACCTGAATGCAACATTAGCACAGTGAAATAATACAAGCACCAAAAAATGAGGAATACTGAGTGGTCGCTGTATAGACATGCAAATGTGGCGAGACGGTGGGGTGATGGGCAGCATCGTAACGGTGCACTGGGAACACTTAGGAACATCTACCAGTCCACGCTGCATACTGTGGTCTGTGCTGGACGTGAACCAGACCACATGTGCTGTACATCAAGCTCTACGTCCCTACACACTGACCTACTGGGCCAACCCCCCAAAACCCCCACTGCCTCTATATGATCAATAGTTGACTGTATAGTGATGTGTAAATTAGGAGTTCGGCTTAATGGTAACTGTAATGTTTTGCAGTGATTATGAGCAGAGAGTAGTGTTAAGTTTCATTGCGTTGTGTGAATGTTTGAGGGCATATAGAGAGCACAAATTTCAAACTCTGACATGGCTGTATAGAATAACAGGAAGTGATGGTGCCAGACCTGGCCTGACATCACAAACACACCTCCATCACCTCCACCACCATGGCTCCTAAACAGAGCTCTGCCTGGAAATACCTAAGTACAGGTGTGAGAGACAGATTTCAGAGCTCTTCTTGTTCTTGTTGTCTTATTTTGCTGTATAATATTTGCATCTTAATTGTGTGTTCAAATGTTTACATGAAATTCTTGTGTTATATATTTGCATTGCCACTGTGCTTTAAAGGTCCAGTGCGTAATGGGGTGTGATTGGGGGGCCTCTATTTTCAGAATAAGACAGACATGGAATATAACATTCAACTATGTTTTCATGCATATATATATTCACCTGAAAATAAAAATATTTTTGTTTTTGTTACTTAAAATCATCCTTTTATATCTACAGTAGGAGCGGGTCCTCTTTCATAGAGGCCGCCATATTGATACACTGTGTTTCTGCAGTAGCCCAGAACAGACAAACTAAATACTGACTCTAGACAGGGCCTTTCAGCTGTTGTTTCTCCTTTACACTAAGAAGGTGAGGGTGATGTGAGGAGATTGCAATGCAGCAATTACACCACTAGATGCAACTAAATTCTACACACTGGATATTTAAAGGTGCTGTATAAAATAAACTTGCCTGGCGTGTTATTGATCATATTGTTTGTTTGCTATTTTATTTCAGTCCTACTATATTCTATTTCAAGACAAGGCCTCGTCATTTATCGCAGCATGTGCGGGAAGAAATCTTCAGCAGGAAAAAAGTGAAAGAAACTTCAGCTCTAGAGAGAGAAGGGATCTGTCTTCCAGGACGTACAGACATGACATGTTATGTCTTCCTGTTACTTTTGTTGCTGCGGTGATCAAAATAGTCCACATGGATCAATAGAGTTTGTTTTAATTTGATTCATTTCGTGAACATATCCATCGTATGTGCTTTAACACTGTTGTCATGTCAACATGTAAAGTGTGAAGTGAAATTCATATGTTCATCATCCGCCATCTGTGCACACGTCAATCTGTCACACAAACGCAGAAAACACACAACAAACCGGCAGTCAAAGATAAGGGCGAGTCTTCACTCACACACCTGCACACACACCTGCATACATGTACATATGCACATGCTAAAATGTCACGGATATACATCATACACACATGTGAGCACACATATGAAAGCACAGATGCACAAAACGTGTCTCATACATACACACACACACACACACACACACACACACTCCTGCAGCGATGGCGTTGCAGTGCAGATGTGTGTGTTGAATTGCACAGGATGCGACGCCACACATGAGTGGTTGTCACGGCGTTTGGATGACAGATGTAGTACTCTGGTCCAGGCTTGGTTCCAGACACACACGCACGCACGCACACACAAACACACACACACACACACAGCTAAAGCCACTCTTCATTTATCAATAATTGGTTTTTAATTCCATTTGGCAGCCAGCAGCGCGAGCGGCAGAACAACGACAATAATTAGTCCATCAGAGAGAAAGAAAAAGAAGAAGGAGAAGATGGGAGGCAAAGTTTCAGGGACCGTCTCAAAAGTGACAGAAAACCACCTGACCATTGATCAGATGAAAAGACTTAATGGTATTCTTTACAGTGAGATCATTTTTGTGTTCTTCAGTCCAAAATTAGATGCTTAATTCAAACTGAGGATGCTGCAGTTACATGATGTGTACAGGATCTGAGACCAATGAGCCAACAGGATGCTTCAAGATTCCATCTAGTTCTAGTCCAAAAGAATTAAAAGTAAATATTAAGTAAATCTGGCTCTAAAAGAGTTTAAAAGTGAACACAGAATAGAGCAAATTGAACGGATACACGACTAAACAACAAGACAAACTGACAAACATGCTGTACACATTGACCAAACCATTATAACGCATGAAAAACAGACAATGAACTATGAAATATTGACCTGAGGTATCTAAATTCTACATATTGTGCTCTAAAGATGCACAGCAACCCCCAGTTTTGGAAGCAGGTGAAACATGGTGGCAGCAAACGAATGGGAGACGAAGCCGTGGCCACTTTCAACCTCCATAAGCGGCCACAAAAAACAGTTTTGTTCTCTATGGCTAATTTCCCCGTTCATGACAACTGAGGGTGAATTTTTATACAACTCACCTGTTCAAATGATATTATGGTTTGAAGTTATGCAGAATGTGGTTGCGTTGATTGACAGGTGGGTGTTGTTACAGATGGCTATTCTGAGCTTATCCTGAGCTTCAAAACAGCGCTTTGGAAACCTGTGTGTTACGTCACATAAGATGATGTCCATTCTTTATACTGTCAATGGGTGGCAGCTTCGTTACCAACCAGTTCCACTAACTGTTACTTAAATCTGCAGTGCAGAACCTTTATCTCGCCCTTCTGGCAGTGAGAGTAATTACACAAACTCTGCTGAGACGTACTTATGATCTGTAAGTACATTTTTCCGTCACAGGTTTCACCATGCTACTTTGACTCCTTCAGTTCTGGCAAACCAATCATTGCTAGTTGACAAGACACCTACCGGAGGACACACCAGCACAAGAATGTCACCACAGACACCAGGCTGAAAAACTGCAGTATACTGCGAAGAGATTTGAAGATGTGATGGTGAGTGGATATGATGTTACAAAGTGTATTTACTCTGTCATCACAGAGAGCTTGAATCAGAAACAGTCGAGCAGGTTTTAATAATGGCTCAACATTTAGACCATGTCGGTCCTTCTGGGGGACATTTGTTGAATGTCATTTTTCTCTCTCCCAACAGTTCGTTTGTTTCTCCTGTCTACAAGAAAACATCCAATGTTCTCATGTTCTCTTCCATTCCTTTTATGAGTTATCTGTGAGTCTGCATGTTACTGCTGTGATAGACAGCCAAACTATCCAGGCTGGAGCCCGTCTGCAGTAACTGCTTCTCTGTTTAGGAATCTTTGTACACATAATGTTATTCCACATAGATATTGTGTCATCATCTTGTTCCAGCTCTCCAGTGAAGTTATATGACGTTTACGAGGCTACAGTTAGCAGCCAGTTAGTTTAGCACAGAGAAAAGGCGACAAAAACAGGGTAGAAATTGGGGAAAGCAGCTCGCCTGACTCAGACCAAAGGTAACAAAATGGGCATACCAGCACATGAGCAGCTCATTAATATCTTGCAAACAGCCCCCCATGACGTGATGATCAAGCACTCGGCTCTATCTTTGTTTTTACAGTTCTATTTGTCTTTAAAAGCACTTCTACTGGAAACACTGGCCAAAAGAAGAGCATGTTTAAATGTTGATGTGAGACTTTTTAGGTTTGGTTTCATACAGTCCTCTACTGTGAACCAGAGCTACGACTTTTTTTCTGTTTTGTTAGCAGAATTTAGCGAGAACGTCTCCTCCCTCTTCCCATCCCAATGATGAGCTCCTCGTGGCCCTGCAGTCGCTCATCATGACATCACATAATCAGCATCGAGCCTTTAATCCTCCACAGAGATGATTCCAGATTGTTCCTCTGCTCCGGCCTCACTTCATTACATTTGATTCAAATTAACTCTATAGATTTAATTCAAATTAATTTCATTAGTAAAAGTAGAGCTGCAGAACACGGCTCGGACCGGCGTGACCTACCACCTTTAGATTTGCTGAACAGCAGATTGCAGTCAACACTCGACCGCCGGGATGTGACCTTATTTGCTGACACACACACACACACACACACACACACACACACAAACACATAGCAGACAAAACATCCGTTTTTTAAACATCTCTTTTTTTCTGTTTTTCTGGCGATGTGGGTGTTCAGACACACACCACAAACACACACACTGCTTTAACCTCAGCTGTCAGAGATGAACCACCAGACTGTGTGTGTGTGTGATAAGAGACGTAAATAATAAAACATATTTAATCCAATCCATTTACAACCAGATTTAATCCAAATTACAGTAAAATCATGTACACTGACACGTTTCAGTTAAATACAGAGTAAAATATGAAAAATATGAAATACACTAATTAAAATAAAGTTGAAAAATTGAAAGAAAAAGTCTTACAAACCTAAAAGCACAGAATGTAGTGTCTGTAGTCATTATAAATAAGCTATTATAAATGATGACTAACTGTAGTTGCCGTCTTTCTTTATAATATGTATTATGTATTTTATTTTATTCTGTTTATTCATGTGTTTTAGTGTGTTGATCAAATGCCAATAAAACTTTAAAATATGAATCTAACTTCAACCTATAAATTTGATTGTTTCTAGATCTAGATCAGTTAAACCACAATGGACACTGAATGCACGAGGCATAAATGTGTTGTAATCCATGTTAAGATTACAATGTCTTCATTTCATTTTTAGAAATGATTCATTCAAATTATGTAAATATATGTCATATCAAACTATACTTTCTACCCGACATGCTTTTAGTCTCACATGTGACTGAATGGAAAACTGAAATGTCAAGAGCTGAAAGAAAACATCCTCTTGCCTTTCTCCTAATATTACCCATGTTTCAGATTAAGAAGATAAATAACACATTCTAAAAATGAAGTTCTGAAATCGTCATTAATCAGACCTGCAGTACACAGACCTTTGGAAACTTCACTTGATCTGAGTCTGTTGTAGTATGTCCTGTTGAGTATGTCCTGGTTTAAATCCACAGTGATGTTGTGACGAGGTTTCAGATCAGTGCGATCCGCTGCAGCGTCCAATCACTGACAGATTTTTAATGAAGGAGTGAGCCGGTCTGACAAAAGACTTCCACAAAGGTCTGGTATGTCCTCGCTCTCAACCTCCTCAGGGATCCCCCTCCTTCACTCTTCAGCGATAATTGAGAGAATTGCTCCGTCCTCGATGAGAGCAAACGGATGATGAGCAAAATGATGTCTGGACTTTTTTTTCCCAGAGTTTCACCTCTCTAAGATATCGGCTGACGTTCTAGTTAGGGGTTCATGTAGCTTGAGAGGAAGACTGCAAGCAGGACTTAAGAACTGAAGTGAATGACACAGTCCCTGGTGGAAATACAACAATTTTATTATTGCATTAGTCTCTGTTTAGGAAAGTGAACATGATTAACTTGTTAAATGATATCATACTCTGTTATACTAGATCAATAGGCTAGAAATGAAAACTTCATTGTGGTCCCTCCATCCTAAAACCAAACGCACATTTGATGCAGCCTGCAGGTTGGAGGTGGACCTGGTGACTGAAAGGTTGCTTCAGGTTCTCACTGCTTTGGACTGGCAGAATAAATCAGGCTGGAGAAAGCTAAAGAGCAGCGCCTGCTCCTCCCTCGTTACACGGCCTAATTATTTGAGCCGAACCTCCAACAGCTGAAGTGTTCAAACAAAACACAAAGAAGACAAAGAAAAGAAAGAGACCTATGGCATTTTTTGCAAAAAGAAAAAAAAAGCATTAGTGAGATCAGGCTGAGTTTAAACTGTGAACACATTTCTCTTTGTTTGTTTGTTTATTTGTTTTTTCAGACTAAACTTATGCCTCAGATTATAATTTGAGTCCATGTTCCTGATTTTAAACCTCACCTGGCCAGACAGATTTACACAGAGGATGATGTGTGTGTGTGTGTGTGTGTGTGTGTGTGTGTGTGTGTGTGTGTGTGTGTGTGTGTGTGTGAGTGTGTGTGTGTGTATGTGTGTGTGTGTGCGTGTGTGTGTGTGTGAGTCTGTGTGTGTGTGTTTGTGTGGCGGGGAGTCCTTTCATAGCCGCAGGGCCAGATGTTCATGATGAACGCCCTCTCCCCTCCCTCATTCTCTCTCTCTCTCTCTCTTTCTCTCTCTCTCTCTCTCTCTCTCTCGCTCGCTCACTGTTCTTCCCTCCTTCTTTTCTCCTTTCTTCCCCTTTTCATTGGATTCTCGAAATACGGCGGCGTCAAGTTCAACGCATTCAATTACAAAACATCTATCCATCTCTCTGTCTTGTCTGTCCATCCATCTATCTCTGTGTCCTATACCTTTTCTTTTCTCTCTTTTCCAGTACCAACTGCTTCTCTCTCTGTCACACACATACACACACACACACACACACACACACACACACACACACACAGCAGCAGAAGCAAATTGAACAGCTGTGTTCTTTGGAGGCTGCAGAGTTTGAAACAGTCACAATATGAAAGTATTGTATCAGACAAACAACATATTGATGATGGAACTATTTTTAGAGAGTAGGGGCGCTAAATTATAATAAACCGTGGAGTATGGGAGTATTCAAGAAATGTTGTGACTGTCTGTCCATTAGGTTTGGTAATACTTTGTATTAATGGAGGGAAAGATCAGATGGTAAGTAAAATCTTTAGGAATCATCCTGTAATATCAACAAATGTACTTGGATCTTCTTCTGAACTAAAGTTTTAGCTGGACTAACTGACCATATCACTGTTGCACCAGTGCTGCAGCTGACAAACTTTTGGCTATTTTTGATTACAACCCTGACTCCAAAAAAGTTGGGACGCTACTACTTTTCACTCTATATTCAGTTCAATTCATTAAAAAAAAGATATTTAATATTCAAATTGGACAGCTGAGATCGGCTCCAGCCCCCCGTGATCCTAATAAGGATAAGCAGTTACAGAGAAAGACTAGCTGCTGAAGAAAGCGGAACATCTGATCAGAATCAGACATTTTTCACAGCAGTATCATAGTATTGGACATCTTTTAGGTGGACACACGCATACACAAAGCTTCATTATAATGTTACTTTGTGTCTGTTGGATGTGGAAGGAAGCTGTTTGCTAACAGTGAGTAAACTTCGTGTGGTGCACCTCTGGCCCCCAGTGACCAAAAAGTCCAACTCTACATCAACAGTAATGTTAATTAATCTGCATTTTTACTAACTATACTTCTTTAACTACTGTTCTTACCATGAAGCACAGTCAGTGCAGTCAGTACAGTAAACTGTGTTCAGGGATCAGTAGTTCCTTTCTATCTTCTGTTATTCCCACAGTAAACTATCATAAACAATCAGCGCTGAATGGACTGTGTGTCCTGTGTTGTGATATATTGTCAGTTGTGGCTTTAAGGCGGAAATGTAATGAAATGTAAACCTGCAGGTTTTAGGATAATCCATTTCCCATACAGTCAGCTGGTGAGAAAATATGCTCTGTTATTCGACCCCTCACACACACACACACACACACACACTGCATTCATGAGTTGAAGCAGCTGCTGTGGACTGAGAGAGAGAGAGACATATAGATGTAATCAGAGAGAGAGGGACAGTGTTGGTCATCCTCCTCCATTGTGGGAAATATTTCTTCCCAAGTTAATCTTTCTTTCCACCAATGACCTCACACGTGTTGGACGAGCTTCAAATGAGTCAAGGACTTGTTATCCACATTGACCAACCACAGACTGTTTCTTTGGTCTGATGTTATACAAGGGTCAATCCTAAAACCTTCAATAATAACATTAATAAGTAAACAGATTCATGTTGCTGTGAGTTGCTATTTAGCATTAGTATGTAACCACATTTGAACAGTTAGCAAAATGAGGTGATTGTTTGGTTTGTTTGCTGCTGAGCACATAGTATACAGTGGAGCTTATTCCATTAAAACAATTTAAAATCCACCCTGAGGAGAGCAGTGACAGTGAACCAAACAGTAAAGTTGCACCATAATAGAACCAAAACAATGAGCTAAAAGAAGCTATAGTTGGATAATTCTTTGTGAGCTCTTTACCCTGAGTCATACCCTTCACATTACACAGCTGTCATTTGATTTGTTGGTAAAACAATATTGACTTTTGCAGTTTTTAAAGGATGGTTGGGTGTTTTGAAGTGCAGTTGTACTTATCCATAGTAAGTATGCTCGCTACAGGAGACCATGGTCAGCTCAATCCCAGTCTGGAGAAGCAGACAGAAGTCCTGGCACAGAAGCAGAGCTATGGACTGCTGTGGACATCACCAGCAAAATATAGCTTGATAAAAAAAGGTCCACCTCAATAAAATCAATATGTGGAAGTTGACACCACTAGACAGCATTAACCATAGAACTTCTGTGTTCCTACACATTACGCTGCAGATCAGCTGTTAGGATCAGAGTTACAGCAGCACAGCCAGAAATACACAAGCATGCACCGTCTTTGAAATCTTTACAAATGGGAAGTTCACACTGAAATGTGATCAGCAACCCAAACAGTGTCAAAAGAAAAGGCTGTCTGAGGACAAGGTAAAGTGGTGAAAATGTTCCTAATACAGTATACACTCATACACTTCTAATCTAAATGATTTTGATGCTAAGCTAACTTCTAACAGGGTGAGGCAGAACATGGCGTAGGTGAAGAGGCCAAAGAAGATGATGGAGGAAGCTGAAAGGGAGAAAGTTCTGGCGGTCTCTTGCTTGGTCACAGAACAAATCTGGAACTGACTTGTAGTCGTTGGTATGGCATTCTCTGCTTTTACAAACTGTGGGCTCACTGACCACCGTCTACTGTAGTATCTCATACAACCCCACCACTTAGAATATTCCAAACTACCCCTTTAAGCCTCTATTTTAGTTGTGTTGATTTTTTAAGTTGTCATTGCAATTGAGAATTGACAGCGAGACTTGCTTACTTACCCTGCCCCTTTCTACACCTTTGAACCTTTAAATGCATGCCAAGTACAGACTTGGACAATGAGAACAGTGGAAGTTTTGATGGACAGAACATGAGGAAAGCAGCCTTATTTTATCACAGGTTTTTCTGCTGACCCTGTCCACAGCAGTGTTTTGCTTTGCTCTTTCTGTGTCTGCTTCTGCAAACTGGGAGCTGGCGCTGATCTCTGTCTACTTTAGGTAATACACTGACTTTGGATAAGTACCTCATATAACCCCTCTTCAAAACGCCTGAATTATCCCTTTAAGCTCACTGATCTCAGCCGAAGACATACATGTGATGAAGAGAAAGAATCAGATCAGAAAGTCAACCAGTCAACCAGAGGGCAGACAGATACAGATGGAAACAAAGACAGACAGACAGACAGACGTCAGGAGGGTGAGACAGAGCCCTCAGCTACCACTTCACCAGTTGAACTAACTCCCCACATCCTTAAATATTTACCCGTTGCCAGGACAACAGACATTCTTCCTGTCCCAGTATTTTGACATTTGGGTTTCCCAGTCTGGAAAACTCTGCTGTGATGAATGGGGGTATCAGATTTAAATCTGACCACAGGTGACGTGACTTTTTTGTCTTTTTTTTTTTTTTCTATTTCTTCGTTTATTTTTCCTCCAGTGTGAAGCAGGTGTGAATAAGAACATAGTCATCTCAAAGAAATGCTCAATGGTCAAAGGTCGGAGGTTCTTCCTTGTGATTTTATTCTCTAAATGCTTTTAGACTTATATATCCTTCAATTAGATTAGCCCCAAAATATACTTCCCATATACAGTATTACCATTACATTTGAGTCACAGGTAAGCATCCATTTACTTGCTGATCTTTGAAAAAAAGGTCAAGGTCATTTAACATTATAGCTGTTCTGAAGGTAATTTCCTAACATTTCCAACCATCTGGATCAAAAACTTATGTTCTTATAATCGGTTTCCTGCACCATGAAACAATTTTTAAATCCTTTTCCAGAGTTGTGACTGTTTTCTAATCCAAACAAATGAAATGAAAATATGAAAATATTTGAATACAAAATCATGCTTTAATATTGTTTTTGTTTCGTACAAAAGGAACAAAGATATGTCCTTTTCAGCTACCTTGATCTGGAAATACATACCTTGAGAAGTTCAATTTTGAATGGTATGTATACTAAACAACAATACCCACCACAGCAGCAGCCTGTTCATCCTGCTACCCACTGCCAAGCGATACAGGAGTATCCACTGCTGATCAGCTTTTTTCCTCAGGTTGTGAGACTACTCAATCCATCCTCCACACTCCACCATAAATAATTCAATCGGGAGAGGCAAGTGAATGAAATAAAGATGACTTATGATGAATATTATAATATATGATATGTGATGATTCAGTGTTGGCAAAAGTCTTTGGCACCCAGTCTTTACAGGGAGATTTTTGTGATCAAGGGGCATCAGCACTGAGCAGCAGCAAGATAAATCTCTCCCTCCCCCAACACACCCACTGGTGTTGGTGGCTGATGGTGGATGAAATCATGAAGTCGACCAACCAACATTCTAAACTTTTCTACCATACGCTAGCAGATGGAGCTCAACAACAGGCAATGTAACCGGGTGCAGCAGCCTCCATGGATACGATAGATGAGAAAAGACTGAAGGGTGATGTGGACAGAGGAAGCTAAGACAGAAAACAAAAAAGTGCCTGATCAAGTTGTCGACTCGTTAGTTTTTGCAGTGTTGCATTAACATCAACTTCCTTTACCTGTAACATTGTTCAAACAGTGACACACATTTCTGGATGACAGGTAAGGTTCTAGTATTAACAAAAATATATCAATGCAAACTTATATTCTGTGTTAAAATAAAACTTCTTTATTACAGTTCATTGCCAGTGAGACTATTTTTGTGAATTTATTACCACTTTGATTCATGGGACACAAATATGATGTATAGTTTTAATTGCACTAGTCACCAAAATGCTCATCTTACAGGAAGAAGGAAAATGATATAGTAATTTAAATACTGCACTTTGGAAGTCTCAGGCTGTCTGAATGGTTTAAAATTAAAATGAACCAGTTTGGTTTGTACCATCTGATGGAATGAAAATGTAAAACTAGTCAGGAAATTCACCGTCTTCTGTTTCTGTGAGGTGTTTGGATAACTCCCAGATCTTCTCTGGGTTTCATAAAGAAGTAATTACATTTAATATGATATTCAAGAAAATCTGTAGCTGATGTAACCCAGTTGTGAAAGTGATTATAGTGTCAAGTACTTTTTAGTAAACGATAATTATCGTAAAAGCAGTCAAATTCTGAACTGTCCTCCCAGCACGACACAATTTAACGTTAATCACAGATTAGTGTACAATAATAGCAGTGAAGGAAACTGAATGGAAGAGGATGATAACAGGACAGAAGGGAAACAAACTGAGATTAGAAAATAGAGAAATTAATGAGGTGTTTGGGAAACATTAACAGGGCAGGGAGTAGAGACAACCAAAGAAAAACACAAAAGAAATATTGCATTCATAAAGCAGTCTGCTGTCCATCATGTGGAGGCAGTGCATGTTGAACCATTCCTTGCCAGCCATGATGGGTCCACTGTGAAGTTGCCAGTATATCACTTCCAATGATTGACTCTTCTTTTGTTTTCAAGCTAGTGAAGACTTCTTTCTTTCAGTGGCCACAAAGTCAAACTTCTGTAAGAGTTACAGTATTTTAAAAAGGTATCAAAAATGTTTTTCATTACGGGAGACACATTTTGTTTCAAAGATCCAGACTATCAATGCAGCTACAGCAGCATCGCCAACTCAGCAACATTCTCACTAGATTTGGTGACTGTTTTAGGAACTTTTATTTTCTATCAGCAGCACATCATATCAGCTCTCAGACAATTCAAAGAACATTGAACATTTTCACTTTCATTTTCATTTTAAGTTTGTCTTCATGCCACTGTGAATATGTTTAAGACGCAGCTCAGCTTTTTCTCCATTAGTCAAATATTAAAATACTCTCTGATTTTTAATAATTGCAGAAGATAGCGAGCAAGACCACGGAGACGTGGCATAGAAATTGCAGCAGGGAAAACAACAAAATGAAATGCTTTTATATTTATTTGGGAGATGATTGTTTCTCAAATATCTTTTTTTTATTATTATCATTTTTAGATAGATTTAGATTTAGAAACAAAGACACATGAGTCACCTAGTATACTGACAGTTCAAATTTAGTTTTTGCTACATGAGCATCACCAGTTTTTCTTTTGTTACCTGCATGTCCATCTTACACTTTTATGCTATTTTATTTTTTGGTCAAATTTTTCTAACCTGAATCTTGTCAGCCTTTTTGGATGATTTAAATAGTAATCCTGATTCTGATCAGCTGATCAGCTGTTACCTTAAAGTCATAGTTCGGGTTATTTGAAATGGTTGCATGAGGTACTCATGTATAGAGTGTTACCTACAAGAGACAGTCAGTGTGCTCCTAGTTTAAAGCAGACAGGTATCCTGACACAGAAGCAAAGCACTGCTGTGGACCAGGGCAGCAGACAAACAGGTTTTACGTAGCTCAAAAAAATGAATCTGTTTTTGAATATTTTTAATATTTTCACTGCTTTACCTAGAAAGCCTTTATGTCCGACAGGACAGATGTTTGAGTCAGAACGTTGCAAAGATTAGACTGAATTTAAACTTTATGTTTCTAAGCATTTCAAAGATGGTTGTGCTTGTGTTTTTCTGGCTGTGCTGTTGTAACTCTGACCCAAACAGCTGATCTGCAAAGTAATAACAGCCACGCAGCGCGGTTAAGATTACATGCCACTGGTTCTACTGCTAGTGGCAAAGAAAAAAAGGCTGTCAGACAGCAAGATAAAGATGTGAAAATATTACTGCAGCCTACACAGGTGTGCATTCTTTCTGTGGCTGACCCTGTCCACAGCAGTGCATAGCTCTGCTTCTGTGCCAAACTGGGGGCGCACTGACCTCCATCTACTGTAAGCAGCGCGCTAACTATGCATAAGTACCATATACAGCCACTTAAAAAAAAAAATCCAAACTATCACTTTAAAGCGAGGAGTCCTCCAGGTTTGAAAACCTGAAGCACACAGCGTTCAGGGTTTGTGCGCCGGCTGCAGCTGTCAGCCTGCATCGAGCTGCACGCTGCAGCAGAGTTAGCAGCTGTTGATTGGCAGCTCTAATGACATGCAGCAGTATTCAAACCAGAACGGAGGAGAGGAAGACGCTGTTATTTGGACGGATGCCAACAATGCTCTCCCCTCTTTTTTCCTTCCTTCTCTTCCTCCTTTCCTTTGTGTCTCCTGTTTCATCTTTTTTTACTTTTCCATTACTCCTCGCTTCCAGTGCACTCATCCCATCCTCTCTCCTCTTCTTTCTTATTTCTCCATCTCCTTTCCTTCTTTCCTATTGCCTTTTTCCTCCTCTATTCTTGTGAGTTAATCCTTTCTCCACATCCCTTCATCTCTCCTCCTTTTCCATTTTGTTGATTTTCCCTTCCTTTCTTTTCCATCTTTTTATTCTGCTTTTCTATTCTTTTGTTTTATTTCCTTTCATTTTCTTTTTCCCATCACATTCTCTGTTCTCTTTTCTTTCCTTTACCCATCCCTTCTTCCCTTTTCACATCCATTTCTCTCCACCCCTCCTTCTCCTCTCTCTCCTCTCTATGTGTGTGTGTGTGTGAGAAGTGTGTGACGCTGACAGCTGCAGATCATTAGTGTAGCAGGTAGACACACACACCAACCACCATACACATGCAAACACACACATAGTGGACAGACATACAGCTGCACCTGTACTGTGTGTGTGTGTGTGTGTGTGTGTGTGTGTGTGTGTGTGTGTGTGTGTGTAAGAATGAGTATGCAGAGCTGGGCATGACAGAGATAAATAAACATTTTTTTTAAAAAGATTTCAAAAGTGCTTATTTTCAGTCGAGGCAAACACACACACACACACAAACACACAGACATATGCATGTTCAGATACAGACTATAACCTCTGTGTAGTTAAGAGACCCAAAACAGAGCGAGATTAATGTTGCTACCCGCCACCAGAGACCACTGCACATACCCCGCCATGCGCAGGAAACACACGCACACACACACACTCTGTATCTGCTGACGTCTACATTTCCATTGTGGAATTTATGCTAAATATGCATATCTTAATTGCATTATCTGAAATAATTAGCCAGTGTATTTTTCTCTCCCTCTCGTCCGTCCACTAGCTGAGCAAACAGCGCCGCGCTGCAGGGGGCGGGGCCCCACCCGCCGCCATCACTTTGGACCAAATTAATCCAGTCCCCGTTTGCTAATTATTATCAGTTCTGCTGTGCGGTTACACAAACTGAGAGCCAGGGGCAGACAGGAGGGAGTGATCCTTCCTTTCTTTCCGTCTTACCAACTCAAAAAGCAACAGAATACAAGAAAAAAGAAAGGAGGGAGGATGTGAAGGAAGGATAGAAGGAAGGGAGGGAGGAAAATTTAAAGTAGTTATATGCATGACACGGTAATACAAACTTCTCTTAAGTTATAGTTATCCAGAAGGTGAAGGGGGAAAGTGTTTGGTAGAGGGGAAGGAAAGGAAAGATTGGGATGGAAGTGTTGGGATGAGGGGGAAAATGAGGACAGCAGGGATGGACAGAGGATGGTACAACAGTTTAGGATGCAGTACGGGCTAATGTGTTGACTAAGAAGGAAGCAAAGAATGAGAAAAGAAATGATGCCAGAAGTGTACGTCAGGAGGAAAAATAACAATTAAACAGACAAAATGGAGAATTATGATTAGATGCAAGAAGTGAGTAAAGAGAAAAAAATACATTTTACAACTATTTTAAAGATCTAAATAATTTCAACGATAATTAATGCTGAATAATTTTAAAGTGAGCTGCGTTCTTAAAGTGTGAAACATCAACAACAGCTGCTGTTTCCAAAAGGAGGAAGGAGGAAAGAGAAGAAAGGAAGGAAATATATTTGAGATATTTCAGTGAATACAAATTTACAAGTGTCCTTAACACCAGAAAAATAAACAAATCAGAAAATGTAGATATGCTGTTAAATGATCACACCCACTTACTAAGCTGAGAAGAAATTAAAATAAACCTTCCTCATTACATTTGGTCCTTTGGTGTATTTAGCTGTTTGCAGCCACCGAGGTACCAGAGAATGGCCTAAATACAACACTCTCAATGACACCAATTAATCACACACACACAGCTAATGAATATTTCTTCACTTCCCTTAAGTACCAAACACGTTATCTCCTCCCCGAAGATGAAAAGGTCAGTGTGATCCTTTAAGCCTCTAAACACAGTCTGGATTTCTGAAGTGCTTAAAGATACCTGCCGAGGCCTTCAGGGACACTCTGGAGAGTCTGGAAATCTGATCGCAGACTAAAAAAATACACAGAGCCACACCTGTGACACCTGATTTTAAACTCTTTTTATTACCTAATTTTTTTTATATCACTCATTTTAAAAGTTATGTTTCCTGCTGCAAGAACATTATAAGACTATAAACCATTATAGTTAGCAGAGTTTGGATCATTAAAGGAGATAGAGTGGTAGACAAAGTGTAAGAATGTAAAGGACCTTTGCTAGCCACTCCATCATCACGACAATTACGACAAAAAGAAGATGCTCTTGAAATAAAATAAGTTGAAGATTTTAATTGGTAGTTGAAGCGTAACAAAGTAAATGAGTAACAGTTGAAGTATGGAACAAAATTAAGTTGGTGTCATTTGACATTTAGGAATGAAAAGGCGTTCATGTAGCAGTTGAAAAGTAAGGACTAAAAGTAGGTGATGCTTAAGGGCGTAAAGGAGTTAGTTTAATAGCTGATAGTGTTATGGAATTTTCTATCCTTACTGTAGGTTACACAAGGTCACGTGTGGGCCTTGAGGTCCTCAGCAGTATTAATTGTTTGGCTTTGACTGGGAACAGGAGGTGCCAGTCTATCTCAACACTGTGGTGGCCAGGGTCGAAGAGACCCATTGCTGCCTTCTTAGACATAATAGATAGCTGGCCATTGACGTTCCAACTTGCATAAACAGACAACAGTGTCTCCAGACTAGAATATGTTGACAATAACACCTGCATGGAAAAAAATTTCTTTGGCTAATTCGGGGCATATAGTGTTTGTGGTGTTATCTTGGGGTTTAGAGTCTGACCACCAGCATGGGTTCGGCAGAATGTGAGACAGACTTAGGCACTTCTGATGTACTTTGAGAGTGTCTCTAATTCTCCTTGATCAAGCGACAATAAATACTACAGCATAAGACATCAGAGGCTCCTGAACACTTTCTTCCCTCCTGACCTCACCATTGACCATTGATTCCAGCAATTTCTCCACAACAAATAGAGTGTGAGAACATGAGGAGCTGAAGTTGCAGTTAAAGGGGTCAACCATACCAGAGAAAGACAGTTGTTTGACTCCTTGGGTAATGGTAAAGGGTAAACAACCAAAGAGATTCAGAGCGTGCCACACAACACAACAGGTGGGGTTAGTGATGCTTTGGGTCGGTCGCTTGAAGATCATTGATCGTCGAGGCCCATTTTCAACCCTCTTGTGTTGTGTGACTCACCCAGAGTTTCTTTATTCCCATTAACTATAACCTGAATGACAATCACCAACCAACTATCTTTCTCCAGCATGATTGACCCCATTTTAAAGAAGAAGCACTGAAAGCTTGAATTAGGATTTGCAGAGTAAGCACAGAAAGAAGGTGCACTGGCAGTTAAGGTGTTATCACTAGAAAGTGTTAGACTGAAGGATGAAGTGAAGTGTAAACATCAGCGGAGCAGAGATGGCGCAAGTGAACAGTTTTAGGTTCTTTGACAGAGAAGTACTCATGGATATCACACATGATTTTCTTAATGAAAATCAAGAAGGTAAAATTCCCATGTCAAATTCTTGTTAATGTTTACAAAGGACCAAAAGAAATCATTCTGGCATGGAATTTGCACGGCCAGGATAGGAGGGCTCTGCAACTGGTGATTAAAACCACCCATAACATGATTGGTAACCATCTACCAAACATCAGCGATATAGGCACCTGGCAAGCAATACAGAAGTATCCACTGCCATACCACCCGACCACAGAGCTTCTTCCCTTCACAGCTATACATCAATTTATAGATTTTTTGTTTTGTAAGTGGCATAAAGTGATTACAACTACCATTTCGCTACACAACAATGTGTTGTAGAATGATGAATAAATAAACGCTGTACCTTTATAGAAGCTGAAGTTTGAGCACTGGACTACGGATAGTGTTAGTAGTAGAAGTCACACATTGTAAGTGGTAGTCGTGTTTGTCGTGTGAATTCTTGGCACAGGAGACGGTTTGTCTAAACCCCAGTAGGTTTACACGTATACACAGAATAAAAAGGTGTCACATTATTAAGAACAATAGCTAACTCAAGCTAATACAGAAACCCTGGAGCTTGTTATGTTCTGGTTTTGTTGACGCTGTCAGAAAGGAGCTGATTCAACTCTGGTCATTTTTCATTTTGCCCTGTTTTACTGATGATGGGCAAGAGAATAATCTGTCTACAAGGATGGCTACAAGTATGGGCCCTTATAGGCCCAAAACTGCATTGCATTATGTGGGAAAACATCACTCGACTTCCTTTCATGTGACCATTCCGTAAACTCTACACTGATCTGATTACAGTAAAAATTTAAGCCTTTAGATGGCATGATTGTAATGGACCTTCAGTCAGAACCTACAAGCTGATGTAGGTCAGATCCACTGTTCTGCTCTGAATGATTATTGGCTGTTTGGCTGCCATGACAACCAACCAGCCCCCCCACCCCCACCAGCATCACCCCAAACCAAGAGGCCCGGGAACAATGTTCCTGTTTTAGAGATGCAGACTAACGCTCCTGCATCCGATCGCAAGTTAATGGCTGTTTTACATGGTCACCGGCACCCTCGTTTAAGGTGTTTCAGCCTCACCGGGACACCTTCTGCTCAGACTCCATTGTGAGCGGTCCACCTTAACAACACTCTGCCTGGCACTCAAACAAGCTTTGTTTACTGACAGGATTTGGCAGTCAGCCATTTTGTTTTTGCACATTTACATAAACACCAAATGGTGCCTGTTTCCTGTGTGTGTGTGTGTGTGTGTGTGTGTGTGTGTGCGGGGGCCCCGGCTAATTCCCTCCCTCGTCGCTGCAGATGAAAATCAGAGGCAGTTTGAGATTCATTAAAGCGCGGCGGCTGCCTGGACGCCGTTTTCCTGCAAAAGCCGATGAACTTGACACAAATGCTCACGAGCTGCAAGTTCATCTCTCCGTATCTTAATTTAGTTGATTACTAAATTATGCAATGACCCAGCCAAAGACATCGAGGCGGGGGGGTGTGAGAGAGGGGGGGAGCTTTCGCTGCCAGTGATTTTTCCAGAATTGCCCTGTTTTTAGAAATACTTCCTGCTCGCCGTCACCCCGGGCTAAACATGTGTGCCAGGCAGCACAGCAGAAAATAAATGAAGAAGTTTCTCTCTCCCTCCTCCCCTCCAGTGGACTGTACTCTAACCCTCATACATCAGGTGGACAGGGACTCATACCATCAACTTAAATATTCAGTATTATTAATTTTGCCACTTTAGGCGGAGTATGCACAGACATATGAAGTGAATATAGTGTGTTCTGCATTTAATGTGTAGCATTAAACCAGGTTCAAACTGCTTTTAACTGGCTGAAGATGAACTATTTATTCTCAGTTGTTCCATATATGAAGTGTTTCTCTAAGAGTCTGTGTCAGCTGTTTGCTCAGCCTCTTTAACCGTTTAACCACTATCTGTTCATTCATTAGAGTCAATATGATTATATGATATCATTTTTATTTACTCTTTTTAATGATTCATTTATTTACTCTTTATATTAGCTGTTCTGACATGTGTACTGCATTCATTCATGTGCAACTTCTAACTTCATTAATCGCTAATAAAGGTCAACCAGTTTGTCACTAATACACACTCCAAGAAGTCAATATTGTAACTGAGGAGCTTAAAAAACAAACAGTACAAATAAAAGTGACAAATGAATAAAAATAAATGTAAAAATTGATCAAAAATAAAACAACTCAAATGAAACAAAACCTTTAAAAGTGCGTCATACATGTATGAGCACTGAAAAGAGCAGAAGTGGCAGTTGAAGTATGCAGTAAAAATAAAGGAGTTTAAGTGTAGCACCTTAAACAAGATGAAAAGTAACCACTGAAAGAAGATGAGGTGGTTGGTGGGGAGAAACACCTGAAAGGTTCATCTGCCTGAAGTGGCAGAAAACAGGGGGAGTCATGGTGGCAGCTGAAGTGTAGAAATGTTGACAAGTAACAAGCTGAAGTAGCAGTTGCAAAGTAAGCACTGAAATGAGTTGAGGTGGTTGTTGGGGAGAAACACTTGAAAAATATAGAAGTAACAAAGGAACCACAGAAAGATGTCGAGGTGGCAAAGTTCAGGAAACTAAAGCAAGAATCATTTTTTTCACTGATCAGAACTTTGTACTGCAGTGTCGCACACTGTGAGCTTTGCTGGTTGTGCAGTTTATTCCTCCATCATCATCATCATCATCATCATCATCCATTCTTTTGTCTCTACCTGATGCGTTCACCATAAATTTAATTCTCTAACTTTTTATTCACACTCCACTTTATTCATCTTTGTGCTTCTTCACACACACAAGCACGCACACACACACACACACTGACGTGTCACTGACTGTGTTTCTGATTGGTCGTTTTTGTTTAAATCCTGTCAGCAAACAGAACTTTGATAATACACGGTTGAGTTTCTGCCGTTTACTGTAACCTGGAGTTGCTTTGTAAAAAAAAGTTTGTCATATCTGCAGCTGGAACTGCACTAGTTAAGTAAAACTGTTGGTTACCACCACTGAGGCCTCCACATCCATACTTTACACCTCACTACTTCTTGCATTGGCACTGAAAGCTAAATCATGATGTGTGGAATAATACAATGTAATATTATCATAATTTTACATTTTGACACGATACAAATATAAATGTTGAAGTTAACCTGTGCACAGTGTTTCATCTGTGCAGCCCTGAGTTGAAAATCTGGTTGTAGATCTGTTTTTTTTTTTGTTTGTTTGTTTGTTTTTGTTTTTTTAATGATCATATTTTATCAAAGTATTGACACTTTTGATCCAATATGAATGTCATTTCTTGGATGCACTATGAAGTTTATTGGTTGTATTTATTCACTGTGCTGAACACCATGAACTTTATTGTCTACGTTTTTATTCACAGTAAAGCGTCTTCAGTTTGTGATTCTCCACCGAAAATTATATTTATTTATTCAGAGCAATTCTTCTTCTCAGTTATTATATTTGATCATTTTTCGACCTTGGTTAAATTCTACCTGAATACACTTGTGTTGTGTTGAGGTTTATTTTTGTTTGGAGGTGAGACGTTCTTCATAAACCTCTAGGGTTGCTGTGTTTTCATTTCACCATCATAACTCATCTTCTCCCCTCTTCTCTCTGTTTATTCACAACCATGTGTGTGAGTGCTTGAGTGATCCGTGAGGTGATTCATGTTTTTGTATCTCACAGGTACATCAGAAAGAATATTTAATAAAAAGGTGAAGAACCATTTTGCATGAAAGTGACTCTCCTCTTGATTTAACTTCAGATCATTTTTCATGTCCTTCCTTTTCGCCTTCACTCCTCACATCCTTCCTTCTTTCCTTCCTAACACTAAAATTCCTCCCTCCTTTCCTTCCTTCCTCCCTCCCTCCCTTTCTCCCTCTGTTTCCGCTCTGCTGAAGACTCACATCTCTTCAGGCTGTAATTAAGCAGCTCTGCCTCTGTCTCTGCGCTCAGTCATGGGTGGCTCATTGTGCACATGGATTCCTCTGCAACGCTTAATTGGCTAAACATTGTTTAGCCCACTTAGTTTTTCCTCCTCTACTTTTATTATTATTTTTTTAATTTCAAATTATTATTAATACAGCTAATAATAAGAACAACAACAAAACACACATCCTCGTCTCCTCCTTCTCTCTCACCCTGTCTCTGTCACTCACATGAATCTCGTGTCTCCTCACTCTTCATATTTTTACCACTTTCTCTCTCTCTCTGTCTGTTTTCAGTTCTCTGTTCTCATTTTTCTTTCTCTCTCTCACACTTCCTCTCTGTCCTCCTCTCATCTGGCCGTGCTCCAGATCCAGCAGGGCTTTAGCCCGTGGTCCTAATTGTCAGGACGAGGGTAGATCCTCTAAGAGACGGCCATATGGTGCTTGGCTACAGGGCTAAACTCCCCCCGGGCATTTTAAGGTGAATGTTTGTGAAATGGCCACGCTGCAAAAGAGAATTATAAATATGAATGCTCATTATATGGCACAAAACAAATACGGTTAAAGGATGTAAAATAAAGAGATCTTTATCAGCAGTGGGCCAAAGTGTGTAAAGTCGGTGGCCTTGATGACGGTTGGCATGTAAAAGATAATAATACAATAAATATCAGGAGAATATGTCAGTAACAGTAACATATGATACTGAACAAAAAGGATATTTTTCTTCTGAACAGTCAAATAACTGCTGCACCTGAATTGTCATTGCAGAGTGATCACCACTGCAGAGGGAACTGTCTGAAAAATAAGTTTAAAGAAACAAATCTGGCAAAATCTGCAGCAATCTTTCAACAGAAGAGTGCAGCAATTATTGTCTATTATTGATTTTACCTTCTTATTTCCTGTTGTGCTTTATATTCCCTGACTGTTAGTGTTTCACAGCAAATGCAGGTCATTGCAATATGATGAAAGTGGTTCTTATATTACTGTGTTTTAATCTATTTACAGAAATCTTCAAAGCAGTTTAAAAGTCGCACCAATAATCTCCCACACTTATGTTTTCCCGAGCTTTTTGACAGCATCAGTCCATTGAATATTTCCTCATGTACAGCATTCCACAGGTGATATGAATACAGTTCCACAGTTGTGGTCTGTTCAACCAGTATTTAAAGTTCAGCAACAGAAGAAGACATGCCTTTCATTTCTTTCCAGACGCGTGTAAAAACAACATCAGACTCCACAAAATACAGAAACACAAAATATAAGAAACACTGACACAATATTTTGTGACTTTTGGAATCATTTGTCGCAGGTTTATTAAAAATCCCTCACAGTTTACCTACATAAACATGTTGAACCATTCTCTGCTCATGTACATCACTGCGTCATTAACTAAAAATAAAATGTTGAAAAGAGGAATATAGGTTCATATTACAATTATTATTAAGTAAATACACAGTGCAGAATTATTCTTTATTGGAGATTAGTTTTTAATTTTTGATTTTGACACAATTAATATCATGAATTACACAATATGATATGCATATTATATTAATATTGTATATTATTAGTATTTCTGTTGGTGTTTAAAGTTAGTTCAGGATAATATTTGTATTAAAACAATAACTCATATTAAAGATGAGAATGAAACTATGTCTGGGTTCAGCTGTACCTCCTAACATAAGCATGCTGGTATTATTGGAAAATTAACAATTAATTATTATTTAGTCTTGGTTGTTTTTAAATGTTTGAATACTATAAAATGATAAATTGGCACCAAAACAAGTGATTATGATATAAACAATATTATTACGACCTTATTAGTGTTTTTGTTGATGCTTTTATAAAAAATTCATTTGGTAGAAACGTTTGGAATATATCAAAATGTCAGTAGGTAAAATAAAAATTTGTTTTAATAAGCATACTTATCACTTAACACTTGTACTTGTCCACTGTGTAGGGATTTGACTGAATACCGCTCCTCTTCCGACCCTGTAGGAGAAACTACAGACCATGAAACTTGCAACGAGCACAGTGCCAACGTAAACCCAGAGTTTGGTTTGTCTGTTCTGGGCTACTGTAGAAACATGGCAGACTGCGGCTGCGACGCGGTTTTGGTCTGTCCTGAAGCGGAGCGTTTGGCCCGCCAGACTTTGTTTACTTGCTCAGATTTGGTCATTTTCCTGGTTTATGTGCTTCTAAATGCTTCTACGTGTGTAAATGTGCTACGTAGTTAATTAGTTTCGCTTTTGTCTGTTTTCACGTATTTCACGTGGAGTTGAGCGGAGGCCGCTTCTGAACTGGACCGCAGCCGCGTATCACGGCGGTTACTGTGGCACACATGCAACGCTGCGCGCCTGCGCCCAGTGGAATTTGGGGGTTAGAATAAGATGGATCCTAAGGTAACAAAAAGATCATTCTTATTTTCAGGTGATAACACACTAATAAAAACATTATTATATTCATTTCTACATATTCTGACACACTGCGCCTTTAAAGCTTTTGTTTCCATCAGTTTCTGCAGAACAAAAAAGAGAAAAGAAAGTTTGGCAGATGAAGTTTGTTCTCCTCTGAACTCTGGAAAACATATTTCAAAGGTTCATTTTGAGAATACAATCTGTGAGCGTGTGTGTGTGTGTGTGTGTGTGTGTGTGTGTGTGTGTCTTACCTGTGGTTATGCAGGTAATCTGCTCCATATGTTAACGGTCAGCAGTTCAGCTCTGTTAATATCCACAAAACACACACACACACACCACCTCTTCACCTACACACCCTTCAGCAAACACAACCTGTTGGTTTCTGACACACACACACACACACACACACACACACACACACACACACGCACACAAAGAACTGTCCCACTGTCCCACATGACATCTGCCTGTGTGCGTGAGTGTATAGTCCACAGGTAGGGCTGGTGGTTGGCTCTGTCTGTGCTCCTGTGTGTGTGTGTGTGTGTGTGTGTGTGTGTGTGTGTGTGTGTGTTGTAGACATTAAAGGTCCCACTGGGAACTTAGGATCCAGCTGCTGATTTCAGAACAAATGACATCTGCTACCACACACACACACACACACACACACACCACCTCACCATCAAGAGGATATATAAACACAGAAACACACATGCTAACCGGTGGTGTGACACACACACAAACACACACACGTTGGGGTGTAACAGATGTAGTGTGGGCCTGAGACACATGCTCGCCCTCCTCCAACTCAGGTGGTGAGAGAGCAGAGTGTGTCACACACACACACACACAGTAAACTTATCAGAGTAGAAAAATGTCTAGCAGACGTCCTTTTACACTTTTTTTTAAAGTATTAAGTTTAAAAATGACGTCCAAACTAAACTTGATTGCTAGAAATTAAATTATAATTCAGAGAAAAGACAAATCATTTTGTATTTCGTGTGCTGGGATGAGGTGCCCAGAGTTTGCATGTTCTCCCCATGAACACATGGGTTTGCTTCAGTGTCTTCAGTTTCAGGTTTTTGGAATCTCCCTGCCGTTGCTTTTGAGCAAGACACTATTCCCAGACCTGGATTTGGTCCATAAGGTGCTGTGCCAAGGCTTCTGCTGTTCCTAATTTTTTAGAGTTATCCTGAATTTGTGTGTGTGTGTGCGTGTGTGTGTGCGTGTGTGTGTGTGCGTTGGCATGTTTGATGCACTCAGGGCTGATTGGTGGACTTAACCCCTGACCCTGCAGTGTCAGTTTCCTGCTTTCAGTCTTCACGCAAGAAAATGTTAACACACACAGTCAAGTGTGTGTTAACATTTTAACTGAACATGGAATTGTATGATTATGATGATCTATGTTTCTACAAAGAAAAGAAAAAAAAATTTCATTTTTTGCCTTTTTTTATATTTATTTGTAGTATTTTTTCCTCTATGCACGGTGCTTGCATATCTGGGGTTTTATGTTTGTGTATGAATGTGTGTTGTGTGTGTGTGTGTGTGTGTGTGTGTGTGTGTGTGTGTTTGGATGGGTGGGTGGGTGGGGAGAGGGGAGTGGTGGGGGGTCAGTGGATCAGAGTGGCAGGTGCAGGGATCGTGGCGACGCCCCCGGGCCGACCACGGGGCTCGAACGCTCGCCGCGGCGATTAATCACCCGGCAAAATGCTTCTGACGTGCCGAAGAGGGAAAGAGAGGAGCTTCGTGTTTCTGCATCCTTCACTGATTGTGTGTGTGTGTGTGTGTCTGTGTGTGTGTGTGACAGAGAGATGGGGATTACACACACACATACACACATAACATGCAGCAATGAGTATCTGGGTAAGGAGTATGACAGTAGGTGTGTGATTGGAGAATTGGTGGAGGAAGGAAGATTTTGTTCCACTGCAAGTCTTCATATGAGAAATATCAACATATATATTATATAAAAATATAACTTTATCTTCGTTATAGTTTAAAAAGGAAAACGACAGTTTCATACAACTTTTAACTTTTAACAACTTTCTAATTTTCATAGTTTTTATCTATAATTTATTTCTCTTTGTAAACATTGTAACATTGTAGTCCCCAAGTTAATCGCTGAGTTCTGGGAACACAGTTTATCACCATAACTTAGGCTGCACACCTAAACTGCTCTGGAGCATAAGGTTATGTTCAAGATAATAACATCAACAGATATAAAAACGCTGCCCACTGGCCAGTCAAATCAAAATCATCCTCATAGACACTACACTGATGTGTAGGTCCCTGTAGGAAGAGGTCTTAGACAACCTCTGCTCCTGGATAAATCCCTGGAACAGCCTCAAAGTTATAAATAGGACCTGTGTACGTTCTATTTCAAGTGGTGCATACTCAGGCTTTCCAGGGATCTTAAGGGACACAAGCATAGACGAGTCCCAGAGGTCACTGGCTAGAGCCGGTGTTGTCGGTTGCATACATTTGTGACAAAGCTGATCTTGTTTGCTGCTGCCCCCCTTTTGTTCAATGCGAAGAGTCACATGACTTCAACAGAAGACCAAATGCATATAATTAACTACAGTACCTCTGGTCTGGTTGAAGAACTAAGGCTGGTGCAGCAATTAGGTCTGTAAAGATGTGGACCGTGGGTGCAGCTGAGTCGGCTGAATGAAACCTGGTTACCCAGACAAGCTACCTGTAACAGCACCTTCCTGTCAATCAAAGAGGCCACTCTCTTAATTCTGTATACCTTTAAGCCTTAATATAATTTGAACAGGTGAGTTGTATAAAAATTCACCCTCAGTACAGTTGTCATGAACGGGGAAATTAGCTATAGAGACCAAAACTGTTTTTTGTACCAGGCTGTAAACATGTTTAAACATTTTAACATGGGGACTTATGGAGACTGACTCACTTCTGCAGCCAGCCTCAAGTGGACATTTGAGAAACTGCACTTTTTGACGGTGGCTTCATTTCACATCCACAGAAGTTGTTGCCTGCTCCATTCACTGCTGCTTCAGTCTCGTGTGAACAGACGCACATGATTTGCCATTGCGCTGCTCTTAAATTGACCATGTCACCTCCACAATGAGAAATGCAGCTATTCACAGAACACAAATAACATGATCTAAGCAGCGTTAGTTGCCATGTCCACCTGGCTATATAGATATAGATGGAGAAGATAAAATATCAATATAAATATCCACAATAATCTTATGTGTGAGCACATAAAAAAGATAATAAGGATCTTAAAACTAGATATTACTCAGGGCTCTGGAAGACTTGTTAAGGAACAATGCAACTCATAGATGTATCTTAATTTGTTATCTCTGGACAATTTTTAAATTAACTAAAGATGACCAACAACTAAATCCAGCAAACCTTGAGAAAAAGTAAGTGTGTAAGTGGATTTTTACAGCTGCATACATTGATTCAATTTTATTTATAAGGCGCTAAATCATATATCATTATCTCATGAAAAAGTATCCATTTATATTGCCTCAGGTCCACCAATGTTCCACGTCTTTATGGATATTTAGATTAGGAGGTGGAAGAAGCAGTACATGCAACATGTTGGCGGCCAGCGCCGCGTATTTTTTGTCTTTGAAAGGGCGCTTCAGAAACCTACAAGTGACATCACTCATGCGCTGTCCATTCTATATATACTATACTGTCTGTTGGTCTCAACCAACTACTTACTGTGTGGCATTTTACTCTTAATAAAAGAAAGAAAGAGAAATAAGACAAGAAAAAGGTGGAGAAAAGGGTTGTAGAGGTGGAGGAAAAGAAGAGGGAGGATAGTCTGTCCTGGAGGGATGAGGGATCGTCACAGAAGAGTTTTATTATTTGTTGTTTTTTTATTGTTTGGGCCTCAGCTGGCACTGTGTCTTCTGTGTGTGATGCAGAAATGCTTCCCCGTACACACACACACACACACACACACACATCAGTACTAAGTGCAACTGCCCTCCGAGGTTAGAATTTGCATAATGATCCTGTATCAGTTTGATTTATTGGTTCAAATACACACCTCCTCCTTTTGTTTTTATTTATTTCTTTTTTTAATCCCCCGGGTGAAGCAGTTTACTGATCCGCCGTCCCTAATCGGCAGAGCAAGGCACTAACACAGCCCGGGTGAGAGTTCGATTCCCCGTGGGGGCCACACATGCTAAAAATGTGCGCTAACTTTGTCCAGCTAAATGGGACATAATATTATGAATGTTTAATAATAATAAAGCAGTTGTATTTGTCTGCGAGAGGAAGAGATTCAGAGTCAAACGAGAAACCTCGGGGGACGTAGTGCGCCAAGGGAGTTTAAATGTTAGGAAGAATTAGGTTAAACATAAAAGAGGAAGCATTTTCATGAAGAAGTGGGCATCTTTAGAGCTTTAGCATATCCTGGAATACATAATGCAAAAGTACTGAATGCATTCACGCTGTAAGTATAACGATACTGCTGTGTCTCTACTGTAAGTCTGTGTGTGCAAACAGGAGATGACACCTCTCAGGTGAAGAGAAGCAGCTTGGCATGTATACATACATACTAATTCTATACAATATGTACTACATACTAATCATCATACTATGCAGTTTTATCAGCTGGTAGACAACATAAATTATCATTTTATATAATTATATAAGAACATGACACAAAGTACAAGATCAGAGGTTAGTTGTAACCTCTGTAAACACATATATATGCATATTAATACAGGACCAAAAATGTTGGCATCTGAAGTGTTCTTATTTACGTAGTATTCTCTTTGTATTGACCAATCACGTTTGAGCAGGCTTTGGTTGCATGCAGGTAAACAGTACATGTGGAGAGTAAAAGAGGGAGAACACACCAGAGCAATCTCTGAACTCATCAGCTATCGTCTGATGATAATTTTTTTATTTATTCGTCTGCATTCATATGTAGATGTCTGTTCATAGAGAATAACAGAAATGTGTCTCTATCATCATTCTTTCATGTCAAGTTGCTAATCGGACTGCAGAGGAAGTCTTGGCCGACATATCTGTGGTCTGTTTTCCAGCTATCCTCTGGCTATATTGGAAGCTCTGAAACGTTGGCTGTTGCTCCCAGTGAGTGAATCGTCATCAGACGAGAGCTGACAGATTCAGAGGTTTGTTGACCTTGTGACTTTGTGAGAAAGCAACATTTGATACTTATTTCTTTGTTTTCCAAGACCTTTGCACATGCACAATTCCTTTGTGCATCGCATTGTGGGAGGCACACTCAAATCACAGCAGAGTTAGAGCGCTCTACAAGGACTGCAGTGAAGAGGGGACTGGATGATTCCAAAGAAAGAAATATTTATTTTTACCTCTGAGGAGGTTTTGCTTTTACTCCACAACAGGTCCTCCAAATTAAATAAAATGACAAAATAAAACCAGACTGACACTGAAGAATTATGGTCAGATTTGACTGACAATCTGCATCATGGACCAAGAAACAAATGGTTAGTTTGTAGTGTTAGAATCACACACCGACATCCTGAAGATCTGAGGAACATAATGACCAAGCAGGCGATCACACAGATGAGTCACCAGCAAAACCATTGTTTCCTATGGTACGCACTTCTTTCTAGTGCCTTGCTTTGTGGTTCTCTGGTAATTTTTAGATTCTTCTAAACTTTTCACTGCAAGGAGCAGGGTCTCATCACTCAGTAATGTCGCACTCGGCCAAGGATCCAATCTATTTAATTAACGCAAATCACAACACAACACATGGAAAAGATGGTGATATTTACTGTACTGTTTGCCTTTATTTAGTATGTTGTGAACCAGAAGTCTTGGATTTTTATGGACCCATTTCCCTCCTCATCCAGTAGCACAGCCACAGCAAATCATATTTGAATGCCTGGTTGCACACGCAGCATCGCTCCTCAGGTGCACCAGCTGTTTTGACCGACACCCCTTTCCAAGGCGTTTTTGAAGCGACTCTGCCTGTATCAATGTCTGATCTGTCTAATTGACCCCTAAAGTGAGAATCAGTACAGTTTGATTAGAATGCACCCGTCTATAAGAACTGTAAAACTTTCTGGTGTGTGTTGTAAGAGTTCATTTACACCTAATAACTCATAAACACTGAGGCAATCCCCTTCCTGAATTCCTCGATTTATTAGTTTAAGTCATACCCATTTTGTTTTCACCTCTGCTGCAACACATCCCTTCATGAAAAAATATTTCAGATGAGCCCAAAATGTATTCATTTCTTGAATTTTGCATAGTTGCACAATGTCAACATCTTGTCAACTCTTGCAGTATTTGCACTTTGAGCACCAACAGTCACTAACTTCATTCACGCCATCTAAATCTGTCGTCAATGTACACACGTTTGTTCATCCATTCATTCATTACCTCACTCACTCACATGCACATTTATTCATGTTAATGTTCTTTTCAATATGCATGTTGCGTGCATTTGGTGTGCTTGACTTCAAATCAAACATATATTTTAATTTAATACGTTTGATCAGCAGTTTAATGAATTCATACGTTCGTTCGTCGGTTCCATACTCTCCCAGTCAACACCATTTAAATTTTTCAGCTGTGATCTGTGCAGGTGTCTGCCGTGACTATCAAACTCACCTCAAAGAGAATATCACACACACACACACACACACACACACACAACCCCCCAGTGCCAGCCTGTGATTGGTTAGAGTCACTCGATCGCATATCACACTAATTTGATGAACTCTGTTGAGACCAGCAACAAATAGGAAACTAATTATAACTACATTTTCAGAATTTTGTTTTTGTTGTTAAAAGGGGAATTGATGATTTAACCCAAATGATCTTAAACCGCATATAAAGATAAGAGTGTGTGTGTGTGTTTGCAGACCAGACCTTTAAAGGCTTTATCTTTGGTGTGGTCCTTTCTGTCATGAGCTGATCTTCCGATATCGTCAGTGAATGAATATATCCAACAAATCAATCAAACGACCAATCGTCTACCTGCTTTTTCAAGACTTTCGGGTTGATTGAATCAGTCATTATTCACCAGGAGAGGTCGTACAAACTGTCTGATCACCAACAAAACTAAACCTTTGACGTGTATTTTTGTGGGAATCAATAAGCGTGTTTTACCCATTAGCATGAGCAAGCCTTTGCTGTTTTCCTGCACTTCTCCCTCTGTGTGTTTCTATAGTAACCTTGGCTAAAATCCAAACAGCCGGTAGGGCCCTCTGAAGGGCACTACACAGACAAGATGAAAGATTTCCACCAGGCGACTGCAGCTTCCAGGCAACAGATAAATGTGATTTTTAAAGGAGGACATGCTTCCACTGAGCAGAGGAGCGACAGTGAATATCAGGGTGACAGTGGCCATGCAATGTTTTTGTATGAACTAATAATAGCCTGGTTCCAAATTAATCATACATTTGACTGTTTCCAATCTGATCAAGACTCAAAACTTTTAAATTCAGTCATACGGACTGACCGCAGCAACACACAAAATATAGCAAAGCTGCTGCCAACAGTGTAACTGGTGCAGGAACTACTGTAGCAGCTAAGGATGGCACTTTGTACAAAAAGAATAACAGCATGGGACTCCTGATATTTTGGCACAAGCATTATCTGAACCGCCCCCATTCAAATGCAAACTATCTACCTGTATTTGGAACAGGCCTTTAATTTCTTTGTTCAAAACTCTTGTTCAGCAATGATGGGAAATACTATTAAATTATTCATTTAAAGCAGTATATATTAATACTTATTGATTTGATATAACAATTAAGCTATTTCATTGGTTATGAATCATTCGGTTCCAGAAAGCAAATCAGAGGCAACATCATGCACAGAGAGAGCGCACCATATCAAAATATCAGTATCCTATCCTAAAGGAATATAAATAATCAGGGTACTGATGCATATTCTGACTTTATGACCGCTTTCCTCTCTCTTGTTTACCACGCTGGTAAATCTCAGTGTTATACTTTGGTTCTCAATTGTGGCGAATCTAATCAATGTGGCATGTCCACATTGACAAAAGTTTAAACATTTATATTATATGTGCAATCTAAACAGTTTAGAACTAGCTCAAGCATGCAATCTGTTGAGCTTTAAAAGGTTTTATGCAGTTAGCAAACCTCATTAGCTTGTGAGTTTATGCAGTTTCTGATTCAAAACATGTATTTGTACCATCAACTCCTGCCTCATAACTGTCTAGTAAACCATGGATCGTTGGTGGTTTGTACAGTTTATATAGATGTCAAATAAAAATGGATTGTGGAACATAGCTAATAGGCTAAGTCGCTTCCTCCATTTTGGAAATGTATACACTCCTTCCCTTCAAGGATCAGCACTGTCAAGGTTGCAGTTCAAAGTTGACACATTCACTGGACTGAATGTCACAAAATTCCACCATTTAAATGCTGCTGTTCATGGCCCGAAAGGAACACGAACTCAACTTTGAAGACCTGACACCTACATACAAGTTTCATGGGAGAAACCTAAGAAATCTACATTTAACAACACTGTCCATAAATAAATTAATCTATGGAAAAAATATTCAGATTTTTAACATCTGTCAAGTTATATAATATTCATGTGACCGTCAGAAGCTCTTAGGAAATAAATCAGACAAATAAAATAGTGAGTATGAATGGAGGGTTTTTATTCCCACGCTCACTTCACTGTTTGCTCCATTCTCAGACGCTCGGTTCAGATGTTGAAGGAGCTTAAAGCTCTGAGCATCAGTGTTTCTGTTTGTTCCCTGAAAGATTCATAAGAGCCACATCCACATGAATCATTCACTAAGGAAATGATTGTCGTAAACATGAAGTGCCATCTCTGCCACTGTGCACTGAAAAATTAATGCTTTTTAAGGCATAAATTATGACATGGCGCCCTCTCCCTCTGCTGGAGGGGGGTCTGTGACTTCCTCCTAGTCAACCTTCCTCTTCCTGACCGAGGTCTCTCACACACACTCACATGCAGCAAAATCAAAGGAGTAAAGTGAATGTGTTGAATGAGGCATCCAGGATTTAGGATACCAACGATCTCTATTAAACGAACGGAGAGAAGAAATAATCTGAACTGCACATCAGTACATAAGAGAAAATTCCACTTTCATACAACTTGGATAGTTGTATCCATAATTTCAATCAGCAATAATGACATTATGCTCATCTAGTTAATTACTGAGATCTGGAAACTCTAAACAACAAGGCAAGACAGTAAAAGATCCAAACTGCTGGTTATGGACCTCCATTATAGTTTACAGATTGACTTCCTGCTTTAATTCTCTGGGGTCTGATCAATCGCCTGTGATCGCAGAAGCAATCGATAGAACCATTGATAGGACCGCAGAGGGTTAACTTTGACTTCCTGTATGTGCTGTAGTTCATCACAGATTACTACTGACCACCGATACAGTGATTTAACTCTTGTGTTTGGCATTAAGATCACTGTTTGAAGTCCGTCATTCCAAACAAAACGTCAGTCATCTAGATAGTAATATTTTGGGGGTTAAGGTCTAAACCCTCATGTCCACTCAGGGTCATAGTTCAAAAAGAACCTTCCATCTACTCTTAAGGGAGACATATTATACCCCTTTTCCGAAAGTTCACACAGTTCTCAGGTGTCTTAATGACACGTCTGTGAAATTCTTTGGTCAAAATTCCTCACGGATCAAACACAACAGCTCTCTCTGTATCCCGTCTGTAACGCTCAGTGCTCAGACGGCAGGTTTCAGTGTCTGTTCTAATGAGCTGCTGGCTCATTCCGCCCAGAACCTGAGTTTGGCGTCAGGCTACCATGACAACAGGCGAGCTCGAGCACTGAGAGAAACATGGTTCTGGTTCTGGAATATGTTCATGAGCCCGCTAGTGATGTCACTAGAGGCTCAAAATCTGAACAGCATGTTGATAAAGACAAGCCACAAGAGACAGTGTGGCTGCAGCAGCTCACGCAAAACGGAGGCAGTTGTTGTTTTTAACACTGGGGGGGTTTTATTCAAAAATATTAGTGTAGAAGAGCTGAAAAGTGATTTTATTCATAATATGTCCCCTTTAAGTACTTTTTCTTCTTGCATTTCCATCCTCTGTCTCTGCATCGCCTCCTCTTCTCAATGTAAGGTAACTTTGTGAAACTTTGGACTAAGAAGGTGATTGTTCTTTTGCTCTGCACTGTCAGATGAATAATTAAGCCAAATATTAGACATTAGATTGTTCATTTTTAGGTTCAAAGCTATTTAACATTAAATTCTGTGGTCTCAGTGCTCACATACATTGATATGAACAAGAAGTAAATCACAAAAGGGAGAGAGAAACACATTTTAAAACTACTTGCTTTTGTTTGTGGTGTCTTTATTGATGTTAGCTTACCTGTCAGTAAAGTTGCCATATATGGTTTGATTTGTCAGGTTTGACTAAGTGCAAGGTGATCGCAGTGTGGGGTAATCTTACTAGCATGTCTTTGCACTAATTGAAAGTTTAATGATCATTAAGATAATCTCATTTTCAGCGATGTTTGAAAGCACGCAAACACTTGAGACCTGAACATGTATCCTCTCTATCAGAAAAAACAATGTGTATTTTTTTAGCGTTGTTCATTTTAATACATAGAGAGCTTTGGATCAGGTCTCTTTTCTTTTAAAATTCATTTGTGCACATCGGAGTGAGCAAATAAGACATAAGGGGTTAAATACTGAGTGAAACTGATCATTTCAATTTCAATTTCTCTCCCTCACACACAAACACACACATTTCCTCTCATTACCATCGCTATCACTGCAGGTCCTTGGTTTCAGTTCTTCATTTTGTGTGTGTGTGTGTGTGTGTGTGAGTGTGTGTGTGTGTTCCTCCCTCTATCTCTTCCCCGCTCTCACTGCCAGGTCCTGATTTTTTTTTTTTTTCCCTGGGAGTGTGTGGTCCTATCTGTATGAGCATGTTCCCGTCTTTGTGTGTGTTCCTCTCTCTCTCTCTCTCTCTCTCTCTCTCTCTCTCTCTCTCTCTCTCTCTCTCTCTCTCTCCCTCGCTGTACAGTATATTCGGCCCTCACCTCGAGGCGAGTCGATCCTCTTACAGTAATACCATTGCCTAATCTCAGAGGCGTATCAGAGGAAGCTCAGAGCGCTTAGCACTAATAGGTTCACACAAATGGGATCTAGTCAAAAACCTCCCAATCCTCCTGCCACTGTAAATATGGAGAGCATTATCTAAGTCTGCCTGGAGGCCTCTGATGTGGAACTGATGCAGATTTGACAGAGAGACTGAGCGATAGCGGCCAAAAAAAAAAAAAAAAAAGGTGATTTAACATGCTGTTAGCAGGGTTACAGCAGTAATTTTATTGGTTGTAGGGATGAATCAAATTTCTACTTTTAAAAAACCCTGATGGAGTCTGATGTTATTCATTAATGAACAGAGAGCGTCAAACATTACTATGAACACTTTTCAAGGTACAAAATGAAGTCATGTTTTTTCAATCCAAGTTAATTGGATCCTTTCAAAGCCAAAGCAACACCTTAAATGTTGCAGATGCTCCCGTCTGCTCTACTGTTAATGATTAGGGGCTTTAATAAGTTTATTTGTAGTTTATTAATAGTTTGTTTTAGCTATTACATCATGCCTTTCTATCTTTCTTCTCCTTCCTTCAGTCAGACAGTGTAGAAGCAGTAGCCTCAAACATTTATGGTGTTACAGTAACCGTGCATTAACAACATACTTTATGAGTGTATAAACTGTGGTGTCAAGTTAATGTGAAGCAGATACTAGCTGCTTATATTAGAACAATGTATCAGAAGACAAGGGGTCTCTCATAGTGAATTATCACCTGAATCTGCAGCTCCGCTTGGCTTCACAGAGCTTCAACTTTGCTTTTCGGTTCACTCTCACAGCTCTCGTGGAGTCGTCTTCAGTCACAAGCGGTTTTAAGAGAAAAAGCTCTACAAATCCATCACACACTACCTGTTCAGCACCAAACAACAGAGGAACACAGTAAGAGACTAGCTGGTGAACATAATGGAGCATTTAGCAGCCAGAGAGACAGATATTTTCCTGAGAGAAGAAGAAAGAAGAATAAAAAAAAACAGGATAAAAGAGAGTGAACATAACTGATTAAAAGAACGAACTCCGTAACTGCTGCATGTGTAAATAAGTTTGTTTCTGTTGCCCCCTAGTGACCACGAAAATAAATAATAAGTATATTATATAGTATAGTATAGTATATAGTATAATAGTTTCCATCATCCTCATGTTGGTGTTTATGCCTGCTAGCTTCAGTTTGAGGGGTTAGTTTCTTTTAACTCACACGTGGCACGAGTGGTCGTGCTTTAATGGTGACTCTGTGTTAGAAGTATACACTTGTCTAAGTGTTCACATGGTAATACGTGGAGAACAAAACAAGGTGCAAAATAACATGTATTCAAGTTGATCACAGCTGCTACAATTTAATGTTGCCTTTTAATTTATTATAACTAGAAGAATCAAAATGAAACAACGTGCTGTCAGTGTCTTTACTCTGTATTTATAGATAGAGTGAAAGTTAGTTATTATTTTATTACACTGTATGAACTCGCAACATCTGATGATTGGAGAAGGTGCTGAAGGAATGGCTCTATATGCTTATGGTATTTTATATTATTTTATGTTATAAATTGTTTTATGTAATAAACTAAAAGATTCAAAGTTTATCCAAAATGAAGAATCTCTATTAATAATGACAAATTAAGAGATTAGATAAAAAGTAAACCTGATTTAAAGATATGAATCTAAATTACATAAATTAAGAACCATGTCAGTTGTTCCCAGCTGCATGTCCTCCCTGAGCACAAAAACAAAATATCAAACGTGGCAAAGTAAATTAATAAATGAATAAAAATCTGATTCTGCATTGATGGAGTGAGGACTGTCTGTCTAGGGGGTAATCACATCCCCACTACTACTAAGCCTTTAAAGTGCACAGTCAGGTGAAGACGCAGGAGTGTATGAGAAAATACGTGCAGTGAAACCTGTTCAGATGTTTCAGTACCATGTGAGCTGCCATCCTCTGTTCCTGCAGCTGAACTACACACTGACTCTTCACTGGAATCAGAAACTCACCAGAGCGAAGCGGAGAGTCAGACACAGTCCTGCAGTGACACCCAGAGGCTGCAAACAGCATCATCAAGTTTTTACATTTTTACCCAAAATACAACTACACACAAATTTATATAATATAAAATTATAAACAGGCTCAAAATAAAAAAGAAAAAGAAACTAAAAATAAACAAATAAATATATTTCACAGCAGTCTCCAGTGGACTGTTGTTACGTGTTGTAATTCACAGGTAGACCGTGGTTAGGTTTCATTCATTTAATCTTTAATCTTTCTTTTGTGCAGTCTCAGCTCTTCAGCCATTGTTTTGCCTTTTGTCCAGCAGCTCTGATGGAGTATCTTAGATGAAAAAAGAGGAAAGAAATCAACTTCATTTACTGTTTTCACAAAGTCCTTGCATAGGTTTAGTTCAATCTTTCCATCTACATTCTCTGTTAAACCATTCTGTTATCACTACGTGGGGGAAAAAATCAATGACTATCAACATCATGATAATACAAGCTTTAATACACTAATGCACATAAACATGAGTTTACAGAGGAGTGAGGAAGCACTGCAGAGCAAAGATGTTCAAAAAACAAAGAAATGCAGGAAATCTTGCTTTATATCAAATGCAGAAAACATGGAGAAAAAATTAAACAGCTTCATCTTCAGATGAAATAATATAATGAATTTATTTTTTGAGCACAGGTACAGACCAAAAGGTATCAATTCTAGGCCTTTATGTTCTGACAAACACGTGATCAGTCTGGATGATATCAGCTGAGTGGCCTTCTACCCAGCACACCAGAACCAATAAAACAATAAACAATCCTGTTCAATAAAATAAGAATATACTGTATGCCCAGGGTGAAAAAGAAATGAAAATAAAAACACTGGATAATGCCCATTATATATACAAATGTGATGACTTCATACATTTTGTCCGATTAGCAATCCAAACTCATCAACATTCAGTTTACGACCACAAAAGACCAAAATATGAAGCAAACCCTCAAGAAAAAAGATTAAAATGATCAATTTATTAACATATCTATTTATGTTTTTATTATTTAAATTCACTGTTTCAATTTTAGAATAGTTTCATACTGCCAAGAAGACAGAAAACTATTTCAATACCTTGTCATTACTTACTATCTAAGTAATTACTTGTCTCTAAATCTCACCCGTCCACCCATCAGTTTCTGTCTACTTGAGCTCAGCTGTGGATCCATAACCAACCCAAAGTCCAACATAGAGTGGCTGAGTGAATGTGGTCTGGACTCTGTGGAGCAGAGTCATGGTCTCAGAGACGCTGTAGAAGGACAGAACACCTGCTCTTTGATCCAGGTACACTCCTACTCTGGAGGACTTAGAGCCTGTGATGGAATTTATGATGTTGTTATGTTTATATTCAAAACCAGTATTCAAACAGTATAGTGCCCAAGATGTGTCATTATTTCCAAATCCACTTTCATGTATTTTTCTTCTCATATCCGAGTATGTGACTGCTACTGACACTCCTAACCCACTCCACTCTACTTCCCAGTAACAACGTCTAGTCAAACTCTCTCTACTCAGGACCTGAAGACTGTGAAAGTAACTGGGTGAATCTGGAAGATTAAAATGTAAATCCACTGTCATCTTCATCATTTTGAAAACTGGCTGACTCTCCACTGTTGCTTTTCTGTTCCCTCCAGATAATGACAGCTTTGTGTGTGCTGTGTTTGGATCCAGTGTGATTTGACGTGAGTATTGTAAGAACTCATCTCTGGTCTTTGGTTCTTCTTGTGGCAGTAAAACATCCACTTCAGTCTCTGAGATCTTGGTCCATACTTCACTAAGAATGTCCTGTAGTTTATCTTTGACCTCTGACAGCGCTGCAGTCACATCCTCAAAGTGCTGTACAGGACGGATATTAATGCTGGATGAGTCTGCAGGTTCACTAGGACATGACAGGGATTGGTAATTCTCTAGAAACTGGATGTGGTCGTCTGTGTTTGAGAGTTGCCTCAGTTCAGCGTCTTTCCTCCTCAGTTCAATGATCTCCTGCTGCAGCTTCTCCTGAAGATCTTTGACTTGACTTGCTTTACTTTTTTGCTGGAATCTGATCAGCTGCTTCACATCAGAGCTTCTTTTCTCAATTAGACAGATGAGATCTTTTAAGATCTTCTCACTGTCCCTCACTGCTTTATCAGCAGAGCGATTGATAGCCTCCACCTCCTGCTGAAGAAGCTTCACGTCTTTCTCTCTGTCCTGGATTCCCTGCTGGATTTTTTGCTGACTCACCCCAAGCTCTCTTTGCCTCTCAGTCATTTCGGCTTCAGCTGAGACTGTGTCGTGGCCTTTATGTCCATCCATGGAGCAGAGGTAACAGATACACTGCTGATCAGTACGACAGAAAATCTTCATTTCCTCATTGTGTCGAGAACATTTGTTCTTCATAGACTTCTTGGAGGGGTCGACCAGCTTGTGTTTATCAAAGGCAGGGGATTCATAGTGAGGCTGGAGGTGTTGCTCACAGTAAGAAACCAGACACTGCAGACAGGACTTGATAGCTTTCAGCTTCCTCCCAATGCAGACATCACAGGACACATCTTCAGGTCCGGCATAGCAGTGATCAGCTGGAGCAGCTTGGAGTCCAGTCTTCTTCAGATCTTCCACTAAATCTGCTAACATGGTGTTTTTCACCAGGACAGGCCTCGGTATGAAGGTCTGTCTGCACTGAGGACAGCTGTAGATCTCATTTTGATCTTCTTCATCAAAGTAGCTTTTAATACAGTTCATACAGTAGTTGTGTCCACAGGGAATAGTCACCGGAATTTTCAGCAAATTTAGACAGATTGAACAGCAGAATTTTTCCTGATCCATCTTTATTCCTCGCTGCGCCATTTCAGTTTTTCATCAGAGGCAGCCAAAGTCTGGACTGAGATATATGGACTGAAAGGCATTCAGTGGGTTTAAGTTTATAACAGTGGCCTTATCAGATCAGACTTTGATCAATTACTGGAAAATGAATGGGTGTGAACTTTATAGGCCCCCTTTTACAACATAGAGCAAAGATCATATTGTGCATAAAAAAGAGAAATAGAAACATTTACTGAAGCTGCAATGAGAAATATAGTCATATAGTTTAATCATTAATTAATCAATAATCATCAATCTAATAATATAATGACTGCATAAGAATAGTTTATTTGAGGATTTTCAGTCAGGATGTAGAGGACCTCATAGCACAGAGACATCACTACTAAAAGTCACAAATTACCTTCTAATGGCATCAGACACTAAAATCTTGATAGATCTTAGTGCTGCATTAGATACCATTCAACATCGGTCTGATTGGAATCGGCATTAAAAGAACCACACTAAGCTGGTTTAAATCTATTTTTTCAGATGGATCTCAGTTTGTTCATGTCAATGTGTATGAATCCTTCATATACACCAAAATCAGTCACGGAGCTCCACAAGGTTCTGTGCTTGGACCACTTCTAGTCAGCTTACATGTTTCCTTTCAGAAACATTATTAAGGATCACTCCATTAACTTTTATTGTTATGTAGATGATATCCAATTATATTTATCGATCAAGCCTGATGACACCGATCAGTTAGCTAAACTTCAAACATGCCTTAAGGACATAAAAAATTGGATGACCTGCATTTCGCTGATGTTAAACTGAGACAAGAAAAAAAAAGGTTTTGTAATTGGACCCAAACACCTCAGAAACTCTCTTTCTAGAGATATTGTTACTTTAGATGGGATCACCCTGGCCTCCAGTTGCACTGTAAAGAATCTTGGAGTTGTCTTTCATCAGAATTTGTCCTTTAACAGCCACATAAAACAAATTTCAAGCACTGTCTTTTTTCACCTAGGCAACATTGCAAAAATCAGGTGCATCTTGTCTCAAGCAGATGTAGAGAAACCAGTCCATGCATTTGTTACTTCTAGGCTGGACTATTGTAACTCGTTGTTATCAGGCTGCTCCAATAAGTCTCTTAGGACTTTGCAGTTGATTCAGAATGCTGCTGCACATGTTCTGACAGGAACCAAGATCAGAGATAGTATCTCTCCCATTTTGGCTTCTTTGCATTGGATACCTGTTTAATCAAGAATAGAATTTAAAATCCATTTCCTTACCTACAAAGCTCTTCATGGTCAGACACCATCATATCTTAAAGAGCTCATAATACCTTACTACCCCTCTACACACTGCACTCTCAAAATGCATATACACTGACTGGCCACCTCATTAGGTACACTTGTACAATCCAGTGTGATCCAATACACAACTCTACTATAAATACTATAAATACTGCTACTCTTACAAAGCTTATACTTTTTCAGTTTTTGTTTCAGAGAGGTATTAATTTAACTATTATGTTACTATTGAGTTTGTAGTTTGTAGTAGTGTTAAACCTGACTGCATTATATTGAGAGGTGTTTCTAATATTTTGGCAACCCCATTGACATACAAGAGAGGACCGTAATATTAGAAACACCTTTCAACATAATGTACAACAATAGTACCAACTAAGACCTCAATAGGAAACAAAAAGTAGAAATATGACCTCTCTGATAGCAAAACTGAAAAATTATAAGCTTCTATATAAGCTGGACACTGGACTGTACAAGTGTGCCTAATGAAGAGGCCGGTCAGTGTACATGCAGTATGTTTATAAACTTTTGTGTATATTTGATATCATGTGTATATCTTTATGAAATGTGGCCTTCACAGCAGTCTCCAGTGGACTGTTGTTACGTGTTGTAATTCACAGGTAGACCGTGGCTAGGTTTCATTCATTTAATCTTTAATCTTTCTTTTGTACCCTTTCCTGCTCTTCATTTTTCTGCAGTCTCACCTCTTCAACCACTGTTTTACATTTTGTCCAGCAGCCCTGATGCTGGACTAAATCCTTGCATAGGTTTAGTTCAATCTTTCCATCTACATTCTCTGTTAAACCATTCTGTTATCACTACATGGGGAAAAAAAATCAATGACTATAGACATAATGATACTGAAGCAGCTTTAATACACTAATGCATGTAAATATGAGTTTACAGAGGAAAGAGGAAGTGCTGCAGAGCAAAGATGGCTGATCCAACATGTGCCCTTTATTGAGACAGGTAAAGATGTACAAAAAACAAAGAAATGCAGGAAATCTTGTTTTATATCAAATGCAGATAACATGGAGAAAAAATTAAACAGCTTCATCTTCAGATGAAATAATATAATGAATTTATTTTTTAAGGTATAAACTCTAGGCCTTTATCTTGGTCTGACAAACACGTGATCAGTCTGGATGCTGAGTGGCCTTAAAGCTGCCATTCCAGAAAAAGAAATGAAAATAAAAACACTGAATAATGATCATTATATTTACAATTTACTGAAGCCCAACGTGATGACTTGTTGTCAGATTAGCAATCCAAACTCATCAACATCAGTTTATGACCACAAAAGACCAAAATATGAAGTGAACCCTCAAGAAAAAAAGATTAAAATGATCAATTATCAATTCATCAAAAACATATCTATTTATGTTTTTATTGTTTCAATTAATTGTTTCAATTTTACAATAGTTTCATATTGCCACGAAGACAGAAAACTATTTCAATACCTTGTCATTACTTTTAACATTAATGGAAAATCATCTATCTAAATCTAAATCTCACCCGTCCACCCATCAGTTTCTGTCTACTTGAGCTCAGCTGTGGATCCATAACCAACCCAAAGTCCAGCATAGAGTGGCTGAGTGAATGTGGTCTGGACTCTGTGGAGCAGAGTCATGGTCTCAGAGACGCTGTAGAAGGACAGAACACCTGCTCTTTGATCCAGGTACACTCCTATTCTGGAGGACTGAGGGACTGTGATGTACTTTATGATGTTGTTATGTCTGAATTCAAAACCCGTATTCAAACAGTATAGTGCCCAAGATGTGTCATTTTTTCCAAATCCACTTTTATGTATTTTTCTTCTCATATCCGAGTATGTGACTGCTACTGAAACCCCAAACCCACTCCACTGTACTTCCCAGTAACAACGTCTAGTCAAACTCTCTCTACTCAGGATCTGAAGACTGTGAAAGTAACTGGGTGAATCTGGATGATGTAAAAACATTTCAGTCTTCAGCTTTATGAATATTGATGTTTTCGTCACTGTTGCTTTTCTGTTCCCTCCAGATAATGACACATCTGTGTGTGCTGTGTTTGGATCCAGTGTGATTCGATGTGAGTATTGTAAGAATCCATCTCTGGTCTTTGGCTCTGTTTGTGGCAGTAAAACATCAACTTCAGTCTCTGAGATCTTGGTACATACTTCACTAAGAATGTCCTGTAGTTTATCTTTGACCTTTGACACAGCCGCAGTCACATCCTCAAAGTACCTCAGAGGATGGATTTTGAAGATGGGTGAGCCTGCAGATTCACTGATCTGTGACAGTGACGGGTAATTCTGTAGAAACTGGATGTGGTCGTCTGTGTTTGAGAGTTCCTCCAGCTCAGCGTCTTTCCTCCTCAGTTCAATGATCTCCTGCTGCAGCTTCTCCTGAAGATCTTTGACTCGACTCACTTCAGTATTCTCCTGGGACCTGATCAGCTGCTTCACATCAGAGCTTCTTTTCTCAATGAGATGAACCAGCTCAGTGAAACTCTTCTCACTGTCCATCACTGCTTTATCAGCAGAGCGATTGATAGCCTCCACCTCCTCCTGAAGAAGCTTTACATCTTTCTCTCTGTCTTGGATTCTCTGCTGGAGTTTTTGCTGACTAGTTTCAAGTTTTTTCTGCCTCTCAGTCCGTTCTCCTTCAGCTACGATGATGTCATGGCCTTTATGTTCATCCATGGAGCAGAGGTAACAGATACACTGCTGATCAGTACGACAGAAAATCTTTATGACTTCATTGTGCAGAGAGCAAATGTTCTCCTGAAGCTTCTTGGAGGGGTCGAGCAGCTTGTGTTTTTCAAAGGCAGGGGATTCATAGTGAGGCTGGAGGTGTTGCTCACAGTAAGAAACCTGACACTGCAGACAGGACTTGGTGGCTTTCCGCTTTCTCCCAGTGCAGAAATCACAGGACACATCTTCAGGTCCGGCATAGCAGTGATCAGCTGGAGCAGCTTGGAGTCCAGTCTTCTTCAGATCTTCCACTAAATCTGCTAACATGGTGTTTTTCACCAGGACAGGCCTCGGTGTGAAGGTCTGTCTGCACTGAGGACAGCTGTGGATTTCCTTCCGATCCTCTTCATCCCAGTGGCTTTTAATACAGTTCATACAGTAGCTGTGTCCACAGGGAATAGTCACAGGACTCTTCAGTAGATCCAGACAGATCGAACAGCAGAATTTTTCCTGGTCCAGCTGATTTCCCTGCTCCATTTCACCTTTTCATCAGAGGCAGTCAAAGTGTGGACTGAGAGATGTGGACTGAAAGGTTTTCACTGTGTTTAAGTGTATAGGACAGTGGGCTTATCAGATCAGACTTTAATCAATTACTGGAAAATGAATGGGTGTGAACTTTATAGGCCCCCATTTACAACATAGAGCAAAGATTACTGTGCATACAACTTCACAGAAATGCTGGAACTTCTGTGGTGATGAATATTGTCATAATGTCCACATCCAGTCCTCTCAGCAATGCAGGTTATTCAACATTGTTTCACCATTATTTATGCTTTTGAAGAAATAATTAAAGGTACAGTGTGTAAGATTTGGGGCCTCTATTTTCAGAATAAGGCAAACATGGAATATAATATTCATAACTATGTTTTGATGCATGTATAATCACCTGAAAATAAGAATCTTTTTATGTTTGTTATTTAAAAAATATCCTTTTATATCTACAGTGGGAGAGGGTCCCCTTTCATGGAGGCCGCCATGTTGAAACACCTTATTTATACAGTAGTCCAGAACAGACAAACTAAATACTGACTCTAAACAGGGTCCTTAAAGTGTTGTTTCTCCTTTACATTAGGAAGGTGAGGGTGATGTGAGGAGATTACAATGCAGTGATTGGACCACTAAATGCAACTACATTCTACACACTGTACCTTTAATGTGCATGAATCAATGGGTAATTGTGAACAATAGTTTACATAAATTATGTCAAAGATAAACACAGTGTTGTTTTTAGTCATGGTAGTATCAAGACTCTGAATGACTTTGGTACAGATTGAAATTTCTCAACTATTGGACAGGTTGTACGGACATTCATGGTGCCTAGATTCTACTCACTTTGGTTAATGCCCAAATTTTTCTCAATGGCTACCATGAGGTGACACTGGTATACATTTGCTTAGGAACAGCATGTTAGGATTGTCATTGCGAGCGTGTTAGCATGCCAATGATAGCATTTAGCTTAAACCACCTCACAGAACCATTAGCATGTAGTGTCTCAATTGTTTTATCAATCTATGGTGGGCATGGTCATGTTAAAGGGATTGTGACTGGAAGTTTCTAGTACAGGTCAGTGTAACTACTGATAAATGGTCGCCTATTAACACCTATGCAGGGTGTATACAATATTCAGATTTACCTTTCACCATGTGTTAAGATGGCACATCTAGCTTTGTTGGAAAAGTTTTTTGAAGGTACATGCCCAAGCCTCATTTTTTGCTTTTACTATCGTCACACCAGAGGAAACATTTCAGAAAGGCCTTTTCTGGTTCTCTAGAACCAGTGCTTAGTCTGTCTGTTCTGTACTGGACAAACATGGCAATTCAACATGGCATAAAAGACACTCTCAGGTAAGAGAATAATTATGTTCAGGGGATTGTAAACTAATGAAAATATAGTTATATTATAATCAACATACCAAACCACTGGACCCTACTAAAACTCAATTTTTTAGCATTAAATGTAAATTAGAATCCCCACGTTCATACATGAAATGAGGCATAAAATAAACACTGATTTCAGATTGCTAAATGTGCCCATGGCTTTTATTTACAACCGCATGATAAAATACCATCATATGACAGAGACCAAACTGTTGCTGGTACAGTCAGCAGCAGTCCTCATCTACTGCCTCCATTCATTCAGTAATAAAAAGACATAATCTGCATACAGTAACACTAACATGAAAGGGACACAGTAACAGTCAGAACAGGAATGTCAGTTTTGGCTTAGCACTGTTTAGCAAATATCCTACATTTGATTATAGGACTGGAGAAAGCACACACATCATCTTTGGGTTTGTTGTAAACAACCAGTGACACACAGAAATTCCTCATTATTAATTTTACCACTTAATGTACGTGCCATTTAACTTCCAAAAATCTACAAACATTAAAAGAAAAGAACGAACTTATAAGACATCAAATAAAGATAAACCAAGACCTTCCTGCTGTGTTTCATTCCCCATTAGCACTTGATTTACATTCTTTAAATTGAAAAGAAATTGTGACACAGTTGCTGAAGGAAGACAGAGTGTTTACAGTACCTTGGAAATATAAAAAAAGAAACAAAAAAAATTAGGATCCAGCTTTGAAAGAGGCATTTAAGGGAAAGTTTGTCCCTCTGTAAGGACACTTGTGACATTTGATGCAGCTGGTGAGAAAACATCACTATTCACAACTTATTTTTAAATTAAGACACACTTTATAACATCCGACCAACCTTGCATCCTGGCATAGTAACATTCCACCATTATTTATGATAAAACATTAAAAGACATTTTTAGTTTTAGCCCATTGTTTTAATGTAAAGGAAAATGATTTGTATCCACGGACAGAAATATAACTAAACGGATGCTGTGGTCTGATAGTGTGTAGCTAGTGTGTAACGGACAAATTGCCAGCTATATATATTCTTTAATTTTAATAAAACACTTTAAGCATCAAGTGCACAGTCAACGGGCTAAAACAGCAAATGTCAAAACCAACCATATTAAACAACGTTACATACAGATCCAGCCACAGGAGTGGTGAGAAGGGACAAACTGGCTAAAAATAAAGCTTTTATTTTAAAAATCCTGAGTTAAACAACATTGTCAGTCACACAGTTGCTGTATGACCTCAAAACCCCGGTATCGGCGGTTGTCTCTTCGGTGAGCTTTTTATTTATTTATATTTTTTTCATTTGATTTTTAACAAAGAGAGTTAGTGCATAGAGGAGGAACTGGAGACAGTGGAGTCAGGACCACACACTGGAGCAAAAACATATTCAGTAGCACGTCATTCCTGCAATCAGGTTAACACACCGGTGACAAACCATGGCCCTCATTTCATTTCTAAAAGGACGAGCGATTTTAGAAACATTTTTCAGGCACTTGAACACCCAAAAGGAAGAGGTACGATTAAACTCAGACCAGGCTGTTGCTTCTGTGCAAAGCTCCTGGTGTTGACAGTTTCAGCAGCGACTCCAGAGATGACAATGAAGACAAACCAAGCGCTTCTTGCACTTTCCCAAATGTTTAAACTCCTCTGGCAACAGTTCTGCTCCACCTCCTGCTCAGCACCCCATCAGATGTTTTCAGCCTCCCTGTGTGGTACCTCCCTGATGCTGTCCTGGGGTCCGCTGTGGGTTTGTGGCCGCCGCCGAATGCTCCGCCCAGATGAGATGAGGTCGGCGTAGCCGCGGGAGTGAGAGAAGGCGTAGGCGGAGCGGCGGGAACGCTGGCCGCGCTGGAAGGCTGGCGGCCGTTTCTTCCTCTCCTCCTCTTGCATCTCCATCTCGTATTTCTTCCTGTTTCTTTGGACCTGGAGGATGATGGGAAATAAGCAGGCAACAATTTTTTACCTAATGGACCATATTTCATCTAAAAGTTGTTTCTTTTAATCAAATCGCAGTTAGATTAAACAATGAGACTTCTAGTCCACAATTCAATGGTTGACTCATAGAGGTCTCACCTTGTCTCCTACAGAGGGCCAGATGGTTTTATGGAGGAACTGAATGCAGATGACAGGCAGCAGGCTGATGCCCACAGTCAGGATAATGGTTAACCACAAGTAGGGCTGACGCAGAGCATTCGATGCCGCACCTACAAACATGAAATAAATGTTAGGAGAGAGACGTGAAGAGGGTGGAGTTTAATGTGGATTTTTGACCTGCTGGAGCATTACAATAGTTGGATGGAAATCAAACTTCACAGGTTGAGCCATCAGCGCAAACATTGAGCTGACAATAAACATTTAGCTTTCAAAAGTCGAAAAGGTACAAAAATGTATCCATAGCTCCAGAGGACAGGTCCAAAAGAGCAGCCAATCAGAGATCTTCAAATGCTGTTGCTGTGCAAATAATGGAAGGCAATAGAAGTTGAGCTTTGTAGAATTAGGATCAATTATCTTTTGGTTCTTCGATCAAGTTAGCTCTTATTTCAGAGTCTTCCTCATAGAAAGTTAGTAGTATTGAATTTTGAACTAATGACCTGTTAGCTGAGCCCCACACCCCTTACTTAGTGTTGCTACATCAAGATTGAATTTACCACTCAAAACAGCTGTGAACCTACTTATAGAAATAGACATTTCTACTTGACAACTGTTGATTCTGGCTGCTGTAATGCAAACTGTGGCTGATCGTTTCAGCTGTAGCTACAACATTTGCTTGCTTGAAAGCTCGCCCCCAGTCGAGATGTTTTTAACAGAAAGCAAAAAGTTTTATCATGTGTCAGACTGCAGTGAATGGTTGGTGACTGACCGGTGAAGGTGAATGCTGAAGGGAAGATGACGTGGATGCCGGCACTGTGGATGTCAAACATGATGCCAAAGTAGATGGCTATGCTGCCTAAAACTGCAAAGCAGTTGACGAAGGTCCAGTAGGAGGTATCAAGAGAGATCTAACAAACAGACGACAAAAGTCAGCAGGCCATACACACTTCACACCAGTGTAGTGGATTCAAATCAACATGTTAACAACTTACAGGTCAACTTATGCATGACTGACCTGCAGGTTGACGGTAAAAACGAGCGACGAGGCGGTGACGACGGCCAAAGACTGGTAGTCAGAGGGAGCTTCTCCGTCCTGTCCCATGGTCTGAAGGAAGGCTCCGTAAGGGATGAAGAAGATGATGAGTGAGACGAAGATGCCGTGAAACAAGCTGATGAAGAAGTTCCTGTAGTTGAACAGCGACCCCTGCTGGCCGGGCAGGTAGAGCTTCGGGAATTTTAGGCTCAGTTTGTCATTAACATCCTGCAGGAGGAAGGAGAGGAAGCGGAGGGATCCGTTAGAGTTCTGGATGAGTTTGGCTTTTCTCTTACTGAGCAGAAGAGGATTTAATAGAGATTTGTACGCAAAACCAATAATGTACCTTCCAATGACCTTTTAATTCTTTGTGTTTAGGACAAAGTCTGTTTTTACCTGGTCAAGAAGTCCAACTAGTAGAACAGGCAAGCTGCTGTAACACAGATTGTAGAGAGTGATGAACCAGTCTTCATAGGCGACCTGCAGACAGGAAAACGCTTATTCAGTGTCTGTGATGAGAGTAAACGAACGTATGCTGGGTTGAGACTACATGTTATCAGCCCGATAATTGTGAAAATGAACAAACGGAATGTCGGGGGGCAACTATTGTCATAGTAGAAGATATGACGCAGCATCTGGGACATCCCACAACGTCCCAACATCTTTTCAAGGTAATACACAAGAAATATCACAATCCAGGTTACAATAAAATATATTGATCACGAGGGACAATCTAAATGTTTGGGACCAAACAGGCCTTAGATCACATGATTTTTTACTCTTGATCAGGACAAATGTTGCTGACCTGTGAGGAGTATCCACTGAAGAAGGAGTACCAGAAGTGAACCAGTGTGAAGGCGAAGTTCTTGAAGAAGAAGAATCGCAGGAACTTGCACATTCGGATGTAGGACCAGCGTCCGTGCACCAGCAGGAGGCGCTCTAGGTACCGGAACTGAGCAAAGGCGTAGTCACTGGACATGACAGCCTGCATTCCCTCCTGACCGCTGATACCAACGCCGATGTCTGCAGCTGGAGGGGCAGAGGAAGGCGAGGCAGATTAAAGTAGATTGACATGCATAAGAAAATGTTTTCCTGCACCCTGAATGTATCACGTCCTTACTCTTGATCATGTTGACGTCGTTGGCGCCGTCTCCGATGGACAGCGTCACAGCTTTCTTGTACTTCTTCACCAAACTCACCACGTTGGCCTTCTGCTTGGGTGTGACACGACAGCAGATGACCGCCTCGCACTCACAGGCCATGTCCACAAAGTCAACCTGCGGAGAAGTTTCACCATGTTCGTTGTCACGCAAAACATCATGCAATGAGCTGTCCAATCAGATCTCACTTTTATACTGATCTTTAATGTTTCATTTGTTTCATCCTACCTGTCTCAGTTCCTTCTCCTTGTCGTCCATCGGCTGTCCATCCTGAGGGACAGCGGGCGGTGGTCGCTTTCCCAGACGGCGAAGACGCAGACGACGGCGTTTCTTCTTTTTTTCGTAGAGAATCTCATTCTGAAAAAAACAGAATAAATTAGCACAATCCACCATGTTAGTTGGTAGAGGAATTACATGTAAGGTAATGTAAATCATTAAAATGTACTAATCTTGAATGAAACCCACCAGCCAGCCTCCAGTGATGATGAGAGCGTTTTTGCCCGGCTGAGGGAAGAAAGGCTCCACAGGTTTCTTTCTGCCGTGACGGACAGTTGCTGGTTCGTTTCTTCTGTTGGCCTGACGAATCCTCAGTTTCTCACTGGAGATGCAGACACAACAAAGTCTTACACAACACGAAGTGACAGACTTAAATCCTCGTGGGCTGTTGAAATACAACTTGCGGTTTGTTCTACCAAGGACAGACGTGAACAAACATTCATCTAGCAAGCATTAAAGTGGCAAAAGCTCTCATAATTCTTTCATGCACTGGTCAGTTTTGAGATTTTTGGTTGTTTTACTTCCATAATACTATTTTATATTTATGGATGTTAAGCCATTCTTTTCATAAATTAATGGTTATTTGAATATTTGAAAATTACGACCCATCCCTGTTACATAACGCGTCTCCTTTCAGACTAATGGAAAGACAACGCCCAAAGTACACATCTGTGTTTATTTTACTACACTGTGTCTTATTTGTGTTTCCACAGACGCTGGCGGTAAACAAGACGATGATACGCACTTGATTTGTGTAACTCAGACTGCTTAAGCCTCATATTAGCTTCAGCTGAGCTGGGACCACGTCACGGCCCGTAAATGACAAGAAGAATGATCACAGAACTCTTTCAAATATACACATGGCATGCGAGTGTTGTATTCATATATCCTTGAGAAGGTGCTCTTTTTACATTGATGGGAAAAAGCAACTTCTCTGACACTCAGCATCAGTTGATCTTAACTTAAAGGTTTTAATCACATCACTGTTGCAGGCTGTGACGTTTTCATCAACTCACTTGACGTCTTCTCCATAGTGGATCTGCATGTCGTCCGTCAACAGTGAACAAGAATATCCGATGTTCTCTGCCGTTTCTGGGGAAAAGATCGAACACATTGAACTTGAGAGGAAAACCCACAGATGACTCTGCTGATTGAAGGTGACCCAAAAGGCAAACTTCTGATCCCCGCAGAAAAGTCTGATCACTAACATTTAAATAACATCTCCAACGCGTACCTGCTATGTGTCAATTCAGTTTTATTTTTTATTTTTCAAAAGTGAATCCAAAGATTCACTTTATATTGGTGTATATCATGTTTGTTCTTATTGGCTCATTAGTACAGGCTGACTGAATCCTCTCTGAGGTGTGTGGTCTAAGGTGATGGTACCTTTCTTATCTCCAGTCAGGACCCAGATCTTGATGTCAGCCTTGGCCAGTGTGGCGATGGTCTCCGGTACGCCATCCTGCAATTTGTCCTCGATGGCTGTCGCCCCAATGAGCTGGACGGAGGGATACAGATACGTGTGGTTGTTTTTAAACTTTTAACTTGCAGATTATCAGAAGAAAAGGCCTCGACTTCAGTAAAGAGGAAAACACTTCGGGCTGTTTTTCAGCTGACTTTTTAAAGAAACTGGTTTCTAGTTTCTATTTTCTGGCTTCTCTGGTGTTGATGTAAGTCAAAAGGGAAGCAGAGGGGAAAAAAACAATGATGGCTAACCCTAACCAACAGAAAAAACCCACATAATTCAGCTGATTATGATTTGTTTAAATATACCCCTTCCTGACTGAAAAATTTTGTTAAGCATGAAAAAAGGTTTTTTGTTCTCCGCTCACCAGCAGGTTGTTCTCGATCTCCTCGTACACGCGGTCGAGGGCAGCGTCTCTGTCAGACATGGTCACCTGGGCATCTTTGTGTTTCCTGGACCAGGCGGCGTACTCGTCTGCACTGATGTCTTTGTAACACAAGCACAGTGTCCGCAAGGTCGCGTTGGCAAAGATCTGAAGCACAGAACACAGACCACGATTGCTTCCACGGAAACAAGAGAAACAACTACATACTCTACATGCATGTCATCATTTCTACATAAAGTATATCTGCTGTGCAAAGACAGACTACATACAGCCGTGAGAATAAACTCATGAAAACTCACATCCAGAGCTGCCTGGGTAGTTTCTTTGTGTCTGGAGTTTGGGGAAAGTCGCTCATAGATGACGGTGTCGGCTCCTTTACAGTAAAGACGAATACGACCATCAGGAAACTTCACTAAAAGAGAGAGGAGACAGCAGGACAGAGGGTCAGAGGTGGGACACACCCATCGTTCTGCAAATCTTCAGCTTGGCTGTAAACTCTTCAGTCAATTCACGAGTCAACACAAGTCCTAGACTCTGTATAGCCAAATGCAAATTTTCCTCCTGTTCAGGCAACATGATTGACTGCTGACAGATTCAATCGCATTAAAGGCCTGCAGACAGTCTTTTTGGATTTTGTCAAGTCTTTGGTCAGAAAAATTCTGACTCACATCCAAGTCGCATGACTGAGTATCTATTTGTTGACAGTCTTGTATCTGCAATCCGATGTAAAGATAAAAGGCTAAAGCTAAAATGTATAAAATTGCTTTATTTAACATTTTTGCAGCCTAATAATGATTTAAGATTAAACAGCAACAAAGCGTGTTTTAACGTTAGCTAGGATAGCATAACTAACTGTCTGTAGCTCTCAGCACCGGCTCCTACTGAACAAATAAATCCAACAGATCTCAAATATGGAGTTGTATGTGTGATTGTGCAAAAAGAAACTGTGTGCGTTCGTAGTGATGAGGAACATGTGTTGCTGATTGGATACACAGACAATGTTAGTGCTGAGGATCACCAGATTTAACCCTTAACCACAAACGTGGCATTTTATTCAGACTTGTTTTAATTTTGTTTTTCATGAAAGAATTTGACTGTGTGAATCGTCTTCTGTACAACATGTCCAGAAATGAAGTGTGTGTTTGCATGTGTGTGTCTGTGCACTCGTACAGATGATAGACATGCGCTTGCGGTCAGAGTTGAAGTCGAGCAGCGCCAACATTTCATAGGTCGCATCCTGCCCCATCTCGCTGATGGTGATGGTGTCCTGCGTGCGAGACAGAAACACGTAGCCGAAGTTCCTGGCGGCGGTCACCAGGGCGCCCTCATCAGGAGACGCCGCCTGGTACACCAGTTCACCTGAGGGAAAGATGTGTCAAAGATACAGTCAGCTGTCAGCTCTGGTGGTTTCATCGCCTTTGCCCAAACCAGGATTTTAGGATTACCGTCTTTTTGCTCCACCATGATGGTGTGGCAGAGGGAGAGCAGTTTGAAGAACTCCGTAACATCTTTATCCTTCCCGGACCGGATGCAGGCGACCAGGGAATGATCCATGAACTGGAACTTTCTGTCGGCGAGGCGGTTCCAGTTCCAGTCCACCGGCTAACGGAAAACAGGAAAAGGACTTTGAAGACAAATGTGATGACACTGATGATGTGATAATTTAGACCACACGTGCAGATTATCATCTATCTTCTGTTTCAGTGTTGTGCAGTTCATATTTTCACTCAACATCTGAAAATCTGCTTTGTTTAGAATCAAATATCATTTGTCATATTTTCTCCCACAAATGAAACATTCAATAAATCTTTAGATAGTTTGTCACATTTCACAAGTGATTCATCTGATTTTCTTCTGAAGTAAGCATTTGATATTTTACCCTTCCTCGGTCCAGTGTCACTCCCTCAGCAGTGGTCGGTTCACCTGGAGAAGAAGAAGACGTATATAAATACAGATAGAAGATGGCAAAAGTAGAATGCTGGATATGTGTAATTTTTGTTTTGACGACCAAATGATGGGTTAGTTTTTGTTCATCTGAGCTGATCCACATGAAGTTTGTACCTACAGCGGCTCTTTCCTTCCCTTTATAAAGACCTTTGTCACTGAGTCACAGACTGTAAAGCCATTTGCAAACTTTAAATCCGTCTTTGCATGTTTGTTCTGCTCTTATCTAAATTCCACTTCTTCCTGCTGCTATGAACCAGTTTCCCATAATGGAACTTTACAGGCTCATTTCATCTTTGTGATAACACAATGCTGTCCATAAGTACAGGAAGAGATAAAATACTTAATAATAAAAAATCCTGCAGGAGGTGATCGTACGTGCAGAACAGGGGTGGGGAACCTGTTCCACAAAGGGCCGGTGTGGCTGCAGGTTTTTGTTCCAACCAACCAAGAGCACACAGTTTGACCAATCAACTCTCTGAAGACTGAGATCAGTTGATCAAATGAGTCAAGTCTGCTGTGCTGCTGCTTGGTTGGAAAGAAAACCTGCAGCCACACCGGCCCTTTGTGGAACAGGTTCCCCATCCCTGGTGTAGAACATCGATTTCATATAAAAATCCTGCATATTCAGGTGTGTTGTAGAGGTTGTCATTGCAATAAAAAGACAGCAGGTGTCAGTGTCTTGCTTGTTTTTTCTCTTTACCTCCCCAAACACATCATACTGGTTTCCTTCCTGTATCTTTCCATTTTCTCCTCACAGGTTGTTTCACTGACCTCAGAGAGTGAATTCCCTCAAGTAACACCACAGGTAGAGGTTCAACAACTCTTCCACTGTTACAGTCTCAGTTCTCACAGGCTCACGTACCTTCATTTTAAGTCTTTATAAATAAAACTGCTAAAAGCAGTTTAACGTTTGAGTGAAATAAAGCAGGTCAGTACCGTAGCTGCGTCCGGCGATGGTGCACTTCTTGAACTGCATGATGTTTTGCGTCAGAGTTCCCGTCTTGTCAGAGAAGATGTACTCGATCTGACCGAGCTGTTCGTTCAGGGTGGTGGTTCGAGCCTGTGCGGGGACGAGTGATTTAATGACGAGTGGAAGATGATGCACAGTGAAAACGTCAAGTCATTTACTGCAAGCTGCTGCAGCTGGGCTCCACCAGCTTTTACTGAAACTTTTAACAGCATGCCACAGTCTTTATCAGCAAAGTGCAGGTCAGAAAGCTCAGTTGTCATACATAACCTCAGTCTCAAATTCTGGTTGCATAATTACAAGCAGCTGATTATACAGAAAAATTCAAATTGCTGATGAAGACTGTGAGATACAGTTAAAAGCTTTGAAAAATGCCCATTAAGTGGACGACCATAGGTTCAGATTATTCTGACAGAAACTGAAAAAAAGGGTTTTATTATTTTTTTTTTTTAGCTGAGAAAAATTCATCATTTGAAAAAATAAACTGGTTGTGGGAATATTATAGGAAACATATGCTGCATCATTAATGTAGTGCAGTAAAAAATACATTAACATAACATACAGTACCTCTTCACAGTGAAGTAACACAGTGAAGCTCACAAACTGCAGACTTTTCAACAAGTTTCAAGAAATGCAACATCTGGCATTAAATATCATCTGCAATAATATGTTATGTTTTGGTATATTTAATATTTATTCCTGGAAAAAGTTAAAAGGATGATAAAAGCAGTAATCATGTACCTTAGCTGGTGTGTCTTTCTCTGAGAAATACATCTGCAGGTCCCAGTTGATGAACTTACTCTGGCCTAGACGGATCACCTCCACACTGAACACAAAGCAGACAATCAGGAGACGACACAGACAAGTTTTATTTTTTTACAAACCCAACCTGTGACCAGGTACTGCTGCTCTGTGTTTGAGGCGGTTATTTGTAGATTTAAAGCTGTGCTATGCAAAAGGAACGAGATACAAACAAGAACAGGAGGAATGTGTGAACACGACCCAAATATGTGTGTTTAACTGACCTGACGTATAGTGAAATGGGCACCATGGTGTTGAGGACAATGATGTATCCCCAGAAGCTGAGGAAGCCTCTGTAGGAGGCGTCCTGGTCTTTGCCGTCGTACAGATACCAGGCCTTGGAGCCGATCTCCTCGTACCAGAAGCTGTGCCCGATGGCCAGACCTGCTGCCACCAGGATCAGCAGCACGAAGATCTACAGGGAGGGAGGCAGAAACACAGTTATACACCCAATAAAAACATTCACGTAACCAGTTATTAAAACATAACCTTAAATAAAAAAACATTAAGAACATGCCGATGTTACGATTAAACTTATAAACTTACTGTGTAAACCATGTAGTTCATCAGCTCATCAATTTTGGTCCTCTTGAATCTTGTCTTCCCGCCGTTCCTCATGATTTTGGTGTCGGCTCCTACGGTAACATATCAAAGTGGTGAATACTAGACGTTGGTATTAGCCACTATTAATCAGTAATCCATAATATTCAAAATGTTTTTACTATCACAATTACATTTTTTGGCATCAGCGAGAAATTAATGTTGATTAGGTCTGCAACAATTATTTCAGTTATGAATTTTATATTTTAATTTTCCTTTTTCGATAAATTGTTGAGCCTATAAAATGTTAGAAAAGAATGACAAACGCTTCTTTTTTCTAACCAACAACTCAGCACAACTTCACACTGTAGAACCTGAAACCAGAGAATTTTGGACTTTAAGACTCAGTTTTCATTCATTAATTGACTGAATTGTTTTTTAAAAAAAGAGAATTTATTTTTCTATTTTACGTAAAGTTTACCAATTTTAAATAAGCTCAGAGAACGAGTTGTTGTGTGAAATAAATCTGTAAACGTGCTAAAAGCGATTCATTTGCAATCGACTACATTAATGTTGCATATCAGCGTGAGATGTTGTCCATCCACATCTTCAGTGTGCACCGTCTGTTCTGCGGTTACGTTATCTCAGGTGGAGCAGTGATGCGTTCGAGGGTTCACACCTGCGAAGATCACCAGCCCGTGGCACTCCTCTGTGTTCCTGATCTTGCAGCCTCGGAGCAGCATGTTGTCCAGGTCCAGAGGGTAGCGCTCCCTCTGCCACAGCATCGTCCCCGTGAACTTGTCCAGGCGGTTGTTCGGCTCCTCGCACTCGATCAGAGCTTCAGGAGAAATGAGATAGCATTAACATGACATAATGGAAACTCAAACACACTTCATCTTTATCTATGACTCCTGACATGATCAGTAGGGATGGGAACCGAGAACCGGTTCCAAATTGTCCGAACAATCAGAGCTTATCATCATCAATGATGTCATGATTGTCTGACCCTTGCGATGTTTGACAGTGACGTCAAACTCGTGAATCTATGCTGCTGGAAAATGGTGGAAATGTCTGTAGAATTTGACACTCTTTCCACTGTTTCACAAACAAGCAGCATTTTCTGTACCGGGTAAACATCATGTGTTGTAATAACATTAACATCATGCAGGCGGGCTGAGCAGATTCTTTAACCTAAATAAAAAATGAATGCTGTGCAAATGTTTAAAGATGGAAACTGAGAACCGGTTCCAAACTAAACAACAAATAAAGAGTGGAGCTTCCACACACCCGAGTCACACGCATGCTTTTTTTTCCCTCCTCTGTCTCTACACCCTGTTCAGAGTTTAGTTATTCCTTTTCATGCTGGTGTAGATGTCTTCAATCACTGTTATGATTATTATTCCTCCATACTTTATGTTCAAAATGATTTTTAATATACTTTTACAATGATTTATATTATTCATGTTTAAAATGTCCTCAGGTGAGTCTTTGAGTGATTCAAAGTGATTTTATGCAAATAAACTTGGCTCGTAGTTGTGAACCAGGCTCACCATCGAACTCAGCCAGCTGACGTTCCTCCTGCAGTCTCTCATCAGTCACTCGGAGTCCCATCTTAAACTTCAGGTTGGTCTCTCTGCAGGAGAAACAAAGAGCCCAGAGGAAAGAAAGAATTACAGTTACACGGATTCAAGTTCATACACTCTGGATTAAGACGGAAAGGATTTTTTTAAAAGTGAGACTTCTGATACATTCATCATGAATCCCCTGATGAAAGTTTCATAGCACAAAATGAGAAATGAAAGTTGATGTCATTGACTGTAAAATCGCTCCACCAGAGACTCTGCACACGTCTGTTTGTTTGATTTGAAGGCGTGATTCTTACGGACATGCAGCCGAGCTGGGCACAGGTTGTTTGGCTTTTGGCAAAAGCTCTTTACACATTGACTCTCGTCTTATCAGTGATTAATCTGTTGACCTAACTCGTGAGAAAACGACTCAACAAACTAAAACTTATCAGAGCAGAGAGCGCTGCTCCAGCAGCCGCTATACAAAATGTAGTCCATTACACAATTTGAATATAGCAAATCAATGCACATATTACAGCTTTAAAATTTTAAATGATGATGAGTGTTACCCGTCGAGCTCTGCCGTTTCTACATAGCACAGACTGTTTGGGTTGGAGCTGGATAACAGCAGGAGGTCAGCCTGAAGAGAATTAAAAAAACAAATAAAACAACAAAAAAAACAAAAAAAAAAAAAACACACGCACATTAAAATGTGAAATTCATCAGAGATTCTGAAGGTTCAAATCAGGACAGAAATGCACCAGAAGCAGTAGACTGATTTAAGTATGCTGTTGGTGATCGTATCTACCACCTCACTATCAAACCACAGAACAATGCTGCAAATCAGCTGATTTCAGAACTAAATGACAATAATACCATTTGAAATGATTTTATATCTCAAAATCATTTCAAACTATAAAAGTCACGACTGATCTCTTCATTCCAACACATGACATTTAGTAGTCTTCGTAAACCAGTTGGATCATGACACAGCATTCGACTTCAACAACCATCAAATATTAATGGATCATTTATTACTACATTACTTACATTTATTTTGTAGCTACATACTTTTGTTTGGATTGTTTTTTTAAATCTCAGCTCATGAAAAACCTAGACATTTGTCACATGCTTTGTTTTATATCATATATTACTATATTCATGTATTGGATAATAATGTGGTTCTGTCATAATTTCAATAATAACAATAACAAACAACAATTTAATCTTTATAGTAATCCATCTTGTTAAATCTTGCTGTATAGTGAATACATACTGTCTTGTAATTATGATTTTATATTACGGTGTTAATTGAGAAAACTAACAAAAAAATGTTGTTTCAGATTACTGACCATGAACCTGTGAACACATCTACAGCAGTTAGCCATGTTATCACTAGATAGCTCCAGCCAGCCAGTGTCTCACAGTCCAGCAAAAATGATGCTAAAGCTACCCACCGGAATAAAATCGTTCTTCTTCAGACGGACCACATCCCCAACTTCAATGTTCCTCCACTTTGCCTCTTCAAACCTGAAGCAGAGGACCAATCACAGTTTTCATACGTGTATGTCATCTTGCCTCTTGCATGTCACTTTTTCATAATACACAAGAATGAGGAAGTTAGAATTTACTTACAGGCACACTTTGTACAGAACAAACCTCACATATCGAGACGATGCTTTGATACACACCAGGCGTTAAAGCAGATGAGATTTCAAAGATTCTTAAAATATTTATTTGTTCATTTTGTATCTAACAACAGGCCTTACACTACTGACATTTCTCTAAAGAGGAAATCAAAGCTCATAAATAGATTTGTTCTGACCTGCCGTCCAGCAGCACCTCACACTTCCTGTTGTTGATCTCCTTGTCCATCCTGTGACGCGCCTGCACGAAAGAAACATTTAAAATAAGAAAATATAATACTTAATATGTTAATAATAAGTGTGTGTGTGTGTGTGTGTGCGTGTGTGTGTGTGTGTGTGTGTGTGTGTGTGTGCGTGTGCGTCTTACCAGGTCATCCACCAGGTCTTTGATGGCAGTAATTCCCAGCACTACGACCAGAGGAATCAGTGTGGTGTACCAGGGCAGAGTGGAAATGTCTGGAATAATCTAACAGACAACAAACAAACATTTGATGCCACTTTATGGTCCTTGTTCTTTCTACCATTGCATCACCATCAGCTTTATTAGTCAAGTATGTGGGTACACATGCAGGGAATCAGTTGTATTAAAATGTTCTTAATGTACTTAGCCGTCATGTGTAAGAACAAGGACAGCAAAGCTGAACAAATAAAGGTAAAGAATAGACTATTATGTGCACAAATCAGATAAATGTACCTGTAGGATGAGCAGAGCCAGGAAATAGAGGTTGGCAGCTCTCTTGAGCTGCTCATACAAGTTCAGGGGGATGAATGTGATGACGTTGTACTTGTACGTCTTGATGGAATTTCCCTGCAAACGAGAAACGTGGAGCAGACAACGATGAGCGCAAAGTCAGTCAGGTTATCTCAGCCTGGTCTTGGAGACTACAAAATGTATAATAGAAAGTCTGGTACAAACTGGAGAGTAGGATTCAATGTCTTGACTCTTGATCCATTATAATGAGATCTGCTGCTTGAATTTCAAGCATTCTTTGCAAGTTTGTTTCTCGTGTCCCTCCAATTTAATGGAAGTGCATTACTAAAATCACTGAAGCACTCTGTAGAAGTTATTCAGGGTGAATTCTTCTTAAAAAGTACTGAAAATCTACTGAAGGTTTAAAGTTGTGGTCTCATCAATGGTTCTTAGAACCCCAGGTTCCCCGCAGCCATGGTACGGTTTGAAAAGAACATGTCAGCTACTGAAATGAAATTGGCGGACACACACTGGACTGAGAGGATGCACAGAAGGCAAAGCATAATGGTATGATGAAGCTGAAATAATCCTAAACTTCAGGAGACTGGCCTCAGAGGTTACAGTTTGTCCTGAATCAGCAGCCATCGGTCCAGTTATCGTGGTGTCAGTACCAAGGCGGTGCTGTGTTTCAGCAGAGGATAACCATCTGAACTCTATCCATTGCAGCCTGATTTCAACTAGGTGCAGTACCAGTACCAGTCAGCCACTCACTTGAGTCTAAAGGTGTTGGGGCTCCAAGTTCTTCCACACCAAACTGGGAAAACCATTTCTTTATGGGCCTGTCATAAAGAGGGTCAAACACAAACTGCTGACACAAAGTTGGAGGCACAATATTGTTTTAAATATCATTGGATGCTTTCACATGAACATTTCCCTTCAGTGGAACTAAGGGGAGATCAGTCCAAACCATGAAAACAGCCCCAGAACAGAATTATGCGGACAAGGATTGGGATTAGATTATTAATTTATCGAAATGTCTTCTTTCCAACCGAAGGACTACTAAGAATAAATGGTTTCCAACATGGCAGTCAGTGTCCTGGGTGACTGTGCAGGCAGTGGCCCAGTTTGTGGGGCTGTCAGTAATGAGCCAGAGCTGCATTTCATTACAGATAACCATCTGAACTCTGAACAGTTATAGCCTAGATTCTGCAGGACAAACTGGGGTGGTGAAAATCACCTTTTTACCTTGTTATATCTAGGATTGTAGCATACAGATAATGACTGTTCAAGTTGTTTTTAACAAATTATGGTGTCAGATGCACTGAGTCTAATGTGTCTATTAGTCGGATACAGATCCACTCAGCTGGACGATCAGGTTTCAACGTTCACAGACCGACGACACAAAGACACTCCCCTGTTCACATGCTGCTAGAAAAAACAGTCACACCAGCGAGTCTAAGCGTTTGATCGATCAGCTAGAGCTGTAAGTGATAGAAAAGTACTTCGAATTATTTTTTCCCCTCATGTGTAGAATAGACTCTGAACAAAAGAGCTGAATGATAAATCAAAAGTGTGCAGAAGAAGATCAAGAAAGGCCAAGATCTAATTTGGGTATGAAAGCTCTCCACCAAATCAAGCACAACACCCAGATGTCATTCATTCACTCGCTTCCACCTCGTCACCTTTCGTCTACATTGTCAGGCAAAACAAGCAGAGCAGTCCTGCCAAGCCTCACTACCTCTCAATGTATTTCAAACGCGACCTTTCAGCAGCTCAGGGAGCCCGCATGGAGTCAAAAATGACTCAACAGAAACGGAGAAACATCAGGAGGAAGCGACAGGACACAAGGAAAGTTATCAAGTACACAGTGGGCTTTCCTTGTTCCGGTTGCAGATCATGTTATCCCTTAACCCGGGATTAACTTTTGATACACTCACTTTTCTTTGAGAATTATAAATATTGTACTAAATCTGTCCAAAATAGCTCACAGAGACGCACAAGTAAAAGAAGACAAGTAATGCGTATTGATGATTCAGTTAAAGATAATGTTTGTTATAACCAACATTTGGTATAGAAACTTTGCCATTAAAATAGAGTTAAATCACTGTGTTGCTAACATGCTAACAGACAAAAAAGTAACACAAACTACGCATTGCTAACCAGCTAGCTGTAATTTAAATTGAGACCATATAACTTTGAATAAAGTAGCAGCATATTTGTCTTCTTATAAATCAAAAGTTAAATTAAATTAATAAATAATAAAACACATATCCCTGACTCAATACACAGTGAGGTATTGTTGGTACAGCCTCGGTATGACCATTAGCTTATGGTGGCTAATGTTGGCAAACTTTAGATATTGACATGTATCACACATTAGTGTGTCACTTTGCTGCCTTATAGCCATTACTTATTCTTATACTTATTCCTTATACCAACACTGACAAGTTCCCTCAGATGCAAGTGCTATTTTTGTCTTAAGCTTTGACTTCTGCTGTCTTATCCAAACCTTAATGGTTCAGTATCAGGTTCTGGGTCAGGTTCGTGCCAGGTTTGGGGTGAATTTTCCTCCCTGTAGGAAGCCACTGGTTTTAATTTGTTTCTATGGAAATCTTAAAACTCTGCAGGTAGAAACTCAGTCACAGTGAAGGATGGGACACCTTTTTCATCATTGTGTGATCATTTCGTAAAAAGTAAGGATGGTTTTTAACTCTTCCTTGTTGGCACATACAAGTGCTTTTGTCAGAAATTCTGACATCCAGCGATGTCTATTTACTTTGTGTTTACTTCCAGGTTTTTATTTCTATCAGTAAGACTGAATGCAGTGCTCTATTCTAGTTTTCCATTATCAGGCTTGAGTCTGAATTCTCTGCAGGTCAAATCAATCTAATGACTGGTGAACGATTCTAAAAATAATCAGCACATTGAATAGGTCTTATAAAAACATGCAAAACACATACTTGCCCTGCTCTTAGTACAGGGTGTATCAACTATGCTCAGCTCTCCATGCTCACGATTAATTTACGTCAGGACCAACAGGTCTTCAGACCAGCCCATTAAATAGCAGATTTATGCAAACAGCTGAACTTACGGAGTATCTGCTCTTCTTGATGCACAGGAAGACTTTTTTCTGGAACTCTGGCAGGTGGTGATAAGGTCGGTCATTGGCTTTCACCTTCCATCCCATCTCTGGAAAAGAAAACATGATTTAAAAAAGCACAAGTGTAATATGTAATGATGACACTAAGGCTAGCAATTTCCACCTGCTTTCAGGCTTTGTGCTAAGCTAGGCTTAACATATTCTGAACTCACTCTGGGTGCACAAACATTAAACTGATATCCATCTTCTTAGCGGACTCTGAGAAAGATGGCTGACAAAAGGGATTTCATAAAATAATAAACCAAGTAAATAAATAAAAAAATCATTATTAATATCTCTTTAGTGACTTACCGCTGGGTCTAGCTTCCACGGGGGCATGAGGGGCTCCAGGTGGCTCTTCTTGTGGTTCTTCTTCTTCAGAGCTTGCATCCAATTCATCATCTGTCTCATCGTCACTGTACGGCATGGCCTCATCGTCAGGCTCCAAGGAATCCTGGGAGTCTGCACGCCGCCGACTCATCTTAGCACCTCAGGTGTCTCTGACAAAGAAGAAGAGTTTCAGTTACTAAATGTAACATTAAAATCATTTATATTTGTACAGCAGTCACAGCACAAATAGAGGGTGGTGGGGTTGCAACAAGTATTTAATCCAACAATCTGACAGCCACAAACACTTTATCAACTGAGGATGGCAATGTCGGTCTGTCTGTTTGTTCACTACTTTGATCCAGACTGAAATCGATTGGCCAGAAATCTGACATTCATGATTCCCAGAGGATGTATCCTAATGACTTTTGGTGATTCCTAGCTCTACGTTACCCTTTCATATAGCACCATCAACCTGCTAAACATCAGCATGTTAGCACACATCACACATACACTCCAGGACACCCCCTCAGTAACCATGGTTGTAAGTCTGTGTCTGTGAGTTTAGTTCTAATGAGTAATTAATGCGTCATTTTTTAATGAATAATTTCACACTGGATATCCATGAATCTTTTAAGAATGCTCAAAGGAGAAAGAGAAAAACATCTGCATGCCTTGCCACAGCTGATCAATTCGGTCAGTCTCAGTAGAAATTCATGTCATACACTGAACATCAACCTTGATCTACTGTATTATTATTATTCTGTGAACAGAGACAGAAATAAAAAGCTGCAGTTCAGGTTTACTGTCCTATTTGACAGGCGGGTTAATGCCAACCATATGATGTGTGTGGTGACGTTGCACTTTGTGTTACATGGGCAATCAAGGATATGCATATGTGACTCTGAGGAATGTGACCACACCCTCCTGGTCATTGTCACCTTCTACACTACCTATCCCGAAACAGACAATATTTCTACTAAGCTGTTGACACGGCTAAAGAAGATGAGTCTAATCTTCCTGTTTGCATGCAACCTAATAACAACGTTGGTGTTGTGATATTTGCACATATCCAAAATCCTGTTGATCTCCAAGTCTTTCATAATGTTTAAAAGTAGGTGTGAATGCTCCTAAAATCCAAATAATACTGGCATGCCCATGTCTTAAATGGAAAATGCTACATTCTGAATAAGGCCCAATTCGGACTATCCAAATGTTTACATGACCGGAACCAGATGTGGAATATTGTCATATTCTAAATCTGTGTTTCTTAAACGTTTTACACTGCATACCACCTCACAAACTTTAGGCTCTCCGAGAACCACCATTATGATGAATGTTAAAATAAAGCAGCATATGCAGATCTTGTTCAGCTGCAGACTGTCCGCACTGGAGACAGGTTTATAACTGATAAGCAGATTATTGAAGGTTGACTACTGAACAGTAATGGAGCTCATTTGGTGAGAAAAAGTGTCTTTGAACTATTAAATTTATCTTCACTTACATTTTACCTCATAATTAATCATGAATGTACGTGTATACAAAAATATTACAGGAAATCTAAAGCTAAATTTAAATTACATTCCAAAGATCTCATGTTTTTTTTTTTTTTTTGTTTGTTTTTTTTGTTTTTTTTAAATGGAAACTGGGTAGTATTTTAAATAGGTTAAAAATAGATTGGCAAGAGAGTCCACCACATAGCACTACAGGCAGTTACAGGGAGTAACATAGTTTGAGAACAGGCTGTAAAGTCAGTGTGAACAGGGATCCCGTTTCCGTTTTTTTTTTTTTTTTTTTTTTTTAATTCTGATGGTATGACTGGAAGAGCAGGATGAACCTCCAATAGTTGATTCTCAGGATTTTTTATAAAGGAAGTCATCACTCGTAACGCAACCGGCCACAAATGCAAATTGCGACCTTTTAAAAGTTCATAGAGAAGTCACATACACACCAACAACAACAAATGAATGAACAAACAAGAACTATGCGTGTATCAAAGCCGGATAGATCTTCTTCCTCTGTGCTATAGAGCTCCGTGAGAACACCTCAATGAGCCACACCAGTGTCTGGTTGGAGAACATGTCTTTGCTCTTCTCATAACTGGCTTTGATAAGAGTTTAAGTACATTATAAGGTTTGTCGATCTGACTGGTTGAAGTCTCGCCCATGATAGACAGGTGGTTTATCCAATCACCAGCCAAGTATTTTTTTAAGTGGCTGCCGTTTTCCAAACACTTCCAAACGTCAGGGCAGTGAGGTTTACGGTGCCCAGCTGTTTTTTAGAAAATGGAACTATAAATTTGTTATTTTGAAAGATTTATGCCTTCAGTGGGAACAAACATGATGTTTGAGGCTCAGCACAGACAGAAGAAACCTTGTGTGATACAAAGAAAGAATACATTTGTAATTTTATACTGAGTGAATGAACATTTATGTCCCGTTAAAATTGTCCGATTTGCAAATAACAATGAAAGTCAGAGTGGTGGATGATCATTTTTGACCTCATCTCTGTCCTGACAGACAACGTAACAAATCCACCGCCTCACCGGAAATCCCTGAAACATCTGCCTAACACCTCCTGGTTAAGAGGTGCCAAGTTTAGTTTTGGCACTTCCCATCAGCTTAATGTTTAATGATGTGGAGGAGCCCATTAGCACCGCTGATAAGGTTCATTAGCCTGGTTTCCGAGAACAAACGCACCTAAAAAGCGCTAAACAGGAACAGACTGGGACAATGGCACCACTCAAGCCCGCGAAGGGAGTTAAATAAAAAGAAGGATTAGAGATCTCCATGTCTGGTGTCTAAATTAACCAAGTATTTTCCTCTCTAGATCAGTCCAACATGTTTGTTTGGGCTAATCACAATTGACCGCACTGCCGGCAACCTCTGACAGTACCAGGAACTTGCGGTATCACCTCCAGACAGAGCCAGAGAACAGTTGAAACAAAAGCAGAACAACTTCTATATGTTAATGATATATAATGTTAAGTTCCTGAGGTAGAAAAGATGTCAGTAGGGCAGGTATTATTTGAACTTTTTCAGATAGAAAAGGTCCTGACAGACTAAAAATCTAGGGAATATCAGACTCAAAAATAAGTGAACAAGTCTACCAACCTGAGCAAGAATTCAATGCCACATTTCAGTATTGTGCACCCAGACTTCAGAAACAAGATGGGTGGCAAAGTGTAATGTTCACAGGTCAGGAACCAGAGGTCAGGAACCAGTCATTTCTGCTCTAGCTGAGCAGTCAGAACTCTCCAAATGTGAGCGGAAGAAGTGATGAAACCGGGCCAGAGGACACTGCAGTGACTGTTCCTCCCCACAGTTTGAAACAAACACCTCATTTACAGAAACTGTGGTTTGAATGAGCTCTGACTGGTCAAGTCTGTACATGAAAACTGATTGAGGAGGGGGAGGAAAACAAAAGGATTGTAAAGACTGAGAGGAGGAGGGAAATCTGAAGTGGTGAGCAAATAAGATGACAGCTAAACTCTCAGCAGATATGGAACAAAAACTACAAAACCACAATTGTCTAACTGATTAAAAAACAGAAATTATTCTTTAGTTTTTGATCTTGTGACTGTAGTTGAGATGCAATAAAAAAAAAACTGTTTTTACAGAACAGACTTTCATTTCATTGAGGAAGAATTTGTCCAAACTTCAAGACGACCAATAGCTGTAACAGAAGTATGAAGTCAGTTTCCCCGATGTCAGTGTTTCTGTCACAGTCTGAACAAAGATGGACTGAAGAAAACACCTTCATCTAAAGATAAATGTTACTGTGTTATTGTGTCAGAAGCCTGTCAAACAACATGCCACGCCAAAGGAATACACAGCCTGAAATAGAGCCCTGCGTCACGTCTGCATTCATCCACAATCTTTTTCAGAAACCTGTCATCACTGAAGTTCCCTTGATTGTGAAACAGAGAAAAAAAAAGTCTTTTAAACTGCTGTGAAGTGGTTTAGAGTGTATAAATCAGACAACTGAATGAGAATAAAGATGAATGAGACACTGTGTCGTGCCGCTTTTTCATAGTATCTGTTAAATGTTCAAATCACGAAGGTGTAATAATGAAGTCTTAAATCTGATTGGCTAAGATGTCAGGCTGTGCAATTAGAGACAAAACTTCTGTCAGATACACAGATATAGAATCACTGGTTTCTGATTTGATCTCTTTGGCTTTGTTGTTGCTGTAGCGTTTACACCATCACTTCGTTCATCTGACAATAAATAAAAAACATTTTGAAGCCTTATATTAAAAGTTTTCCATCCGCAACTCACTGGGGAAGATCTTATTGTGAAACTATGGCAGGAAGTGTGAAGTGACAGTTGGCAACCAACTTCTAACTGGTTTTGCAGTTGGGGCTTCATCTACATTTTAGATATAGGAACACCACCCCAACCCAACCCCGTCCTGCCCTGGGGACGCAGAGCTTTGGCAGTAGTATGGGGAAATGGGAGGGGGGGGGTGTGTGACTGGTTGGGAAATCTGAACTCCGAGGTGTGTGGGATGACAGGCAAACACGAGCGCTCTCATGCTGGCAGGTCCTGAAGATTCATGTTCAAACGGCAAACTGACATGTGAAAACAAGATGGTGATACGTTTGACTCTCATGTCTAGCTACAGCAAGCAGACAGTTAGCTTAATGCAAAGCTCTACACTAATGTTATAACTCATTTCTTTAAATCTGTATGATGGGCATGAAGTTCAAATTTGCTGTTTCTTGAAGCTAAGAGCAATGTCAAAGAACCTTAAGCTGGTGCATCATGGGAGTCGTAATCAACTCCTACCCTGAAATTATTATGAATGCAGACTTGTACCTTCAACTAGTTATCAAAGAGCCAGAGTTTGTCTATCGCAATTGTTAATCTTTTGTACCAATGATTGTGCCAGGAGAGTTTCATGCCAATCCAAACCGGAGTAATGCTCCGGCTGCGAGCCATACATCATTGTCTATGAGAAAATGAATTGACTTTTATTTTTGAAACCAGTGGCATTCAAAATAGCTCTTCACACTTCACACACAGAAAAAAAACAAGCTGCAGCAGGCTGCTGAAGTCAAGCAAACAGAACCCTAAGAGGACATCTCAGGGGGAAGAACATCAAGTAATTAAAGTTTAGGGCAAGTATCATATTTATAAGGAAATGAAGTACTTTGGCAGAATTTTTGGTCAGACTGACACATCTACCGTGTCTGAAAAGAGCCTCATTAAAAAAGACAAAATCATCTTTTTTCCTCCTGAGAGTTCAACACTCGCTGCTCCGCCCCTACCACAAAAAACAACTAATCAGAGGCTCAGCGGCAGCAGCAGGGCGGCGAGGCTCCGCGCATCTCGGAAAACCGGTTTTGGTGTCTGGTCTAGGGTGTCACTGTGGCTACAAAGAGCAGGGCAGGGAGGGAGGGAGGAAGGAAGGACGTGGGAGGGATCCTCGGACTGGGACAGAGGAGAACATACCTGAGTGACGACAGTGAAACCTGAGAGGAGGGACGAGGTTCAGCTCTCACTGAGGTGAGCAGCTTCAGACAAACAAAACAAAACGTAAGGAGAGACTTTTGTTTTGCCCAGACACTGAAAACAGAGCGTGGAGCTGTGGATATTTGTGTTCTTCTAATGTGTGTGAATCCTGGAAAAATAGAAGTCTGTTTTCTTTTTTCATGTATGTGATCATACTTTTATCATCTTTCTTGCAGCCTTCCTTATATGCACAAACTGAGAAGCTAATAAAATGAATCCATGTGGAACAAATCTTTAAAAAAACATGTTTCTCTTTGAATCAAACTTCATTTGAAATGTGTGGATTTGAGTCCACTAGTGTTGTGAAATTTGATTTTTTAATTATGATATTATGTTAAGAGGTTGGGTCAGTGGTTCGCTGACAAAAACTCACAGCAACTGAGTTACAGCCATTAAAATGAATCATGTTTCAGTGCTATCTATAGCTGTAATGCCTTCAAATTTCACAAGATTGGTTTGACTTGGGCTTCTATCAATTACATTATGAACAGTAATGTTGGATTATGTGCATCATTTGCTGTGACTCTCTCTAAATGCTGGCTGTATGCTGAATGATTTGGAGAATGCGTCTTTCTATAGATGGTATCACTTTAAGCTTGTAAACACAAAGACACAAGCAGGCACATGCCAAAAATCCCCCTGTGCCCACAGGACTTTCGTCCAGGTCATGGTAGAAGAATTTAGGCGAGGATACCTCGGGATTATTCAACCCTGAATTAAGACAATATCTGTTAAATAGGAAAATCGACAAGAAAGGTGTGTGGTTAAGATCAGATGACATCTGCAAACCAAAAAAAAAAAAAAAAAGAAAAAAAAGAAATGTGGGCAGTTTTTCAGGGGCTTGCATATCATGTGACCCAGTGACTCCAAATCAGTCATATTGCTACACTGGAGAAACAGGACACGCTTCTTTTTATTACTATTATACATTCAGATTTTTATGGGAAAGTCATCTTCCTCCACCCACCTGTTGGTGTGTGTTCACACACCATTTGTAAAACTCTCCATCATCATTCATGTCTTCACTTTTCCAATCAGGCTCTGTGGTCTTTTTTGTCCTTTTCCCGCATCTACATCAGGATTTTTTACTGAACCATATGGCTCTACAAAGGTGCATGCACAAAGCCTTTGGCCACCTTTGTCTCAAAGTAAACTGGGGGGGCGAGAACAGATCCTATCAGTCAGATTAATGCAGAGTTGGGTTTCTGCAGCACCTGAGGGGAATCTGTTTGAGCTAGTGTCTGTAGCAAACAGGTGGAAAACAAAAAGGAACAATGGATGCCTGTTCTCCAGAGTGACTCTGCATTTTGAGCAGCGCAAACCACCAACTACCCACCACTCTTCTTATCTACATCACCTTCTACTACTAGAAGGGTTTTACTGCTGAGTTTTTCCTCTTCAACATTTAAATAAGTGTGAATAAGAGTCAAAGCATCAGTATAAAGCTGCGCTCAGAGTGATGCAAGAAGGCAGCTTCCTCATTAATTTCAATGGGACCACAGTTTTAACACAGTGGAGTTTCACATGCACAGGCTCAAAAAAAAAAAGTGGCCAGTACAGTGTGCACATGGGAAAATACCATCAACATTTGAGTTTATTCAGTGAGACACAGACAAGCAGTCTCTTGAGTCTTGTTTCTGATAACCTGATGAGGATAAGTCAAATATTCTCTCTTCTTTTTTTGGGTCTCCACCAACTCCTCAGGGATATATCTCTTAGGAGCTTTCCTACCTAAAAAAAAACAAAACAAAAGAAGCTATGAGCTGAAACTCACTATAAAGCCTTGTAAAGACGCCAGGAGCTGCAGAACCAGGTGATAATTCTCTGTAGGTTCATCACTACAAGCAACATGTTTCACATCGCAAGTGTTGTTTTCACACCTTCATTTGATACGTTTAACGGGAGTATTTCCTACTGTAGTGGTTGCAGAGCTGGAGGATAAAATAACTGTCACTGTGATACAGTGTAAACTGTCTCGCAGCGATCGAAACTGCTCACCTGTACCTGGAACAATACACCCACATCACCACAGCCCCTCGAGTATTTTCAGGCAGGGCTGTTTTCGGTCTCAGCTTGGCCTATAAACGTTGTCCTATTCAACATCATCGTTGATGAACGGTGACACAGTTCTCATGTGTTTGTCCGTTTATTCATCCTGTCTAAATCAATGATGTTCTAATTTGTGTGAGAGCTAAATGTTTTTAGAACTATAGGATTTTATTTGAGGATTATAATTTTACTGCGGCTGCATCATAGACCTGCATTATTTGAAACTATAACTAATGTGTCACTAATGAAGGCTAAATTTTTTGTATTTTTTATGCATTTTATAGGAAATGACAGCTAAAAATACACCTCATATGTTTAATTTTCCCAAAAATCAACAATAATTATTTAAATCCATTATTCTGAATATTAAATATTCTGGATTTTTGTTATTCTTCTCAATTTAGCTCATTTTTAAAGCCTAAACATAATTGATACATTATCAATTTATTTATTTTTTATTAATTGTTGAATTTTTAGGTCTATAAAAAGAAGGTCAGACATTAACTTACCATGCTGTTATCAGAAATAAAAGCACACTGAAGAAGATGGATGTCTGCATGATCAATAAAATTATTTTAACAATTAATCCACCAATGGTTTCAAAACTAGTAAAAAGCACCTTAACTCTCAGTCTACTGTATGTGTGTGTGTGTGTGTGTGTGTGTGTGTGTGTGTGCGCATGCATGCATGGTGGCTGTTAGTGGAGCTTAATGAGGGGTTAATGAATTGAGTCCTAATTGAGATTCCTCAGTATTTTACTCACAGCTGGAGTCCAGACAATGAATCCATAAACAGACAGACAGAGCCCACAGGGACACAAGCAGCTATGTGAACCCCCCACGCTGCCAGAGCCTCTGAGCAAGGCACAAACACTGCCAGAGTTTGAGGTTTGGAGGACGTTCTCTAGAAGACTTTTTGGACTAAAGCCACACTCGCTATGTTTCACCTCTGCAGAAATCCTGTGAAATGACATCTTCATTTACAAATCATGCAGTCCTCCTACAACAACAAACACTCACACACTAACATCACCCCCTATGTAGTCAAATTATATTTGACTCCTCATTTGCCTATGTTGTATTTACAGTAGTGTACATGAGAGAGAGGACTAAAAGCTCAGCAGAGCTCAAGCCTCAGGCGAAAAACATTTGAAACAAGTAGTTGTGGCTGGATTACAAAAAAAATGCCACTTGTGGATCAACAGATTTAGAAAACCATGTGTCTTTTTGTATCTCATGCTCGACTCAAAAACAAAAATCTCCTAAATCATAATTCATAAAACCCAAACCTCTTGAAACCACCTTAAACTGAGCATGCCCTAGTCCAGTGCAAAAGAGCCATGTGGCATAGCATGTAGCAGCATATTTGCAGGAATTTGTCCATGAACACAAGAGATTTTGTTTAGTTATGTTAAAAAGACAATTTTAGGATAAATTCAGTTGCAACATCTCATCATTTGCTAGCTCAGCCTTCACGTCAAATAGCCTAGTTTCATGGGAAATCAATGTGGCTTTTAGCTTAGCATGCCAGTCCATAGTTTCACCACCATAGCTGGTATTAAGGTGCCAAGAACCAGGGACATCTTAATAAGGGATCATTAATAAAAACTGAGATCCGTTAACAACATGTTAAATAAAGAAACTAATGACAAAATAAAAGTAGAAAGATGACAGTCGTAAGATGACATCAACATCTGAATGAGGATGGGAACTGATACAATTTTGGTACCAATGACATTATCAATTCTGTTTATCCCGCAGATTCTTTATGATTCCTGAGCAATTTTCTGTGTGGAATAAGGTTTTCAGTGTCAGTGCAACTGTTTTATCACCTCCGAGTCTGAACACACTGAACACTGTCTTCATGTAAAATGGATGAAATGAGAATATTTGTACAGCATTCAGTTTCATTTAGCTTTTCTTAGTCAAAGCAAAAAAACTGCAGGGGTCTGCCTGTGGGGGCTAAAGTTATTATATATGGATATTTACCCTCAGTAACAGGCGTGCTGCTCTGTGGGGAAGCAGTGGCACTTGTGCGTTACATGTCAAATACATGACAAACATGATATGTTGTGTGGACAGATGTTTCAGCATATTGCTGGTATTTCACCTTTACTTGTAATCACCATTTTACAAACATTTACCAGCACTGTCATCGTCACTGTTTCATAAAGTTTAACTGTCAGGATGACATGCCAGCATTGATAAGCTTGATTTGATTACAGAAGACTCTTTGGAACCAGTCTTGAATTTCCATCCATACATGTAAAACAACACAAACTTGACACGCCAACAAGAAGCATCAACCCCAAACAGATGCCTGGACCCGTCATGCCATCTGTATGGAAAAACACAGAAGATCTCAAAGAGTTTCGATGATGCCTTCACCTCGGCTAAACCTTCAATCCATTTGCCTTTCAAGTCACAATTCAAATTCTCAGTCCTTGGTTTCAAGGTCAACCATTTCCATAAGGAGACAACATTTCCCTAATCAAAAGAACTCAACTTGCTACAGTACGTCTGCAGAAGACCTTCATTGCTTGTTTATGGAGAAACATCCAGGCTGGTTGGACACGCGAGTCCAGGACCGGTCACTGTTTTCAGACACAACACCAGCTGCGTATATGAAGGTGTTTCACAACCTATGTGGAAGTCCAACAGGTTTTGGTTTTCTGTCACATTTACTTTTTTCATACTGTATCCACAACCTCATCTCAAAGATTTATCTCCCTTTGACCACGAGGGGGCTGATTCATGTCAATTAGAACAAACTAATGGTGATTCTTTTCACAACAGAAAAAGTACAGGAACATCCATAGAACCTTCTCAAACCACTCAGCATGATATACGTCTCCAAACACCCATATAGTCAACTAAATATGTTTAAATTAGGGTTACACAAAAGCAGTACTTCAGTAAATCAATAATTGTTTGGAACATATACAGATACAGAGTCCTAGAGGGGACATGGAGGAAAATATATTTTTATTCATTTAATTGCATAACTGCTTATCCTTATCAGGGTTGTGGGAGTCCAAAGCCGATCCCAGCTGACACTGGGCAAATGAATTTATGCATAAGTAAGACAGGAATTACATCATGCACACTTCCCAGAGAGACTTCCTTGTCAGACTTCCAGTAAATTACAAGGGGGAAAAAAGCAAACAATAGAGGAAAGACTTGAAAAACATGATTTTGTTAAGATATTTTTTTACTTTGTCATCCTGATTCAACACCCAATGTGGATTCTTTTATTCTGAAAGGTTTTGTTCAGAAGTTGTTTTCTTGTTAATGCTAACAGGACAAAAAATGTTTTCCAGATAACAAAGTTATGCGAGACAATGTGAAGAATTTTTTTTTCCTTAGTCCAATCTAAAATGTCCCTTCTGATCCTCCGTACAGCCAACTTTTCAAAAAAAAAAAAAAAAAAGTTGAGGGGAAACTGAGGGAAGATCTTCCTCAAGATATGTCACCATTCAAACTAACTCAAAATAACACCAAAATGCAAAACACAGTAGCTGATGGTTGTATTAATTTTGGAACACATGATATTTTTGCAGTAGTTATCATGATAACACACTTGATTATGCAATGGAAAAATTCAGACAGCCGTTAAAAAAAACAACATATAGGTAGGGTTGTGTGTGGGTGTGTATTGATAAATGGGCGGTGGGGGCATCAGTCACTAGCTGTGTAAATCACTTATTTTCAATGCATTCCTCGTGTATACACTCTCAGTTGCACAGTTTAGGTTATAATGTTCAGTTTTTCAAACTGTTTCAGAGACGTGTGGATGTAGTTTGTGCTGCTGTTGAATTGTATTAACTGAGGAGTTCCTGATATGTAATCTATCCTCGTTAATCAAAGAGGGATGGACAAAAAGTACAAGAAACTATAAAAAAAAAAAAAAGTACTAAAGTGAACATTTTCTTAACCCAAGCATAATGCCAAGACAGCATACATCTTGCAAGTGGTTTCATGATATGAGGTCTTCATTTTCTATAATATCCTACAATATGCTTATAACGATCTGTCTGTAAGTGACTACAGTGAACTTTTTGTAGACGTCTCAGGAGTTTTAAACGTTTTCAAAGGATCTCATGAGATTGAAGTGGAGCGCCTAAAAATCCATCAGTACTTTATAACTTGAGGAAATAATCAAAAAGTCCACAACAGAGCCAGAGGCCTTATGTTAAAGAAGGTGAAATGACTACTACTACTTCAACACAAGTTATAAAAGTAAAGGTAGATTTTATATTAAGCCCACAGCCCCGAAAATAAACTCTGAACAGCGAGGTGTCTTGGAAGGGGAAAGGTAAGCTGAGCAGCAGCCGCCCAGGTGAAACACTCCTCTACTCTCGGTGTAGTTTAAACACCATTAAACCTTAAAAAAAACTCAACACAAACACACACAGGTAAACTTCTACATTTAACTGGACTTACCTTGCAGATTGATCTAAAAAAAAAAAAGGTGAATCCTGTTCTCAGTCGTTGTCCGGGGCGTTTTGTCACCGTACCATGTTTTCCTATCTCTTCCTGCTTGTAGAGAGTCGGCGGCTCCCCGCCCTTCTTCTCCCCCCCCCCCACCAGCTGCCTCACCTGCTCTGCCCCGCGAAAAACCTGCCGGACCGGTCCGACGGGTCAGACACTTTTAAAACAACAAATAAATAGCTCGTTAAAAACAGCGCGTGGCGTTCAGGGAGGCTGCGGCTGCGGAAGCGGGCGCCTAGGTGTTCTGGTCACGTGACGCACAGGTAAAGGTGTGTAATTGAATTCTTAATTAAACCAGGTGGTCGTTGAGAGAGGGAGCGAGATCATTTAACCATATATGCGGCGGGGCTATGCGCAGTATTACTAGCAATAGAATGGGTGGAGGACATGACGGTCAGGAAAATAGCCATATGTAGTGATTCATTTTCAGCACTCTTAAGCATTAAAAACAGGACAGCTAAAACACATCATAAAAATATTATATGAAATAATGTTAAAAACATCCAGATTAACACAACAGGGGAGGGAAATAACATTCATGTGGGTTCCAGCTCATCTAGGAGTACAAGGAAATGAAAAAAGCGTGCTAAGGAGGCAGTAAAGAAAGAGGAGGTGGAAATGAAAGTAAAATGATCAAAAGCAGAGGGAAAAAGTTTAATATGGAAGGAAATAAACAATCAGTAGAACAACACTGGAAGAAGCAGAAAAAAGGGAGACATTTATATAAATTACAAAGTGTAGTAGGAGAGATAGGGTGTTATGGAGATAATAGAACAGAGCAAGTAGTCATGAGCAGAGTAAGAATTGGACATAGTAAACTGGACAACACACTTAATATTATAGGAAAACATCCAACTGGTCAGTGTAGCTGTGGGGAGAGGGAGACAGTGGAGCATGTGATTGTAGCATGTCCTGGATATGAAAGAGAGAGGGAAATGATGAGGAGAGGGCTGCGGAAGGAAGGAATATGGGAAAATAATTTCAAGAGTATAGTAGAATGTGGAAAATCTAAGGAAGGGAGGAGAATCATTGTGAGTTTTCTTATCTCAACTGGGTTAATTAAAAGAATATAACAAGGGGAAAGGAGAAAGAAGTAAAGTCCAGCAGATGGCGGTATATGCAACATTAAGGATGCCGACTGCCAATAAACAAAGAAGAAGAAAAAAAAACGTGTGTCCGATGTGTGTGTGTGTGGGTTTTTTTTATTATTATTATTAGAATATTTATATCTTTTTAATTATTTGAGGAGAGCCTTCCGGTTTGACGTCAAAATTAATTAATAGTAGTAGAAATATGCATATTAAACATGTTATCTTTACATTTCCTCAATAAATCCAATGGATGATATAGATTTGTAATGCTTATAATCTGATGAATTAATGCCAGAGCATCCGTGATAACAGCTGAAACATCTTATTAATATTTCAAAAGGTAGCACTTTTTGTTAAAAAAGTAACATGATTAAAGGCATTTTAAAGGGATGTGTGTCACATAAATAAATCATCTTTGCAGAGGAAACAGCTGTAAAACATGGCGAGTTTATTTGTAGACCATCTTTCAAAAACAAGGCAAGATAGATAGAGGAAATAGATGAAGACACTTTATGGATATGATACGAAAGAATGAAAAGTAGGCTAACACTGATGGTTTATGTCTGCAGGAAGAGACATAAATAAATAATCCCAAACTGAATTTAATTTTTTTTAAAAAGAAAAATAAAAGCACTACAGATGCATTTTAAGCCATTCTCTGTGTTTCTCATTAACATTAATAATAACTTTCAGTTTCAGTGGTTGTAATAGAAGGCCTGTCATTTAAAGTGGATGTTATGCATATGTGTGTTTTTTCTGGTTGTGGTTGATAAATTACAGATTGTATGTATTGTTTATTTCTTTATTTCACTGTTTTCAAAGAATGCTGAGTATGCTGTGCTATGTTAGCATGACTCTTAAAGGAGATTAAAAAGTGATTTGATGCAGTCTGGATGGGACCCTTCCAGCTCTAGTCTTCCTTTATACTCCATTTGTTGACCAGTAGCGCCACCTAAAGAGAATCCTGCTCAACAAGAAACCTACAAGTGTGAAACTGCTGTTTCATTGCTGCTGTAGAACCCCCCAGAGCCCCTCAGTGGACCACTAATGGCCCTGCACCTCAGGGACATGCATGGTTTTCATCATCACGGTACACATTTAATTTCATCTTCTTAATATTGTATTTTTAGGTTAATAAACAGCAAGTTTTAGCTGCAAAATATGGACCTCAACCTCTTTAGAAAATAATCTCAGATTTTATTATTTTAACGTTTAGCGTTTAACATTTAACGTTTAACGTATAGACCAGGGATTTAGCCAAATCTCACAGCAACATAACCACATATTTCATGAATATACATATAGCCAAATTTTGTGTTTACTTTCTGTAACAGCCTACAGTGTTGTCATAGTGTCATTGTGACATTATCAGCTATCGACTTTCTCTGCTTAAACCTAAGACTTAACATTAGTTGTAACAGAAACCCTGTACTACAAACTGGAGGTGTGGAGTTTCAACAACATGGGCATTTACCAGACAGGGAGGTTCTACTGAAAGTTGCATTGTGGGAAATGTAGGATCAAGTGTTTTTGCTTTCTTAGCCATTATTATTTAAATTCTGACCACTCTTTTTATTCTTTCTTTTTGAATCCCCCTTTATGGATGTACAATATTTTATATAGCAGCTGTTTATATGTATGTTATATGTTTATTAATATAGTTATTTTAGTTTGAGTTATTTGTGTTTGTTCCTGTGGGGGGCAGTAAAGCTTATAGAAGCGTTTAAATGGGCGAAATCAAAGAAGAAGACGGAAAAACCCCGCCTTTCCTGTTGTCTATTGGCCAATCAGAAGTCCACATCCTGAATCAGCTCACCGTAGTGTGGCTCAGAGACAGGACCGCTAGTGAGCTAACAGGCTGACAGAAAGCTAAAAACACAACACTTTATTATTTGTTAGGTTGACCACTTTCCTGTCCTGATAATCACCGGGGTAACCAGCTCGCGCCACAGCCGGCAAACTGTACCATGGTCGGAGTTAAAGTGATCGGGAGCGACCCGGACTTCCAGCCGGAGCTAGCGGCCGCCGGCTCCAGGCTCGCCGTGGTGAAGTTCACAATGGCTGGGTAAGCTTACCAAGCCGGCTCCGAGGCCGCGCGGCTAGCCGGGCTTAGCACGTTATAGTCTCTCCTCACAACGTACGACTCTAAAACACCCAGAGCTGTTTGTGGAGAGCTGACAGCAGCTGAACAGCCATGTTTATCTGACAGGAGTGGATTTCACTGCTGGGAAAGCTAGGTTAGCATGCTATCGTTAGCAGGCGTTAGCTAACTAGCTGTGTCGGTTACAATGACATAGCAGTATTATAGTAAGTTGGTTGCTGAGGTGTTGTAAGACCTAATGGTCTGTTTGTTATTTAAATGGAGAGTGGGCTTTCACCTCTAGTCTACAATGGACACCAGTAAAGGTCAGCCACGTTACCATTACCACCAACGTAGCTGTGAAAAATCAGTTTTTACTCCCCACTGCAGTCAGCCCTGCTAACGGTAGGTCCTCACACTTTGACTGGACTTGGTACGAGGCTGTGATCTGAAGCTGTGAAGTTCAAATGAAATGACAGAAAATCAATGACAGCTTTGAGAACAGACTAAATACGAGACCTGATCGGTTTACAGCTGCTAACGTGAGCTTTGGCTGCATTTCTCTGGTAGCATGTAGTAATGTTAATAGATTACATGTTAAGCAAGTTCAGGATGTCATTATGAACTCTGGTAAAACAGTGACAGACAGTTTCTTTGTTGAATCAAGCGTATCACACATTTAAAACCTCCCAGTATGTACCTGATGTATGATAGATTCAGAGTAATAAAGGGGGAGATGCCACAGTACAGAAGTATAAAACATCAACCCCAAGTCAAACTGATCTGTTGTCGGGGTTGATATTATCTTTTTGCAAATATTTAGTGTGAATCAACTTATCAGCCAATAAATAATCATAAAGGTCAGTACAAGAATGCAATAAATATATTTTAATTAAGAAACAATGTCTCAGTTGCATATTCCGTCCACTAGGGAGCGCTGTCAAGTTTGTTTCCAACTGTACAATGCCCTGCCCAGTACATACACTATCTGTCCAGTTAGTAATCAAAACGTTCTCAGGTATTGGTCGGGCTCTAGTCAGTGCTTTGTGTGCAACAACTAAGTTGTGTCCGTAGCACAGAGTATTGGAGACTGTCAGATAGTAAATGTGGATCAGCAGTGGTCGGATTCTTAGTTTTGTTTCTTTTCTTTTACCTTCTTCACATGCAGAAATCTCAGAATGTTCAGTTTATCATGATGTACAGCAGAGACGCAGAAGTCCTCACATTCAAACTACCCAAAGTTTAGCCTCTCGCTAAATAACTGAAAAAATTTAAATTACTTTCAGTTTCTCTTCAGTGAATAGACTTGCCGGTCAATGAACGCGCTCTCCTCTGCCTCCTCAGGTGCCGGCCATGCGTCAGAATAGCTCCAGCTTTCAACATGTTGAGTAACAAGTACCCACAGGTCGTCTTCCTCGAAGTAGATGTTCATGTCTGTCAGGTGAGTCTGAGCTGCTCCACCCACCTCGTGTCTTTCTGTCAACAAATCCCACAAGAAGTTTTTGCCTAATGTTTCTCACACAGAAGAACATAGTGTATATCCTGGGGACTATTTTCAGTGGCGGATTAATCCACACTCCCCCCAAAAGTCAGTGTAGTGTGGACTACTGAGGAAGCAGAGTTCCTAAAGAATCAGGCTGGTGTTACTTATATTAATTATTAAATATTAGTTAATATTAATATGTTCTTATTGTCAACAAAACCATTAGTGTCTTAGTTTGTCCCTCAATACATGGTAATGACAGGAACTTGTCACCCAGTGCAACAGTGTGGTTCATTGATGTGTTTTTAATAGTCTGTGGACAACAATGGAGCTCTGTGACACAGAGGTTTAAGATGTATCAAGCTTTAACTACACAGACGAAACATGTTAGTGGGACCAGTTCATTGCTGGTGTTGGTTTTTGTTGACAGGAAGAAAAAACAGCCAGGAACTCGAGCAGAGTTACAAACCAAACAGTTAGCTTGACACGAGGTTTCGATGATTCAGGGCTCATTTAACAAAAAAAAAAACCCATTTCTCTTTCTCTCAGGCGACAGCCGCAGCCAACAACATCTCAGCCACACCAACGTTCTTGTTCTTCAGGAACCGGGTCCGGGTGGATCAGTATCAGGGTGCGGACGCTGCAGGTCTGGAGGAGAAGATCAAACAGCACACAGAGAACGACCCGGGAAACAGCGAGGACTCTGACATTCCAAAAGGATACGTGAGTGGACTTTGTTCCTGACACCTCTCTGATCACAGTTTCTAAAATAGTCTCCCCTAATGGTTTTGGTAGCTGCCCTGAGAGTAAAAAATGATATCTGACAGAAAAAATAAAAGAAAACACACAGTGTGTGTCATGAAGTTGGAAACAGAAGACAATAAGTTTGTAAAGTACGTGTGTGAGTCAGGGAGTAGCTTCTAAATGACGTACGTGAATGTTAAGTGAAGTTGATTGTGTCTCGTTCGCTTCGTTCTCAGATGGACCTCATGCCTTTTGTCAACAAAGCCGGCTGCGAGTGCCTCAACGAGAGCGATGACTGCGGCTTCGACAGCTGCTTAATCAAAGACTCCTCCTACCTGGAGTCTGACTGTGACGAACAGGTACGGACCGATAACGCTAATATAACCCGTCACCACCCGAACACGAGATCATTTTTTAAACATGCTTGATATTACGACTAAAGACTGATGCTAAAGCAACATGTCCTCTGCTCAAGTTGATTATCCATATAGGTTAGAAGACATGCACATGCACACAGATCATACTTACTTCATTTGACATAACCCCGATGCTTAGCTTACACACTTGGTTGTATTAACATTACAAGAGAAAAGGCTTTTACAATGAGGACTAATGTGTGTAGGACACATGATGCTGACAGGGCTGCTAAAGTTAGCCTAAATTCACAGCATGACCGGCTCCATACACAGTGGATGTGCTACTTTTTTAATGTAACCTTTAGCCGCACAAGCTATTGAACTCAGTAAATGGCGTGCACTTTGAATTTAGAAGTTCTGTTAATACTTTCTGTAGTAAGTTAGCCAGATATGCTAACAGTTGCAGATTAGACATAAACACATTGTTTGATTGTTTCTTACACTTTTGCTCACGTTTGTTTTTTTTAGATCAAATACTACACTCACCAAACTTAGCATGCGGCTTACCCTACAGGACAAGCCTCAAGAAATTTAAAGCTCGACAAGCATGTCATTCTCTCTAACAGTGGCTAAGCTATGATTGGACAGTCACTGTTTCAGGAATGGAACTGGCGAGCGGATACCTTTTTGTATTCTTGACACCAAAACAATATTTTTTTTTTTTGATATCTTGCCTTGAGGAATTTAAACACATTTTCTGCAAAAGTCGAAAACACAAGTTGATGATAGGTTTGATATCCAGCCCTACATCAGGAGGAACCTTTGCTCTTTCACCTCAGGACAAACTTTACATTTCAGCCAGATGATAATTGATTGTACCTTCTCAGAGCACCTGAATAAATTTTCTAATATGTCACTGTCCTTTAATCTTTCTAGTTGCTGATAACGATCGCCTTCAACCAGCCCGTGAAGCTCTTCTCTATGAAGCTACTGTCTTCAGACTTCGGTAAGTTTTTTTTGCTGCTCTACGCTTCAGTTATTAATCTGAATCATTTACCTGGAGATATCCTATAATTTCTCCATCCTCCCTTCCTTATTTTTACTTACCTCATTTGTCCTCTGCTTCATTTTTCCTCCCTTCTCTGTATAAGCCCAAGCCCCTAAGGTGGTGAAGATATTCATCAATCTCCCTCGGTCGATGGGTTTCGACGACGCGGAGCGGAGCGAAGCCACTCAGGCTCTGGAGCTTTCAGAGGAAGACTACAAAGACGACGGTTTGATTCCTCTGCGCTACGTCAAGTTTCAGAACGTACAGAGTGTTACGGTAAGGACCAGATCACCAACATGACTGTTGAAACATAGCTGCGGTTAGGTTTCAGACAAAATGTCATTGAATTTAAAATGGACTTATGTGTCAGCTGCAAGAAGAGGGCGTCAAGTAGTCATTATTTCTTTTTCTCACCAGTTGTTTGTCAAGTCGAACCAAGGAGATGAGGAGACAACAAAAATCAATTACCTGACATTCATAGGCACTCCAGTACAGGCCACTAACATGAACGACTTCAAAAGGGTAAGGACCTGTCACCTGTCACATTTATGTCTATTGATGTTTGTCTGTAAATGTAGTCATAGCTGATGATTTTATTTTGTCGCCACACAGGTTGTGGGAAAGAAAGGAGAGAGTCACTGAGCGGGAGAACCAAGGGGAGGATGAAAAGAAGAGGAAGAGGAGGCTACAGATACATCCAAGGACTTTCCCTCTGCCAAAGCTGACACACACTCTGCTGTCACACACATACATACACACACACACACACACACACACACACACACAGTCTCCAGCTGACCTCCTCAAGTTCTGAATGAATTCTCCGTCTGTGGAGAGTCGGTCTATGAATCATTTGTATTGTAATTCTGATGAAAATCACTGTAAATAAAACACAATCCTTTTTCAAAGGCATGTGCGTCGTGTCTGTTTTCTGTTGCAGCAACGTTCCCTGGATGTTAATTTTACCACCAGAAGCTCGTTCTACTCAGGCTGTACAGATGAAACAGGACAATCATATGTCTGCATGTACACAAAGTAAAAACTCAATATCAAACCAAAGAATTCATAATGTTCTGTCTCGACTACAGGTAGAAAACTGACGACAGACTCGATAATCTGGTAATTTGTATAAAGTCCGTGTAAAGTAAGAGTAAATATGTATTCTGAGTTTGTCAGACCAAAGAAGAAAGTGTTATTAACCAACCAGCCAAATTTGAATGATTAAAAATATCAACAAGTTTATGAAATTAGGCGTCAAAATCAGGTAAAAATGAATTCTCAGCTCCAGGACTGTAGGGGCGTGTCCTCTGAATGTGCTGAAGCCACGCCCACTCATGGGAGCAGTCAAGCAGCCATTTTGAAGCGACTGAAACGTGTCAGATGAGTTCAGAGAATGACATGAATAACTTTGAAACACTGAGCGAGATGAATTCACCTCTATCTCTCTGCTAGAGGTGCAGGGGTATGCTCAGGGTGGCCTCGGCGTGTCATCAAGCCACCCTTTAAGGACCGCCCACAACATCCTGGACTGAAAACTCTTTACCTCCAACTTCACATTTCAATAATATATCGTTCAAAGTCTTTTCACATGTTTTCAGCAACTATTTCCCCACATATTAAATGTGTTTTGAAAGAAATCTCAGAAATGTCTTTACACTGACTTCAAAGCCTAATCGGCAAATGGGCTTATAGCAGGTCGCTGTGTTACTGGGGCAAAGAACCAAATAAAAGTTATTAAGTGACAGTTTGAGTTTTAGTTACACTGCACTGAATAAAGGAAAATAGATGAGTCATATTTAACGTCATCAGGGAGCTGATTTTTCTGTGGGTAGCAGCTAAAGATTTGATTATTATTCAAGCTGGGGTTGTCATTGTGCGATAATGTTTTAGCGTATTGCAATTTAACTGCACCTACTCTAAAGCCTGAAAACAGAGGAGGCTGTGCCAGCATACTTTGGCCAATCACAGGTAACTTCAAAGACAGGGTGTTCCTATTGGCTGCTCTCCAAATGCAGATCTGCATGCACATCCTTGTACATGGTGAAAGCCTGATTCAGTAGTGGAAGATCCTGCAGAATTTTCCATACCTCTGTTGCCTGCAACGTTCTATGAACGTGCCTGCCTGTTCTATAAAAACAAGAGGATCAACACAACAACGTATGAAGCAACAATTTATTTTCAGTCTTAATAATAATAATAATACCTTTATTTATATAGCACCTTTAAAAACAGTGTTTACAAAGTGCTTTGACAGACAGGCATGAACAAAATACTCAGGCAAAATATGAAGAACCAACAACATTTAGAAGACAATAAAAAGCAATTCAATTTTTTTTTTAAGTTAAGAAATGCATAAATTACATAAACAATCACATAACAAAAATAAAATAAAATAAAATGCAGTGAAATAGAATAATTTAATTCAAGTTAAAAGTTAAAAAAAAAAAAGTTAAAACGACAAACATCCCATAAAAGCAAGTCTATAAAAATGTGTTTTAAGAAGTGATTTAAAAGAATTCACTGATTTTGCCTTAAGTCCTCAGGCAGGGCGTTCCAAAGTCGAGGGGCCCTGATGGCAAACGCCCGGTCACCTTTAGTTTTGAGCCTCAGTCTTAGGTTGAACTTTGTTTGAGCAGCTCATCCAGATTTATCTCTCACACTGATTTCATTTCACCAGTAATGAGTTAAAAACACACACTGCTGTGCAGAGGCTCCTCCTCTTCCAGGAAGGAATCCAAGCATCAAGCCCTTCCTTCTTCTTCTTGATCTCAGGTACAGCCAACCCCATCTTGTCAAGGTGTTCCTGTTTTCCGTCTCATACACAGATCTGCCAGTTTACAGACGCCAGCCTAACCAACAGTCTGTGAAGTACGATAGCTGACGAGTCCCACCCAACTCACGGCAGATCAGAAAGTGAAAACAGAAAAGAAAAAGAAGAAAAGAAGGTTTTGTTTTTTTTTAGTTTTTGAGTTTAAGTTTGGAACAGACTGCAGCTTTTATCAGGAAGTGAAACTATTCATCATTCACTGTCTCTGGGAGGTGAAATGGCACAGCAAGGAATTCATCTGGAAAAAGAAAAACTCTGCTGTTCGATTTTACTGCCACAAGAAGAGCCAAAGACCAGAGATGAATTCTTACAATACTCATGTGAACTCACACTGGATCCAAACACATTACACTCATGTACAGGAGTTAATATATATGAGGATAAAATAAAGGCATACTATTATAATTGGGACGGTGGAGGTTATCTGTCTCACCCAGATTTACATGGCCTCAGGTTTTGTGTAGAGAGAGTCTGACTGGACGACGTTACTGGGAGGTTGAGTGGAGTGGAAGTGAAGTTTTTGTAGCAGTAGCATACAAGGACATCAGCAGAGAAGGAAGAGAAAGTGTATTTGGAAACAATGACAAGTCTTGGGCATTACAATGTTTCCGTGATAGATATGAATTCAGACATAACAACATCAGAACCTCTATCTCTGGCCCTCAGTCCTCCAGAGTTGGAGTGTACCTGGATCACAGTGCAGGTGTTCTGTCCTTCTACAGCGTCTCTGAGACCATGACTCTGCTCCACAGAGTCCAGACCACATTTAGTCGACCGCTCTGTCCTGGGTTCAGTATGTATGACAAAAGAGCCTCTGTTGTTGTTAAAAGACAAGACACAAAACAATGTACTTAGAAGTTCTGTATATAGGGATCTTTCTCTTGTCCTCCATGCAGATTATCACTGCTCATGACGATTAGTCAGTTTTCATCTTGTTTCATCTTTTAAAACTTTAGTGATAATTGTTCTTTTAAGTAAAATATCTGTATACCAAATCAAGATTTACAAAACAACAAAAAGAAATCTTTAAAAAAGTAAAACGATAAAAATACAAACAGGTAACCTGAAAATTTGTCTGAGCGATGATGATAAAAAAACAGATATTGATAATTCCGAGATATTTCTGTTTTAAATTTGTGTAGTGATAATATTAAAGAACTGGTTATGTTTGTTTTCTGTGACTCAGCTGAGGATTTATTCAATGATAAATGACTGATCAGAATAAAAACAGTGCAACATGTTCAGATGGATTTCTTTGATTTAGTTTGATTTTTGGGTATTTGTAGATAAAGATTTTTTTTCATACTTGATATTGCCATATAGACATATGTTTAAAAAACACTTTCCTGTGATTTTATTAGCCTCTAACCTGTTGTGTGGTCTGTACAGTTCTCTTTCTGTTCTGCTGTGTGGACTTTAGAGTGACACTCCTCATCATTAGTGCTATCACAGTATAATGAATCAAACAGTAAATAAATATTAAAACTTTTTCAGAATCAAACAATATGTTTTTGTCTTTTTTCACCTCCTTTGCCTACAACGGCCCGGCTCCACACTGAGCTTCAGGCACATTATGTTTGATCCCATGCCACTCATATCAACAAATGACAAAGATGTATGCTAATAAACAGTCACAAACAGTAACTTTATTTAAACATAAATACATGATTTCTAATTTTTTTCTTAAATAAGTCAACAGACTTTTCACAGCAGCCATTTTGACATGAAATAGTAAACACAGGTGTTACCAATGATACTAATTAAGGTTCAGTTCCATTCAGGTCAAACAGAGTCAGTTGTACTGCTGTGGTGCATGTCGGCTCACTGGAAAGTCTCTGCTGCACTAAATGGAACTGAACCTTAATTAGTATCATTGGTAACACCTGTGTTTACTATTATATGTCAAAATGGCCGCTGTGAGAAAGGTCGATAATAAACATAAACTCACACCAAAACGACATAAAATAATATGAAAAAATCACACACAGAGGTACATGACTGTAGGTATATGCAGAAGAAGTGAGAGAGGGAATATTAATAACAGTGGAGTCTGTCAGATGTCATATCCTGTTTATGATGTTTGTAATTACTGTTGTAACAGTGTTTTAATGCAGCCAGGTCTCTGTTAAAAAATTAAATTTCATATCAACACTTTCACCTGATTAAATAAATGTAATTAAAAAGTGCTCTGTCATATGACTACTAGGACTGTCAAGCGATTAAAATGATTAAAAGTGATAAATTTATATAAATTAATCACACATATTTTTTTTCTGTGAAAAGCATCCAAACATATTCAAACATGTTGCAAATCAAACTGAATTTAGTAGATGAATAAATGAATGAATAACAGACATTATAAACATGAAAGTTCAATATGTTTTATATGAAAAACTAAAAACATTTTTCACTGTTCATATCCAATATGAACATCTCAGGACAAACCTCTAACCTCAACCTGACAGCACAGTAACAGTCTCTTTGACATCAGGACTTTTTTCCAACATCTTATGTGTCAAAATAAAGTTAAGTTAGCTCAGAGGACGCTCTCTATAAAACCTCTGCCTGTCCTCTAACACTGACATTGACCTGCAGTCCATTTAGTGAGGCAGTTCGTTAACCATTCGTTAGTAGACTTCAGATGCTGAATGTCTGGTCGAGGTGGAGGATGGCTGCTAACGCTAGCATCAGGTGTTGCCTCCATCATGTTTACAGAGCAGGTGTGGGCGGAGCGTTTCACAGACTAAGGTAGCACCAGCAGGTACCACGCGGCCTGATTCTTCTTCTTTTATTTAATGGCGGATGGCAACGAGCGTTTAAGGAGCATTACCGCCACCTACTGTGCTGGAGAGTGGGCTGAAGTTTCCTAATTCCACTAGTGGACACAGCCCGATTAATCTGCGTTATTTTTTTAATCGCTTTATTTTTTCTATAATTAATTAATAAATTAATCGAAATTAGCGTGTTAATTTGACAGCCCTAATGACTACATTATAAATGTGATGTTTCTGACTACAATAACAAGGTGAATGGAGATAACATGAAATGATGTCACACAGCTGTTCTATAAAAACAAGTGAATCAACACGACAACCTATGAAGCAACAATTCATTTTCAGTCTTAGGTTGAACTTTGTTTGAGCAGCTCTCACACTGATTTCATTTTGTCAATAATGAGTTAAAAACACACACTGCTGTGCAGAGGCTCCTCCTCTTCCAGGAAGGAATCCAAGCATCAAGCCCTTCCTTCTTCTTCTTGATCTCAGGTACAGCCAACCCCATCTTGTCAAGGTGTTCCTGTTTTCCGTCTCATACACAGATCTGCCAGTTTACAGACGCCAGCCTAACCAACAGTCTGTGAAGTACGATAGCTGACGAGTCCCACCCAACTCACGGCAGATCAGAAAGTGAAAACAGAAAAGAAAAAGAAGAAAAGAAGGTTTCGTTTTTTTTAGTTTTTGAGTTTAAGTTTGGAACAGACTGCAGCTTTTATCAGGAAGTGAAACTATTTGTCATTCACTGTCTCTGGGAGGTGAAATGGCACAGCAAGGAATTCATCTGGACCAGGAAAAACTCTGTTGTTCAATCTGTCTGGATCTACTGAAGAGTCCTGTGACTATTCCCTGTGGACACAGCTACTGTATGAACTGTATTAAAAGCCAATGGGATGAAAAAGACCGGAAGAAAATCCACAGCTGTCCTCAGTGCAGACAGACCTTCATACCGAGGCCTGTCCTGGTGAAAAACACCATGTTAGCAGATTTAGTGGAAGATCTGAAGAAGACTGGACTCCAAGCTGCTCCAGCTGATCACTGCTATGCCGGACCTGAAGATGTGTCCTGTGATGTCTGCACTGGGAGGAAGCTGAAAGCTATCAAGTCCTGTCTGCAGTGTCTGGTTTCTTACTGTGAGCAACACCTCCAGCCTCACTATGAATCCCCTGCCTTTGATAAACACAAGCTGGTCAAACCCTCCAAGAAGCAGAATATCTGCTCTCGTCACAATGAGCTGCTGAAGATTTTCTGTCGTACTGATCAGCAGTGTATCTGTTACCTCTGCTCCATGGATGAACATAAAGGCCATGACTTCGTTGTAGCTGAAGGAGAACGGACTGAGAGGCAGAAAAAGCTTGAAACTAGTCAGCAAAAAACCCAGCAGAGAATCCAGGACAGAGAGAGAGATGTGAAGCTTCTTCAGCAGGAGGTGGAGGCTATCAATCGCTCTGCTGATAAAGCAGTGATGGACAGTGAGAAGATCTTCACTGAGCTGGTTCATCTCATTGAGAAAAGAAGCTCTGATGTGAAGCAGCTGATCAGGTCCCAGGAGAATACTGAAGTGAGTCGAGTCAAAGATCTTCAGGAGAAGCTGCAGCAGGAGATCATTGAACTGAGGAGGAAAGACGCTGAGCTGGAGCAACTCTCAAACACAGACGACCACATCCAGTTTCTACAGAATTACCCGTCACTGTCACAGATCAGTGAATCTGCAGGCTCACCCATCTTCAAAATCCATCCTCTGAGGTACTTTGAGGATGTGACTGCAGCTGTGTCAGAGGTCAAAGATAAACTACAGGACATTCTTAGTGAAGTATGTACCAAGATCTCAGAGACTGAAGTTGATGTTTTACTGCCACAAGCAGAGCCAGAGACCAGAGATGGATTCTTACAATACTCATGTCCAATCACACTGGATCCAAACACAGCACACAGACAGCTGTCACTATATGAAGGGAACAAAAAAGTAACAGTGTATTACCTAACAAGTCTAGTAGCTTCAGCAACAGCTGGGTATGGATTTAAACGTGGATATGACAGTCACAAGAAATCACAGAGTTTCCTTTACAACTGTCAAGCTCTGAGCAAAGAGAGTCTGACTGGACGTTGTTACTGGGAGGTTGAGTGGAGTAGTGAGGTTTTTGTAGCAGTTGCATACAAGGATATTAGTGAAGAAGGAAAAGAAAGTGCATTTGGAAACAACGACAAGTCTTGGGCATTACGATGTTTCCGTGATGGATATGAATTCAGACATAACAACATCATAAAGTACATCACAGTCCCTCAGTCCTCCAGAATAGGAGTGTACCTGGATCAAAGAGCAGGTGTTCTGTCCTTCTACAGCGTCTCTGAGACCATGACTCTGCTCCACAGAGTCCAGACCACATTCACTCAGCCGCTCTATGCTGGACTTTGGCTTTGTTATGGATCCACAGCTGAGCTCATGTAAACAGGAATTATTGAATAGGCAATAGGTGAGATTATCTTTTTACTTTTAAAGCTCCAGTGTGTCAGATTTAGGGAGCTCTATTTACAGAACATGGCAGAAATGTAATATAATACTTATAACTATGTTTTCTTGAGTGTATAATCACCTAAAAAATATAGAAAATATGTTTTTTGTTTGTTTGTTATCTTAGAGTGTGCCTTTTACATGTACAGAGCACAGGTCGTCTTCCATGGCGTCCACCGTGTTGAACCACCTCATTTCTCCTAAAATGGACAAACTAAACACTGTCACATTTTGATGCCACCTTAGTTTCTCCTTCATGCTAGAAAGAAGAGAGTAAAAACGAGAGGGTTGCAATCCACAACTTCACTGCTAGTTGCCCTAAATTCTACACAATGCTTCTTTAAAGAGAAAAACATGAAAAAAGATAAAAAGATAAATATAAATAAATAGCAACGACAATGTGTAAATGTGTAAATTATATTATATTTCTTCTTTAAATCTGTCCTGTAACATTGTAGTAAGGAACTTTCATTGTTTTTTTAACACACAAAACAGGTTGCCAGAACCTTTCAAATATTCAGGAATATATAAGCAATATTAATGCTGGGCATCATTTTAAAATGGGGCAGCAGTAGCTCAGTCCATTAAGAGGGTGGCTGGTTCAAGTCCAGCATGGAAGAAAGTATGGTGGTGGACTGGTACCTGGAGATGTGCTAGTTCACCTCCTGGGCACTGCCAAGGTGCCCTTGAGCAAGGTACGGAACCCCCCCGACAACTGCTCGCAGGGCGCTGCCCATCACTCCACCATCTCTCTCCACATTTGCATCTGAACCATGTGCACATAAATGTGTGTGTGTGTATTTCGGGTTAAAAGGCATGTAAAACTGAGTGAAAAAAGAATTTAATAATTAATAAAAGTATCTCTTCATCTTAGATAATGGGGTAATTGTGCAGAAATAACCACAATCTAGAAAGCTTCAAAAAGTAAAAGTTTGTTGTAACAATTTTATTTTTAATATAGAGACAAGAAACCTGAGGTCTATATAGTTCTTCTCTTTGTTATATATTCTTATTGTGACTGTAATGTTTTCTGCTGTCTCTGTTTCACCACACTGGCCATAATGGAGCAGTGATAGAAGTATAAAATAAAAAGTTAAATAGATAAAAGTTTGTTCCTGTCACTTTGAAAACGTGTTCAGAATATTGTAGTAAATTATTTCTTTACTCATAAACAGGAGGCCCTTCATATTTTCTCTCCACAGTGCTGAAATGATGTGTGATGAACTGAATATGTAGAGTAGAAAATTGATTGCAGGATCTTTTACTTATGATGTATCAATCAATCAATCAATCAATAAAGTTGTTTTGTTTTAAAAGATAATGAATAAAGTATTTGTATGTATTTATGTATATGTAACTTCTTTTCAGGAGGTCAGAGCTGCAGGAGAAAAAATTTAAATGGTATAACTGAGGACATTTTACCTCTAAAACACAACAAAATGGCAATTTGAACAGCAGCTGGCGTGCTGCAAAAACAATGACCTAAGATTCAAACATACAGCAGGGGATGTGTGCTTCTTAATTTACACATAATTTTTCATTCAGTATAAAATGATGTACTCCTTACACCTCTGCTCAGGTCTTTGTGGGAGTTTACAACAGTGATTGACACTTTCTGTCCTTCACAGCAGTGTCACACCTTTATTCTAAAAGAATGTGGACCAACAAGAGCAGCACTGCAGTCTAACCAGTTGCAAGTTTTGAACCCACTGATTAGTTCTACATGTCCCGAGTGTACAGTGTACATGTTGGTCAAACAGGGGAATCAGCATTTCTCTAAATATCTTGTCCGAGCAATCTCCTCTTCCTCATCGGGACTATCATCTTCACCGCAGTGATCTGCTTCTTTAGGCTGCCATTAACATCAATATGACTGTCATATCAACACACATAAACAATTACAACAACCTGTGAGATTTCCTGTTTCCTGTGTGCATTGTAGAGTTCTTCTGTTTGATTTTCACCTCTCTCTGTTCTGCTGCGACTTTGGGGTGACACTCTTTATCATTCGTGCATGTTAATGACTCAAATAGTAAATAAATATTAAAACATTTTCTGAACCAAATAATATGTTTGTCTTTTCTTAATTTAAAAAAATACATTTAAACGTCACTGAACCTAAAAAGGCTTTTATATCATTCAATACGCGTTCAACAAAAAAAATCCTGCCTGTTTTGAGTTTTTTGTATATTATTGCGTCACACTTTCGTATTTTGCTTTGTTTCCTATCTGTGCAGTAACAGATGATTCGTCCTCATTTCTTTCTTTGACCAACCAGATAACTGACTGGGAGAACCACCAATCGGATTTGCTGTCACGGAAGTGACGTCGCCACACTCGCCAATCAGCGCAAAACCAGCCGGGCCTCTTCCTCCTCTGTCAGAGGGCTGCGTCCGGTTCTGGCTGATGTAAAGTTGCTTTCTTGCAGCGGAGCAGAGTCAGACACACCGGCTGTCTGTCGCTTCTGGGGCTTCGTTTTCATTTTTATTTTGAATAAAAATCATTCAGTCGTCTCTCCTCCGCCGACTGTCGTGGCACCCGGGCTGACATGGCGACGGATATAACTAAAGGTGTGGAACAAGTCTCAGTGGGTAAGGAAGAAATGAGGCTAGCCCGCGAGCTAACCTAGCTCTCAGAGACATGTGTGTGTGCGGGTCTTGCATCATTTGCTGTGATATTAGCTTACGCTGATGTCTCTTTCGGTACGTGTCTGGCTCTATGTATATTCACACGAAGCAGGTTTACACCGTGAATGGCTAACAGTCATATGTAAAAAGCTGTGAGCCAGATAGAGGACATTGTGGGCTCATATTTAGCCGTGACAGCTGTCAGTCTGCACCGCAGGGGCTGCGTGGGGCTGCGTCAGTCACCTAACCCGGTGCGTGAAGCCGACCTGGCTCTGTGACTGTGCTGTCTTGTAGTGAACAGACGATGTAAAACAGTGAGCAGGGTCCAGTCCGGTCCTGTATCATATTCCAGCTCCCTGCGGTTCATGAACGTTGCTGGGTGTGCTTTCGGTTTCTCCTCTGTGTGTTTCATCATATCCTGAGTGAAGACTCTGGGTCCACCTAGACACACTTTACGTGTGTACTGTCTGTGTCCCGAGCAGAAAAAGTTCAAGTGTGATGAGCTTCTGTTCTTTTAAAAACGACAAATGATGCAGTGTGGACACGTTAGGAGACATCAGATGAAGAAATCACAGCTTGGTGACAGATCCTCTGAACTCAACCCCGTCCAACACCGTTGGGTGGTGACTGTGAGCCGGCCCGACCCCCCCCCAACATCAGCTCTCTAACACTTCTTTCAAATTCGTCAGGGAAGCCTGAAACCGTAAAAGTGGAGGTTGTTGTAGCAGCACATAGTTTCACATTTGGGTGGAATGTCCACATACTTATGGCCGTGTAGTCGGTCGTGTTTGCCTTGATTGACAGGTGTCTGTCTGTACTTGTAGACAAGTTGAATTGTTGTTGGTGGTAAGGAGGCTTCAAACCTCTCTCCAGAGTACTACATGTGATCAGTACTGTATCTGTGTTTCCCTCTGTCCACTTTGGTAACACTGCAGAGGACTCACTGCAGAAGCACTCAAAAATCAAAAGGCAACCAGACTCGCCCTCCAGCAAGGTGGGAGTAGGCCCACTGCAAACTTTCAGTTCTCTTTTCCATGTTATTGTGGAAACTCTTTTCCTGACCTGATGGCAAACCAACCTGACCAGCTAGAAGTCTCACCCCTTAAAATATTTGTATATTGGTAATAATATAAGCTATAGCTGAAACCAAAACCAACAGTGTGTTAGTTTCTCGTTACTTCCTGACTAACCTACCCAGCAACACGGAGTTTAGTGCGTCCTTTAAGATTTGAATGTGTCAGAGATGAATATCTAACAACGTCTCTGATGTTTACTGATCCTAGCGAAGATGTAAAACTGTAATCGTTTCCCAAAACAGCTTTTAGCAGATGTTGCTCAAACTGGAGTAACAAGGTTCCCGCAGGTATTTTCTATGACTGGGATGAAGCGCTGTGTCTCACTCTGCCTCTGTCTCACAGGTGAGCTGTACGTGTCGGACAAATGCGGCAGCGACCAGGATGGAGACGGCACGGAGCAGAAACCCTTCAAAACTCCTCTAAAGGTAAAATGTCATGTCCCTTAAAATACGCCTGCTGTTTGTTTACGCTGTGTTCAAGCATGTGTTGTCTAAAATGCTTCATGCTGCAGGACTCATTGTTAAAAGTATTATTGCACTAATATGTCCTCGTTGTGTTTATGAACAAATCCTCACAGGCTCTGATGTCTGTTGGGAAAGAGCCGTTCCCGACCATCTACGTCGAATCACAGAAGGAAGGAGAGGTTAGTTTAAACATCCTTCACTCATTTCTTATCTTTCACTGTAATCTTTATTATGTCGACCTACTACATACAGGCAGGGTTTATTCTGAACAGAGTTTAAGCATCCGTTTTCACTTTTCAGTTTACCGTCTTTATCTTTCACTGTGACCATCTGCTGCAGGAAGAACCTGCAGAATCAGGTCACGATAGAAAATAGATCACCTTAGGCAGCAAACACCCTGAAAGTACAAAACATTACATGTAATCCATGATCTGTGGATGCTCAGGAAGAAGCAGACACACTACATGTTGCTCTTATTTAACATGAATTGAACAAAATGGATGTTGTGTTTGTGTCGCTCGTCTTCCTCAGCGTTGGGCGGTGATCTCTAAGACGCAGATGAAGAACGCAAAGAAGGCTTTCAACCGTGAGCAGATGAAGTGCGATGCCAAAGACAAGAAGGAGGTGTGTGTGTGTTCTACTGTTCGCTTCACATCCACTCCTGCGAGAGCAACATTAATTGCTTTGCATTCTGGGTAGTCTTGCAATACCAAAAGAGCAGAGAACTCAGCTCGTAACAAGCGTTTGGGGATTTGTAAATGCAAAGTAGCTGCCTGAACAGCAGTGAAAATGACCACTAACAAACATTACACACCTCACTTTAAAGACACACCTTACCTGGAACAGTGCTCCCCTACATACTCCTCAAGCATGGTACAATATTATTTACGAGCACACGACTTCAGCATCTCAATGCCATGTCATCACAGTAAAGACTTTAGATTGGTTCTGCAGTGAAGGTTTTTTTTAAACTGTCTAATTGTTACCACCCGGTTTTAGCCATTAAAGCTAGTCCTCAGTCACTACTGAGCGAAGCTTTCAGAGACCGGCTTTACAGTGTGTTATTCTGAATTGCTATGACCAAGAAGCAGATGTTTGACCTTTAAATGTTTGCTCCATGTTTGTTGTGCAGGCAGAAGACAACGAGAGGAGAGAGAAGAACCTGGAGGAAGCCAAGAAGATCGTCATTGAGAACGACCCCAGCCTGCCTGAGCCTGAAACCGTCAGTCTTTCATATTGTTCTACTGTTACATTAGTCCTAATGTAGAGATTGGATGTTGGTGAAAATATCCACTGAAACTTTTTATTTTATTCTTTGTTTTCACTTGAATTTAACCAACAATCCAGCATTCATAACCAATACAGAAATACTTCATAAGTTGTTTATATTACAGTAAAACATATAATGTAGCTGTAAGTAGATATGGTATACAGTTAGGATTGCAAAGAGGCAAAGTTAAGCTGGGGAATTTTGGAAATATTCCAAATCGAAAACTCCATGGGAATTATGGAAATTTATGGAAATGTATGGGAATTAACTGGAAATTGGGGGTAATTTAAACAAACTGTATCATATCCAAACATAAATATAAACTTTCCAACTTTGACAATCCCCGAAATTTTGCAACCCTATATACAGTATGCTTATTTATTCATAGAGTTTGGTGAGAAGATCAATTGCACTCATGTCTGTTAAATATAGGGCTACAGCCAGCAGGCAGTTAGCTTAGCTTAGCACAAAGACTGTAAATAGGGAAACAGCTAGCCTGGCTCTATATAAATAACCTCTAAGTGTACTCCTTATATACTCCTTGTAGTAGCTAAATAGGGAGATTTAAATAAAGTAATAATAATAATAGTGTCACCATTTTTGGATTTGTCCTTTCAAGCCTTCTAAAATGAGCAGAATTTTTGTTCTAAACCAGGAACTGATTTATGAATGAGTCCAGAAGGTTACACTTCTGACCAGATATTCAGTGCAAACTTTCAGCACTTGACAGTTGCTGCTTCTCTGCGTGGCAAACATATTTTTACCAGAGTATCAGTACCAGAGAAAGTAACAGTTAGTTTACTGTAGGGTTGGGTGCAGTTGTGTCTGTTCGCACTGACGGTCTAAAGATGAGCGATGACTGTGCTTGCAGGTCAAAATCCTGCATCTGGAGGCCAAGAGAGGCCAGAGAGTCAAAGTGTTTGGATGGGTGCATCGCCTCAGGAGACAGGGTGAGGCGCCTGACACATGAAAATAAAATCCACATGTTTTACTTGTATTTGTTCATAAAAATCAGACATTAAAAAAAAAAATCACATTTGTGAGTTTGAAGTTCTTGTGGTATATTTGTTTCTGTCTCTGGCTTCATGTAAATTACATTTAAATTTACGTCACTCTCACTCTGACTGAACGTTTGACACATTTTCCTTCACTGCATCATTTTTGTCTCCTCCAGGGAAGAACCTGATGTTCATCGTGCTGAGAGATGGAACTGGTTTCCTCCAGTGTGTCCTGTCTGATAAACTGGTACAACTTACAAACTTCATTCATCTTCTAGAACAATTCAAACTAAGACATCCTTTGTCCTCTAAAAGTGTGTGCGTGCAACGAGGCAAAAAGGAAACATAATGTAACAAAGCTACTAAGTTTAAGTAATTTTATTTTGAAATGAAATTTACGTTCAGACAAGAAACAGGAGAAAATTAAACAAAAAAAAAACTACAAATGAAGAAATGAATGTAGTTGTATCAGTACATGGATTTTATAAGTTTCAGTTATGTTTATGAAGTTAAAATGTTGTCTGTGATTATGATATAAAGACACAGGTTAACAGCCACACTGTATTCTTTCCACTGATGCTAACAAGCACTGACTTGTTTTCTCTTCTTGTCCTCAGTGCCAGTGCTACAACGGTCTGGTGTTGTCCACAGAGAGCACCGTAGCTCTGTACGGGACAGTCACTCCGGTTCCTGAGGGGAAACAGGTAAACACACCTGCTGCACCTGCAGTACATGTACATCCGCACAGGAGACCAGAGAAATCAGGTTACACAGGATCAGACAACACGTTTACATGTGCTGTTGTAACCAGATGAATGTGAGACCCATATATATATATATATATGCAGCGGGGTGGTAATCTGATATTTGTAACATACTTACCTGACCCTGCTTCGGAACAGTGTGTTGTAGTAAAGTTATGATGCAGTGACTGAATTTTGTAAGAAACAGTCAAATGTTCTGTGGATTTTTAGACCTCTAGAGGCTCGCTGTCGTCAATTAGTTGAATTACTTGAATCCTGGATGCATCTCTGTGTGTCGATCTCAGATCTCACAGAGATACTTCCCCTGTATGAAGTCTTTGTCCCGCACACGCTCATATGTAAAAAGCTGCTGAGAAACTCAGTTATGCGTACACATGGCCAGTAGTCTCAAGGAGAAATTAGCCTGGGAAAAGAGGTTTCTTCACTCCCCTAGCACCATTATGGAAAATAGTTTTGTTGCTGCTGCCCTCTGCTGTATAATCACTAAAAATATTTATTTTTCTTTTGTTTTTGGACTGTTGGTCGGACAAAACACAACATTTGAAGACATCATCTTGGATTCTGGGAAATTCTGATGGTCATTTTTCACCAGTTATTACAGAAATTCAGAAAATGAAAAAAAAGAGAAGAATAAATGAGCAATAAATGATTTAATTGAAAAGACAGATTAATTCACAATGACAGTAATCATTAGTTGAACCTTAACCTGAATAGATGGACTTTTGTTCATCTGTTTCTGTTGATTTTGAAAAAGAACCTTCTAAACCAAACATCTTCCACCAATGTCACATAAACATGTAGTAATACTGCAGTATGGATGTCAAAGACTGTCTTCAGTGAGTCCCTGTCTCCCTCTCCCAGGCGCCTGGTGGCCACGAGTTGCACTGTGACTTCTGGGAGTTGATCGGCTTGGCTCCTGCCGGCGGCGCAGACAACCTGCTGAACGAGGAGTCGGACGTGGACGTCCAGCTGAACAACCGACACATGCTGATCAGAGGAGAGAACGTCTCCAAGATCCTCAGGGTCCGATCCACCGTCACTCAGTGCTTCAGGGACCACTTCTTCAGCCGGGGATACTACGAGGTGAAGCACACAGACTGGGAACTGTTTGGTAGGGTTGGGTTCTGATCGCTGGTGTCCTGTTGGGGTCAGCTCCAGGTCGATAAAATAACTTTTTGCTGAGATCCAAGGCTGTTTCCTCTCCTCGCTGCTCTTTATGTATGGCAGATTATATCAGCTGGAGACAGCGCTTGAATTGAAATGAAAAAGGTGTCTGGATGTTGAAGTGTTGACCTTCACTTCAGTAAACAAACTGAATTCTTGGTGTGCAGCTTTTTCTTTTGATCGTGAGCTGGTGAAAACCTCCCCTCTCAAAAAGATATTCAGCCTATTACTGAATTCTAAACGTCCTCAAATCGTTCTATAGCAGTTTTATCCATGTGAGTCAGCAGGCTAAAAGGTTTTTTTCACTTGTTCAGCTGCTGAGTTGAGTTGGAAACATTTAATCTGCAAATGTCTGCAGGTAGCCTAGGTGTGTATTCTTGAGCTGATTATCTTATCTCATGTCTTTGAAGGAGTGAACAGAAGGATTTGGCTTTAGCCGTACCAAATCTGCTTATCAAAATCTCATTCAAATCCATTATTGACTAACTTTAGAGTTATCTAAACATTATAATACTTAAAAGTCCTGCAAGTGTGGAGTAATGCTGCAAAACTGACCAGATAGTGTGGGCGACATGCAGAAAAGAGAAACCAAAAACCTAAACCTGCATGCATACATGGATTCCTATGAATTTCGTAGGAATGGCAGACTCCGCCACTAACAATGAAAACTATTATATATAGAGGTATTTACAGAGTGTAAATGCAGTGACTAGATATTGAAATGTCAACCAGAAATAATATTAAAAAGTTTTAATTCCAAACTAAATATATTTCTAAACTTTGAATGCAATAAATTAATAAAATCTGTAATTACAGCTTTTGACTGCTACATTAACCAGACATTATTATAACCAGTTATTTTCTATCATTGCATTAAAAACTCAAAACATTCAATTATTTACAGCCGTTTTTCTTTCAGCAACTGAAACTTAGAAGCCTGCTATGTGATAGTTTTATTAGCTGGTCTCTACAATTAAGGAACAGGACAAAAGATTTGTTGAGAGATTGGTCACCGTCAGAGCTCAACAAATCCTTAGAACCAAACCTCAGTGAACATATCTGACTACAGGCTCTCTAACCACTGTTTGTTTTTCTGGGTGTAGATCACTCCTCCGACCCTGGTGCAAACTCAGGTGGAGGGCGGCTCTACGCTGTTTAACCTCAACTACTTTGGCGAGGAGGCTTACCTGACGCAGTCCTCCCAGCTCTACCTGGAGACCTGCATACCCGCCCTGGGCGACACCTTCTGTATCGCCCAGTCGTACCGAGCCGAGCAGTCCCGCACCCGAAGACACCTTTCTGAGTGAGTATGCTCTTCAGCACTTTGTTTCATATTACCCTCAAGTGCAGTCCTGGGCCAAAATGATCACACTATCACCAACTTAACTTCAGCCACACAGTTAGGGTAATTAACACTGCCACAAGCCAGATTTGTCTTTTAGTCACAGCACATGCAGATGACGAAAAGAAGCACAGGACTTGAATCAGCAGAAAACTACAGCATGCAAGGTACTCCGTCTGGTCAACATTTCTGACACAACGATTTTTAGAGCAAACACATAGATTAGGTTCAGTCAGGACGGCCACATTCTGGGTAAACTGGTGCGACCAATAATCACATTAAGAGGCGCCTGACAGGTTTTAACTCGCAAGCTACACCAAGTCATGAGTGGGTGGAGGTGAGTGCTTCAGTGTTTCAGTGTGGACAGAAATGACCTGAACACACACACAAAGACATCATTTTCACACATAAGGGGATTTTCACATACAAAAATATGTCTTAATGTTCCATTAAAGGGATTTTACACATCCAAATCTGTTTACAGGCTTTGAGGTGTGTGTGAAGAAAGTTGTTTAAAGCCTGAAAAATGAAAAGAAAATGGAATAATCAGACGATATCTCAGGTTGTGCAGCATTGATTTTGATCCTTCTTTTTAAATCATTCATCATGAGTCTCATGGCAGATTAAGGAATGAATGCAGTGTGACACCCAATCCCATCTTGCTGCTACTGTTACCTAAAATCAAGAAAGAACCGCCAAGTTCAGTGAATCAGATCACAAAATCAGTTACAAGAGAGCCACAGACTGTAGGTTTCCCCTCATCTCAACCTCTACTCTGATGACACTGTTTTCTATCTTCTGGATCTGAACTCCTGAGCCTCCTGCACTCTGATCATTAACTGTTATTGATTGATTGATTGATTGTTCAGGTACACTCACATCGAGGCCGAGTGTCCCTTCATGACGTTTGAGGATCTGCTGAACAGACTGGAGGATCTGGTGTGTGACGTGGTCGACCGAGTGCTCAAATCACCTGCTGCTCAGCTGCTCTACGACATCAACCCCGTACGTCATGTTTTGTGATTGCGTGTGTCAGCCAAAACTGGATGATAATTGATAATAACAACATTAACAGTGGTCATTTTGAGCTTCAAAGTTCATTCTTGACTTTGGAAACAGCAGTTAACATTATTTATTTTGTAACGTTTGATCACATGATCCTCAGACAGTTGATATTTTATAATAATTTGCTTGTAGTGTTGATATTTTCTTTGCTTTTTCCCTCAGAACTTCAAACCCCCCAAGAGGCCATTCAAGAGGATGAACTACACTGAAGCCATCGAGTGGCTCAGAGAGCACGACGTCAAGAAAGACGACGGCACCTACTACGAGTTTGGAGAGGTGACGACTGAACACAACACACACATCACTCTCCAAAAGAGTTACTACATCACATTTTTTTCACTAGACAAGTGGGTCAGAAATCTACTTTCCCTTCTACAAATTGTTGGACAGTTATTAAGTTTTTCACAAACATCTTGCTTTCAAAGACAAAGTCAGACTTTCGCCAACATCCTCTGACACAACCCAACCAAACTCCTGTTTCCAGGGTAATAGAAAATGCTCACTTCAGCTTCGGCTCATAAACTTTGTCTTGCCATGTCTCCCGAGTATTTGATGAGTACTGAGCATGTACAACTGAACAGAGATTAGAAGGATATGAGATGGCTGACTCCTTAACTTCCATCATTAGCTCTGGTTAAAATGAAGTGTTTATTTCTTGTTTAACTCTTAAGAGACAGATTTTAAAAAAATGTGGCCTTGATTTGATATTTCCTTCTCTGTTTTGACTCGTCTCCTCTGTCTCTCTTCCAGGACATCCCCGAGGCTCCAGAGAGGTTGATGACAGACACCATCAACGAGACCATCCTGCTCTGCCGTTTCCCCGCTGAGATCAAATCCTTCTACATGCAGCGCTGCGCCGAGGACAAACGCCTCACTGAGTCGGTATGAACCTCAAGGGGGTCAAACTTGAATCCAGCTAAACTTGGGCACAAATCCTGGTCTAGTTCTATCACGGTGGTGTGTGGCACTTTACTGGAAGGTTGACCAACACACACACACACACACACACACACAATGGTCTAATACAGTCAGAGATATTAAACGTATATGTGGCGTTGCCTGATGCCACTGTGAGTTCTTGCAGCACAGAGACACTTGGAGAGTTAGGACGTGTTTCAGTTTTTATTTACAGACCACAAAGATTCACACATCCTCCAGAGTTGTTTGCAGGTTTCACCCTTTCGGTCACTTGCTGCCGACTCGTTGTGTGTCTGCGTCTGTTCTCTGGTCTCATCTCCCCAGGTCCAGCACGCTACTGTGTTAAAAAGGAGAGAGTGATTAGCTAACAGGATGCAGGTGTGCCAGTCACTCTCCCCTTGCACTGCTCTCCTGAGCCCTCTCCACACCTCTCTCCTGCAGCTGATGCACCACGCCCCCTCCACAGTATAGTGTGCAGCATTGCACACATTACATTTGCATTGCTCCAACCTAAATGGAACAGTAACCCTGATATGTGGACCCAAGACGAGAGCTCAGAACTTTGGGCCTAAAAGTGACCCTCCGTTGAGGACAGATGTTGCGTGGAGTGTCTGAACGTCTCGTCTGGTGTGTGTCTTTGCCGCAGGTCGACGTGTTGATGCCAAACGTTGGCGAGATTGTCGGAGGCTCGATGCGTATCTGGGACGCCGAGGAGCTGCTGGAGGGATACAAGAGGGAGGGAATCGACCCAACCCCGTACTACTGGTACACTGACCAGGTAACAGAAACTTTACATCAGTGTAGAACTTGCTTGTTAATATAGTGAACACTTCACCTTGCTGTGCCTCTGTGTTGTAACAGTGTGTATTAACAGGCTGCTGTGTGTGTGTGTGTGTTTCAGAGGAAGTATGGCACATGTCCTCACGGTGGTTACGGTCTGGGTCTGGAGCGTTTCCTCACCTGGCTGCTGAACAGACATCACATCCGAGACGTCTGCCTGTACCCACGATTCATCCAGCGCTGCCGACCCTGAACACACTCCCTCACTGACACACACATCATGATGTGGCATGTGGCAGCGCTTTTTGCCATAAAATGTGTTGCTACAATATTGAATCAAATATAAATTCTCTGTTTTGGACCATTAGTCGTTCAAATCTCAAATCTGTTCAACTGTTCGCAGCAAGCTGCATGACGTCTCACCACAGACACAGTTAGAATCCCATCTTCATCACTGCTTCCTCCTTTTTTGTTTCCACTCAACCTGGATGTGATCATTGCTGCCTCTTGTTGGCTGATTATTTAAGCAGTAACACACACTGTAGCTTCCTGTGATTGTACAGTGTGTCTGCAAGTTGTTGAAAACTGTGAAAATGTCACGTGAGCTCTTGAATGCTGCTAAACAACAGCTAAAACATACAAATGTAGTATCAGGGGTTAATTCTTCCATTGTCAGTAACATTAAAAAGATCTATGAAAATCTAATTGATGGAACTTCAAAATAATTGTCGTTGGCTTCAGGAACCAAATAGTTTTTCAAAATAAATGTAATGCCAAATGTGGTTTTCTCAGATGCAGAATGAACTCCTAATAAATGAATGAAGTCAGTCCATCAGTGATGGTGACAGAACACTTGTGTTCCCATCATGTCCAGAATAAATAATTGTCAGTAGATCGGTCTGTGTTAGTTTAGATGTAGAAACAATAAAGGTACAGTACATCCCAATTCTGATTAATACAGCGCTGCCACACACTCACTCTCTCTGTTTCTCCCATCATTGCACTGGATGTCCACCACCCTGACTCTCTCTTGGTGGTAAGGTGATGGTTCTACAGTTATCGACTGGTTCAAACTTGACAGAAACAACAGCACTGCTTTTGTGCACTTTTCATGTATCTGGGAACATTTTACGTCTTACCTGAAAGAACAGAACTGGTTCTGGAAATCAAAGGTAGAAATGAAAAGTGGGCAGCAGCCAGTCATTCAGGTGGTAGTGTTTAGATATGGTTGGTTGTCATCATATTTGTCTGCTCTGCCTCTCAATATAAATATACTATCGACTCAATAACTGCACTCAAATAAAATGGGAATCGAACAGATGGTCGTGTGGCGGTTTTTCCTTCAGGTGGGGTGAATGAGACCAGACTTTTATTTCTTCCAGTCTTTTAGTGGTGGCTGATGCCAAAACACCACAGTATTTTATTTTGGAATCAAGTTTAATTTTCATGCCCTGTTTCTCTTCATTTAAAGCAAACCAAGTTCATTTATATAGCACTATAAAGGGCATAAATTATGTGAAAGAACACTTACATCAAAATACAGTTTACATCGACAGACAACAGGTAAACTGTACTTGTAGTATGTTAGTATACCCTGTAGGAATATAAAACCAAAGTACATAAAATACTCTATAAATGTATACCAAAGTACGACTTAAAGGTCCAGTGTCTCAGACATAACAGTAATTATAATAATGATAATAAGTGATGCAGAACTTTTTATTAATATAAATAAATATAATATAGTATAATCATCTGTTATTTTATCACAGCTGCAGCAGCGAAGGAGAGAGAGACGGCATGGGAGAGTCAACGCGTGAGTTTGAATGTACTATTCCACTGACGTAACATTTAACCGTAAGATCGTAGCATAGCCTATAGTTATAAATATAAGTAGGAATAAAACCTGATTTTCATTTCGGTGCAATCCAACACGAGAAAAGAGGACTTGGAAGCAGCTCAAAATGAAACATAAAAACATCATTCAAATAGGTAAGGCATATTTTGTTATGATTGCACCTCACTTTGATTTTAATTTTATTTTTTTAAATTGACTTAGGCTATTAAACAAAGTAAATGTGACGCTGTAGCCTAAACCAACACTCATTAAAATACTAATTAAAAACAAACATGAGAAAGAAGGCAGAGGCCCGAAAAACAGGTGGAGGGCCACCTCCACCACCTCTGACAGAGGGGCTGGCCCTCAGCCAAAACAGGGGTCGCCCTGTGGCTGAAGGCATCCCCGGGGGAAGCTCATCTGAGCCTGTCACCCCCCAGGACACAAGTGCCTACATCAGATGCAAGTATACACTTATGTCTTTTTAAAAAAATATATTATATATATATACACACGCTGTAAAACGTAAACGTAGCGCTATGCATAAAGTTTGCTCTGATGTGAGTGCTCGTCCGCGGTGTGTGAGGTTGGTGATATATGGCCGGAGAATGATATTGAGATAAATGATACTGCTGGATGAAAAGCGGTAGCGTTCGAAAAGATATTCCTCTGGAAATGATAAGACGTCTAATCTGGGTCGGAAGATTCTCTCGCGACATAAAGCATTTCGAATCAATACGGCTTCGATGTCAGTCGGATTTCGAATGAATGGCCAATCCATGTCTAACCGCTTTCTTCGTGTGGGAGGAGACAGGTAGAAACTCTGGGTTTCTTATAGTAAACCTGCCAGCGAGCAGGTTATGTTCACAGAGTAAGTTACCGCAGTAACAGACCCAGAGTTTAAGTTACCTCTCTTTCTGGAACGGATAACTCAGAGTTTCCCTCATCTCAGGGTTAACAAACTCAGAGTTTTCACATAACCCGCTTTCTGGAATACCCCCCAGGTCTCCTGCTGCTCGTTGACGTCGTCACGTCAGAGTCTCCAATAACTCCAGAAAAAGTCGCTAGATTTGTCGCTAGTCACTTTTGGGGGAAAAACAAATCGCTAGAGGGTCCAAGTATAGCGACAAAGTCGCTAAGTTGTCAACATTGGACCACTGATTAGTGTGTCAATAAACAACCGAAGCAGCAGGGTTAGAGGTGGTGCACAGGTCTTGACCTGTGTGTCCGCTGTTGCAGTGCATTGTGGGATTTGTAGTATGAGTGGTGGGAGTGCGATTTACTGGCAGACCATTAATAATAGACATATGAAATTATCCGACCACGGAAAAAATATCGATATATATCGAGTATTGCCATTCAGCTAAAAAATATCGAGATATGACTTTTGGTCCATATCGCCCAGCCCTAAACTGGATTACAGTACACTGCAAGGTGCCATTAAAACCTACACACCGATCCTTTAAAAGGATTGGATGGGACTTATCATCATCCATACATGACCAAGATATGTTTTAAAAAGTCACTTTGATGATGATGCAGACAATAAGATTTCCATTTTCAGCAGTGGATCACGTCAAAACATGATATAGTGAGGACTGAACCTGTTACAACCACAAGATGCACACGCTGTGAGCTTCACTACTACATTACGGTAACATGAGTAACTCCAACAGGGTTAACAGAGAATGAACACTGAATTGAAGATTAATTTTTTTTTAAAAATCCAGGATTTGAACTCTAGATCCTTGTATCCTCATAGATGATAATGCTAATCAACCCAATTAAACATTAGCAAATGCATGTTACATTTCTCCACACAAATGACCAGCCAATCAGCAGCCAGATCTTAAAATGAGTTGTGCTGCAGTTCATTTAATGGCCACTAGATGTTGCTACAATAAAACTGACAGTATGAGTGTGACATGAATCTTCACCAGTGGTTGTGTGTGAAGCCTTACTTACTTCTTTAACAGCTGGTGTTTTCATTCCTTGTGTTCATGTTTGTTTAAAAACACTTCCTATTTCCTCTTTGGCTGTCAGCCTCAGTCTTGCTTCCTGGTTTTGAAATCAGTTCTAGAAAAACTGGTCTCGTTTAAAGAAGTGTAAAAACAACATCATTTAAAAAAAAAAAAAAAAAACTCCCCAAAGAAATATTCTCCAGGAAGATGAACAAATGCTCTTTACTAAATGTTATGTGTCACACAGATGAACTGAAGTCCTGATAGTGCTGCTTTTATTTTATTTTTGCTGACCTTATATGTCCATATATATTGTGTCCACATAATGTAGCAAAAAATGACAAAATATATAAAATGTTCAGTGTTTAGTCTGAGCAGAAAAACTTCTTTCCGGGAGCAGGAACAGGGTTTAACAGTGACTGATAACATAATGCATGTACACACACGTACACACTAACTGGTAAACGTCACTTATGGGCCAAAGCTAAAAACCACACAGGCACCCTCAGAAGGCCTCTAGCATTCACTTAGAAGAGTTTCCCTTTAGGACACCTGTTTTTTTGTCCCCATACCGTTTGAGGTCCCCATGACGTGACTGTATAAACAATTTTTTTGTCCCCATAACCATACCACCACCAGTGCACACACACACTCACAGGGTCTCTGGTGTGGGCGTGACCGGCACGAGTGTGGGCGGGGTTACCTTGTAATTTAGACAAACGTAGTTGTGACGCCATAACGGCTCTGCGTAAAGAAACCCAGAGGAGGAAAGATTTAGACCGGAAATGTGGTACAATTGTCTCCATAATAAAAGCACAATATTCTTGACGATAAATATGGTCCAAAAATATTCAACACAACAATTACATGAAAGGTGTGGTGACTGCAACAGTGAATACGTTTTAACAGACCTATAGTGCATTAATATATAATTATTATATAACCCAGTCTATGTAAAACCTCCTTTGAATAGTGTACACTTTCAGTTTTGTCGAGCGTAAAATGAATAGAGATATAGTATTTTAGTATGTTATGTATTTTAAAAAAATAACAAAGAGGTGAATAAAACATAAATAAATTTATTTATTATTCCCAGGGATTACATTAAATAAAATTGTTATCTAAAATGTTGCGTCATCATAAATTATTTTATTTTGAAAATTCATATCGGAAGTTTTGCAGTACTTCTTCGCCGACTTGACAGAAGTTTACACAGCCAGCCGGTGATAGCTGAAGGAATCTGACTTACACATCAGACTGACTAGCGAGACACTCAGTGAGGTGACATACTCGTGGATACAGCCGCTGAGAGTGCACCATCTTCGTTTCAGCGGGAACAGAGACTTTTATTCGCAGCGAAAACAGGAAACTATCATGATGGCAGTCCTGGGAAGCGCCGGTCGCTTGGTCCAATGTGAGTGAGATTGTTAGCCTGGTAAAAAGCTGTACATGTAAACAAGTTGAATGTTTTAGTTCCGTCACAGAGTAAACCGTGCTACTTTGTGTCTTTGACGCAGTTTAAATGCAGTTTCGAGTGAACGACAGACGCTGTTTGGTGTCACAGTGTAAACTCAACGCCGCTGACATTGGCATCATGTCGTCAGTGGGAATTAAGCTAACCGGGGGTGTGGAGGTACAACTTCCTGTCGGGACTTTCAAACTATAACTCTCGATGTAACTTCACCGCGTTGTCCCCCGTATTATTTACCTTTTTAATACACACATATCTCTCTGTTAACTTTATAAACCCGGGCATTGACGTTCTTGGCCGTGTTTTCCATTTAGTAAACTCAACAAAGTAATATTTGCTAGAAGGTGACCGTTGAAATGCTTTTAATTTACGGACCGATGGCGGTGTTTCCGTAACTAACCCGTCGCTAACTCCCGCTGTGTTGACAGAAGCCAGCATTACTGTAGGTTACTGTTTAATGTAAATGTTATATAATAGACTTATCCCGTGCTTGTGCTGTATTTAGTAACAGCCAGGGATGCGTTAATACACCACGCAACCGTTTGCGGTCCATGTTTCCATGGCGAGGAAAGAAGTAAATATTTAGACGGAGTTATACAATTCCAGCGTTGTGAACTTGCATAATCGCAGCGGGCCCTCTGGCGGCGCCTCAGGGTACTGCAGGCAGGGTTATGAAAGGACAACTGACTGTATATACAGCCTTAGATCTGTTAGACTGTAAATGTACATACATCATTAAAATAGTGTGTGCAGCTTGTAGCACATTAATGTGTTATTTAACACACTGTTTGTGATGGCAGTGCTGCTTATCATTGAAGTTTGTTTAGTGTGACCTCATGTAAGAGGTCATTATGGAGCCAGGAGCACATTACTGACTGTGGTGACTGTGCAGACTTTACTGAGTCATTTCAGCAGGTGGTGTGTGGTCTCCTGACAAAGACAAAGAAATCAGATATTCGTAATAAACTTTCTTTTCGGGTGATGTTGCCATTTTTTGCCAAGATTTAAAGGTAAACCGACGTTTCCACGACTTGTGGTAAAGAAGCTTCATCTGATGAAGGGTGCGCCCAGTGGGATCGCTTATTCTTGCAGAACAAAACACCAAGAACGCAAAGAAAAAGATCAGCTATGTGGAACCTACCAACCCGGATAATAAAGATGTGTTCTGGTGACAGACGCAGCGAGTGTAACCTGTTTTTTCTTTCTTCTGCTTTAGTTGCCAGGAGCTCCGTTAGTCTGAGTGTGAGGAGACACTCTGCGGCTTCTTTAGCCCAGGCTGCTGCTGCAGAAACACAGGAGAACAGGTCTGTCTCACACACACACACACACACACACACACCTGCACATGCTACACACCGTGGCAGTTTTATACAACTCAGATTTCAAAGAAAGTTGGGACAAAAAACTGAATGCAATGATTGAAATCCTTTTTGAAATACTGTATTTTCAATAAATGGAGCACAAAGACAAGATACTTCATGTTCAAACTGATAAACTTTATTGTTTTTTGCAAATATACACTCATGTTTACCACTGTGCTCCTTTTTAAACACCCTGTAAGCTTTAGGGAACTGTGCTCATTCATCGTTGAAGTGAAATTCTTTCCCATTCTTTCTTGATATATGACTCCAGTTGAGCTGAACAGTCCTCCTCTGTTGTGTATCGAGCTTCATAATGTGTCGCACATTTTCAGTGGGAGGACTGCAGACAGGCCTGTCTACAATCTGAACTCTTTAACTGTGAAGCCACGCCGTTGTAACAGCGTGCAGAGTGTGTCATGGCAGCGTCTTTCTGAAATAAACACAGACGTGTGTGGAAAAGACGCCGTCTCATATGTGGGCAGTTGACATAGTTGGTTCTTTTTGTTAGATCATTTTTAACTTTGTCAATTCAATCTGTTTTTGTTTGAGAAACTTGAATAATATACCAATATCATGAATGAAAGAGATTTATCTTCACTGTTTGACCCTTATTTTAATAAAGTGTTATTATCAATAACACTATTTTCTCCCCACAGCTTGTTGGACTTTTGTAATAAATGTGAATCAAACTTTGCTGTCATCCAAACATTCACAGATAAATGTTCACATTCACCAGTCACTCAAAAATAAATCATTCTTTCATGTCACCTTTATGTTTTAATAGCACTCGGCTGCTGGATTATATTCAAGTATTTTATTAAACTTTGAAAAGAAAGTTTACTTTAATAAATAATAATAATTGAAAATATTTTCTGTCAATGACTATAATTCATTACAACACACTAATGTTCCAGTGTGACCCTGTAAGTATAAACACTCAGTTATTATTGTATTATAGAAAAAAAACATGACTCATTATATAATAAATAGCTGGTTATTAATAGATAAAGTGAACCTTCTGTAAACTGTGCCTGCTTCAACAGTGGGCAGTTATTCAGTCAGTCAGTCAGTGTGTCACTGTGCAGCACAGCTGAATATGATCGACTGTTTTCATGACAATATCTCTGTATGAATTTTCTAAAGTTTGTATTGTTACAAGGCAGCAGTTCAGCTCAGTTTACTCTTACTTACTCCTTCACTTAATTTCCTCTCACTACTCAAATGTCCACTATCTGTAGCACTCATTTCTCTGCACATTCTATAAAAGTTCTTAAAAAACAGCACAAACTATTTGAATTAATGTATTGAATGAAATTATTACATTTAAAAAAACACTGAAAATGTTCAAAAAACCAAAATAAAGCACTTCCCATGTCCCTTTCAGCATTAATGGTGCCTTCACAGACAATTTGAGATGTGGAAATTTGAGATTTTTCCACTTCAGTCCATCTCAGATGATCTCACATCCAGACAAGTCTGTTGTTGATATCTGTCTTTCTTTTTGCGTGCTGGAGTCTTAACTTGGATTTGTAGATGCAGCGATTAACCCGAACGTGTTCCAGAGCCCATGTAGTAATATCTTTATATAATCATGCTGGTTTCACTGCAGTGTTCTCTGAGGGGTTTGAAGGTCACAGACACCCAAGGTTAGTTTTTAGCCTTGCCCCGTAGGTGCAGAGATTTCTCTGGATTCTCTGAATCTTTTAATGATATAGAATCATCTCATTAACCCTTGCAACCACTTGATTAATCTTATTCTTATAAAATGTAAAAATGATGATCTGTGTTTACTTTGACGATGAAGCAAATCCTCAAATTTGTGAAGCTGCAGATCATATTTCTATTTGATAAATGGCTACTCAGTCATCAAAATTGTCATTGATAATAAAGCTTTCAATCAATTTGAGAAATCTTTCAGGTCTAAACATTGTTGGGTTTGTATAAAATCGTCTGAAGGAACTGTGAGTGGAGCTCACATGACGGAGCAGTTGGTGGACAGGTACCGCTTTGTCCTGATTTCACCTGTTGGGTTTTCATTAGGAATAGTGGATCCATGCCAGCTGCCTGACTTCTGCTTCGTGTTGATGTGTTTTCACACACGATCCTTCCCAACTCGTCCTGATGGGTATTTGGCTCAATTCTGTCCTTTGAAGATAACAGCTGAGCAATAATTATGAATGAAACAGCAGATTCCTCAAAGGACATTCAAGGCTTAGAGTGTGTTATGAAACAGAAACCAGAGCTGAATCTTACAATGGTTATGAGTACACTACAGTTGAAGCACCCATTAGAACCTATTGACAAGCTAGCTGGTGGTGCTAATATTAGCTGATGGTGCTAAGGTCGGCTTCAAAAGCTGGCATGGCTAGCCTACATTAGCTGTAAGTTATTTCATAACTTGACACGATGGTAATGTTAATTTCACAAACTGACACAACAAGATAATTTTAGCTGCTTGAGCTAACTGGGTTCATAAACTGAGATGCAGCTTGAGTTCATGTTAATTTAACAGACTGCACTACATGTTAACTGACAAGCTAATGTTAGCTGTTAGTGCTAATTATTAATTAATTAATAATGTATATAAATAATAAGTAATTATTTCACAACATTACACAACGACCAAATAGCTGCTTGAGTTAACGCTATTTTGGGAACTCAGATAAGTTAAGCTAAAGCTCGCTGCTCGAGTGCACGTTAATTTCACTAGCTGCACCACAAGCTAACTTACAAGCTAATATTAGCTGGTGGTGCTAAGGTTGGCTTCAAAATGTAATATTCACATATTGTTTTTTTTTTTAAGCTTTATATTAAGAATTGTTTTGTCTAACTTAGTTATTTGGACTGTATTCTGCTTGTCTTGCCTTTATACCATTTTATTTTATACAAGGTACTTTTGTCTTAACAAGCTAATATTTACTGTTTGAGTTCAGACTGGTATCACAGCCTAACATTAGTTTCTTGAGCTAAAATTTCACAGGACATGATTTTAACAAGCTAAATTTAACTGCTTCCAGTAGAACCACATTTAGATGTTTTAAGCTTTAAACATTCATACGATGTTCTTGAAACAAGTTGGAAACCCAACACAGAAACTGGTATTTATTATCAGTTAGCTTTATCTATAACTATATATTTTATGAACTATTATATATTTTTGTGTTAGCACAATGATAAGGAATTAACAAACATGATCAAAATATATCAAAAATCAATATACTGTGAGTAAGGGATCAATGCTGACGGCAAAAGCAGCAATGATTCTGAATCGAGTCGAAACAACCAGCAAAAACACAAATTTAATAATTTATTTCAAAGTTTCTTTATTTCACAGTACAAAGTTTTTCTTCAAAACACAAGAATAAATAACTTCCAACAACTTAACAAGAACAAATACTCACAGACTTCTCAACATCTCAGTGACGTATAATCATACCTCTGCTGCTTCACACCTCTCCTGTCCTTACCTAAACCTGCTGTTGGGGACGAGAATTGAGAGCCGGTTCTGTCTGTATGCTTTCAAACCTATAAATTATTTTTACATGTTCTAATTACGTTAGTGACTCAAATGTAGGCAGACTTCACAGATTCTTTCTTAGTCGACCTCATGCCCATGACCAGATCACAGCTGTGCTGTTATTCAGTACAACAGCACTCCATCTCGTGGTATATTGCTTTAATAAAATCTTCTTAAAATCAATTCCCACCCTACCTGCCGAGTCTTGGTTGTCTCCAGAGTCAGAGTCCTTGGTCAGAACTGCTATGAATCACCTCAGTAGTGTATTCTTTGTTATCGGACTGGCTTCTGTCAGTCTTGAACGCTGTGTTTGGTCCTGGTCCAGCTGTGTATACTGGGAGGCTGCTGAGCCCAGTTCCGTTGCCTGCTCCTCAGGCTCTGGCTCTGGTTCTTATTCTTGTTCCGCTTCCCTCCAGCATTTCCCACTGTAAGCTCCCAGTCTGAGTACTTAATAGGAAGTACACGGAGCCAACTAACTTAGCCTAACGGCTTAACAGCAGCTACAGTGAGCAGCAGACATCTGTGTTATAAAAGAAAAAAACCCAGAATGGAGTTTGATGGTTTTTCTCTATGCGACCACTGAGCCTTTTCATCGATGGTTTCATCAGAGAAAGATTTGTGGGGAGTCAAGAGAATGTTAGGTATGAATATTGATTATTGATTATGGATGTCGTGTGCCTGCAGGAAACCGAAGACGGGCATCCTGATGCTGAACATGGGAGGACCAGAGAAACTAGAAGACGTCCACGACTTCCTGCTGCGGCTCTTCATGGACACGGACCTGATGAAACTCCCCGTGCAGAAGTATGTACTGTTGACACACACACACACACACACACACACACACACACACACACACACAGTCACATATTTTTTTTCTGTTTCTGAGACAAGAAATTGGGACCAGTTACTTGACCATTTGCAGCAGATTTGACATCTTTCTCTGAACCAACACACTGACATCAACATCTGCCTGTTTCATTGCGCACAATATGAGGAGTGCTAATACAACACATGTTTGTGGTGCTGCATTTTCATATAATTTTGTGAAGTTGACACACAAGAGAAGAAATGGGGAAGGTTGTTGGGTCATGATGCTCTGCTGCGGCTGTTTCATAATAACTGTGTTGCTTTAGCTCGTCTGTGACTTATGAGCACAATCTATGAGTTTATAGTGTCCTCTATTATAGTCTATGAGCGTTTGTAGGTGTAACTCCTCCGTCTGTCCTCGTCCCCGCAGTAAGCTCGGCCCGTTCATTGCCAAGCGTCGCACGCCAAAGATCCAGGAGCAGTACAGTAAGATCGGAGGGGGCTCGCCCATCAAACACTGGACCTCCATGCAGGGAGAGGGCATGGTGAAGCTGCTGGACGAGATTAGTCCCGAGACAGGTGAGAAGGTCCCAGTTTGGACGAGGTATTTGTGTTTCTGTGCTTTTATAGACAGGGAGGAGAAGAGAGAGGTGTGTGTTTGTAGATAGTGACACAGTGAAGGAGTGTCCTATCACACGCCTGCACACACCTCACTGATAACAAGCTGTGGTCATTCAGAATAAACCGTTTCATAACATCCCTGACAATAACAGCTCTACTTCATGCCACGTGTCACATGGTTGTCAGTCACTGACTGTCTCTCTGTCTCTCTCTTCAGCTCCTCACAAGTTCTACATCGGTTTCCGGTACGTTCACCCGCTGACAGAGGACGCCATCGAGGAGATGGAGAAAGACGGGGTGGAGAGAGCTGTGGCCTTCACACAATATCCTCAGTACAGCTGCTCCACCACAGGTGACAGTCACACACAGCACAGATACATGAATTAAATAAAGGAGTACACACGATGACACAAAATATCTTCAGCACAGTAATGCTGTTCAGGAGGTGAGTTAACACCGTGTCCAAACATCACGTGTTGAATGAATGGAAGAACATCAAATAAAAGGGAAAATTTGAAGATAAAAAAGCCGTTAGTGTCACCACGCCCACAGAGATATCCACCCTGTTACCCTCTGATAAATACACACACACACACACACAGCTGCTTATCCACCTTTTGCGAGCAGCTTGAAGATGAGGATGTCATCTTTCCGCATAGCTAGCTGTTGTAGCTACTTAGCTACATTCATGACAAATAGCAACAGAACAACGGGCACAAAAAGATCCAGATACAGAGTGAGTGCTCATTATGTACATAAAGCAGCAGAACCTGCTCATCATTTTCAGAAACTGTCAATGAGAAGAACAATATTTGAGCCTTCAAACATCTGCACCTGAGGCCAGTTACATAAACGTAGTATAAGACTAGTCTTGGTCTTAGACTAGTCATGCATTGTCAAGTTAGTAATAGGTTTAATTAAATTACTAATTGCTGTCTGTTACATACATTTTGAGACTGACTTAATTTGAGGTGAGAGCTTCATTACTCTGTCAACATTCAATGTTCAAATGTCAGCTAGAAGACACACAGACGCAGGAATTGAAACTTTTTCACCGAGACATGACGAGAGGAGCAACTTTCTCAGGACACACTGCTGCTCTGCGATGAAGATGGCAAATGTTTGGTTTTTGGAAAGAGCTCTATGAAGAGAGCGTCATTTGATGACAGCTTCGCGCACTCTTCATTCTCTCAATCTGACTCAAACAGTAACTAGAGACATGATTGGCTCTAATGCTCCATGTGCTTCCCTCCTGGCTGTCATTGGCCTCTGTCTCTCCCTCTTGACTCAGTGTTGGTGCTGACAGCACAGTATGTGGGTTTAGCCTCGTTAATCGCTCCACTCGTTAACCACACATGCTCCGCTTTCCCGTTCACTGTTTATCCCGCAAAACACTCTAACACTGTGACCACCATACACCTTCAGGGGCATTTCTGTTGTGTCTTTAAGCTCTTCATGTGCTCCTCCTCCTCAGGATTTCTTCTTTCTCTTGATGGGACATATTTATAACATGATTGTGTGTGTGTTTGTTTGTTGTGTAAACAGGAAGCAGTCTGAACGCAATCTACCGTTACTACAGCAACAGTGGCAACAGGCCAAAAATGAGCTGGAGTGTCATTGACCGCTGGCCTACACACCCTCTACTGGTGGAGGTTAGATGCACACACACACACACACACACATACACACACTTGACCAAAGTGCCTGTTGGGGAGAACAGAAACAAGTGTTGGAAAATGAAAAAGGTTACAAAGGTCGTCATACTGAATAATGAGCTGAGAGTGGTCATGGTTGGTAAACATGGCAACTAACAAGTGTGTGTGCGTGTGTGCGTGTGCGTGTCTGTGTGTGTGTGTGTGTGTGTGTGTGTGTGTGTGCGTGTGCGTGTGCGTGTGCGTGTACAGTGTTTCGCAGAACACGTCAAAAACGAGCTGCTGAAGTTTCCAGAAGAGAAGAGAGACGATGTCGTCATTCTGTTCTCAGCACACTCTCTCCCCATGGCTGTAAGTACCACACAGTACTAATACTGATACTACTGCTCATTATACTGATGGTTCACACACTTGTAGGTCACAGTTCACCTGTGAATTTACACTTTTCTCTTTTTGTGAAAGAAAGTGTAGTTCCATTAGTGATACTCCTGCTGATACTAATGTTTCCACCTCTACTTCTAATACTACTTCTCTCGAGACGCAGACAATTTGAAAAAAATCTCAAAAGTTTTTCCACTTGGCTGATGTGGAAAAGGTTGTGTATGGATAAAAAACAAATTGAGACAGTGTCATGGAAACAGATGAGCCAATAAATCTTGATGTACAGGAAGCACGTGACTTAAAGATCCACTGAAGGGATGAAAACATCAGATGTGTGTGGAGCGACTATAATATCCCTCAGATGAACACATGAAACAAACAAACACTCTACTTTTTAATTTAAGCTTTGACATTTAATTACATCATCCTTTTGCACCTACTTTTTCTGCAGTGGTTTAATTTCACCTGAGTGGGGAATTAGCACCACCAGAAGTTTATCACATTAACCAGTTCCTAATAATTACATACGATTACTGGATGGAAAAATAATGAATTGGCATTTTCTTCTGACTATTTTTGTGCATTTAAATGTGCACTACATTTACATGGAAACCTGGCTGCTGCTAGCACTAGAGATCAGAGAGAGCATTAAGATTTTAATGATCGCTGTGCGCAAAAAAGAAACATTAGGAGCAGAGTTTCTAACAGTATTCATAATAATAATATTAAAGGACATACTGCACGCACAGCCGTCATTTACACCAGAACCATGTTTTATATATCCTCAGTAAACCCAATCTTACAGTTACAGGTTTTTTCCCATTCAGAACCAGGTCCCAGGTTGACCTTATTTAATTATTGATCTGTGATTCTGAATCCATTTTTAGAAACATCTCAGTTGGTACCATAAAACTAACAATATTTTGATTCCCAGCCAGATCACCTTCTGGTAACACAACTGCTACTGCTGCTACTAATGTGCTAACTACCACTGCTATTAGTATTGTTACTACAAACAGTATACTGCTGCTTCTTTTTAAACTACTGATACAGATTCTGTTACTGCTATCACGAGTACTACTGACAGTTCTACTGTCCATGTGCAGGTTGTAAACAGAGGCGATCCGTATCCTCAGGAAGTTGGAGCCACAGTTCAGAGAGTCATGGAGAGACTGGGACACTGCAACCCTTACAGACTGGTGTGGCAGTCCAGGGTGAGTACACACGCACGCACACACAAAACAGACGGTGCTGTCATGTCAGTGTTAAAAATAAATCAATGGCTTCATCTCCAGTCAGTTTGTAAGTCATGTGAGTATTAATGCTGCATTATTAACCTTATTTAGTCACACTTCATAACACAGCCTGTGATCCACAGTGTCATTTCACTGTGGTCACTTGAGGGAAGCAGAAGGAAGTTGTGAAAATAACACTAACATATCCTCAAACCTTTACGTTGTTAGCAAACACTTTCTTATGTACACATCCAGCAGTTACAGAACAACATTAAAACATTGTTGTATTGCTTTGGATTGTTATTTGATATATTGTTATTGTAAATATAGATTTATAGGATATATAT